>VYZV01011589.1:40484-64580 GCA_013401275.1 Pandion haliaetus
AAAAAAAAATCAGTCAGGGGAGTTGAGGTGATGTGCAATACATTGCCTTTCATCAACTATAATTAATTGAAAATAGTATGAAAACTTCCCTAATGTCAGTATGCATAATTGTTAACAATTGTTATTAGAAGATGAAAAGAAATGCTGTGTCAGGCTGAAATATCCCAAGAGTTCATGTTTATCATCTGCATATATAATGTGAACTTACTGTGCCAGACCTTTTCAGCTCTGCAAAAGTACAACTGGGCTAAAAATAACTCCGGCTTGTAAAAAGTTCGATGTTTTGGTATAGATATGACAGCAGTACAAAATCGCTACTCAGCTCTAGATTGCTTCAGTAAAAATGACAAATGTGTTTAGATAAACTGTGGAGACCAACAAGCGACCACCGTCAAAGGCTGTGTTGTGTTTTCAGACAAAAAAAATTCAGGTTAAAACTTGTTCTTCCTGCTTCTGTCCCGCAGCTGTCCATCAAAACCAGCTTTCTCCCTGCGGTCTATCAAATATTTCCCTCACAAATCAATTTTACACATGATCAGCCCATACCCCTACTGAGCTGAACCTCCCCGTTAATTAAGTGAAGAAATTACCATATATATTATATTAATGCAAACATCATTCAGCTAGTAATTCACGGCTGATCTGGATAATGGAAAGGTTGAACACCCATTAACCCAAGCCAACAAAATGGGTTGGCTGAGAAATTCTAGCAGGTCTCATGTGACTCTTCCCTCTAACTGCAGCTCTGCGGTATCTGCTATTGTAATAATTAAAATCCTCCCGGTAGATCAATACTGGAATCTCTTTATGGGAAGTGCCCTGATGGAAATGTCTCAAGGAAGCTGGGGCTGTGGAACTCTGAAAAATTCATTTTTTTTTATCTGACAATTATCACCACACTGCAGACTAATTCAACAGTGCACCCCTCTCACTCTGCTTTGAATGCACTGGAGATTGACATCTAAAAAAACCTAACATCTCATTTTAACAAATAAAGGCACTATTTCCACATACAGTTTGGAATTATCAGCAATCATGAAACCAGACAAAAAATTAATATACATTAAGCACTTCATCTTCTGATGGCTTCCTCTGAGTCTCAGTTATCGCAGCCTTCTCCTCATTTCCTCTCTTTGTATCTTCCTGTATTGATCTCTGCCTTTTCATCTCTTGAAAAAAGGGGAAAGACATGTAAAATTATTATAAAGCTTGATATTTATGTATTGAAATGTGGACTTACATTATCAGGTTTTCATATATTTATTGTTAAATATTATTAAATCATAAGATGGGAAAACAGGTTTTATATTTTCTCCTACCTGGTCTGCTCTCCACGTATTGACTGAAAGACTGGAGCTGAGTTTTTCTGACGGCAGAGTCCTTGCTGAACACAACAGGATTTCTAAACCTTTCTGCTGCTTTTTGTAAGCGCTCAGCACGATGTTCCTCTGTTCCATTCTGCTAGGAAAAAAACAAGACACACAACAATTTCTTTTGTTTACTAAACGGAAGACACAAATTCGAAAGGTGCGTTTCAGTGAGGGGACAGGACACAGCTTTTCCAAAGAGGATTTCACAACTTGGGCTGTGGCTTATATAGGATGAAAGTATCAGCTGCAGAAAAAAAGGAGAAGAGTGATTAACTTTTGCTATTTTTTTTGTTGTTTAATGTGTGGTGGCAATGACTGGCTTTTTGCTACGTGGGCACCCTCCTGCAGGACTCTCTACTTACTTAGCAGCCAGACCTATTAATTGTGACCAGCATTTGCCAGCAACGCCAATTTTAAATGAAAAATCACTCCTTTGCAACTTTGATTTGCCAAGCACTGCGCATGCTGCTGCCAAGTAGCGGCGTCTCTACCCCTGGAACATGATCTGTATCGTTTTAAAAGCGTGTTGCCTTTAGCCTGTCTTCCTGCCCAGTAAAGAAATCTGTCTTTTCTGTAGTCCCACAGACTTGTATGACAAGAAGAACTAGTTTCTAATTTTATGCCCATTGAGATAAACCACTAATGCTGGATGAAGGCTAAAAGGTAGGATTATAATACTACCCCACTGAACTGCATTTCATCAGCTATAACTTTCCAAAGCCAGATTTGTAAGTAAGCCCTTTACAGCTAAGGAAACTACAATTATCTTTTCCAGGGCTTCCTATGTTAATACTGGTAACAAATTCAAATGATTCTATCAACACGAAATATCCCAGAAGACTGAACCACCGCAGTGTGTGGAAACTGCAGATACCGCGGTGCTGTGTACCAAACAAATATTTCATTTTATACCTAATCTTTTATTATTTTTATTAAGTGTTTTGAAAGTAAATAGGGAAAGGCTAAGATGCATGACTAATAGCTAAGCCTGCTGAATGCTGAAACTGGTTATCAAAAGCTACCAAGACTTTGCCCTTCCTCTGCATTGAGACAATCGGTAATGAGGGAGTTCTCCAATGGCCTATTCTCTAGCCTCAAGGAGGCCGGGGATACACAATCCCCAAGGGAAGGTAACAGTTTATCCTTTTCCACAAACACAGAATGCCTCATTTAGAAACGTGTAAACTGCATTTTATTAAAAAACAAATCCACCTCAATGCCAAGAGCTCCATGAGAACAGATGGGCACCATATATTCCTTATAATGCCGCTTTCCAACTCTTCCTTAGAAAGACGCACACAAAGATAAACTGTTAAGTTGCACCTTTTGTGGGAGTACCTTAAAAAAAAAAATCAATTCCTTCACAAAAGCTTTTTATAAAGAGAAATACCATTTTTGTTAGGTTAGGTGATACCAAATTACCCTAAGAGGTGGGCTGTGTGTCATTTGCCGAATTGAGCTTAAAAAAGTATTGCTCATACTCCCAGATGACTTTTCAGCTGCGCTAATCGGGTGGTTATGATTCTGATTAAATAAAAGGTGGTTTCGTGTTATTAGCACAATAACCATCTGACAACCTAAACCAGAGCCTTTACCAAAATAAACAAACATGACTAATTTTTTAGGCCTGGCAACATGGTAAAATATCAGTGTGATTAGCCAGTAAATCCCATTTTAAGAAACCTTTTTATAACTGGGGACTTCTGCCACTTTACAAATGTATTCCTCTAAGCCCACTAATTCAGTTAGCCTTTTCAATCCATTGTATTATTCTTGGGCCAGCTTCATTTTGCATTAAATCCACTGCAGAAAGCTAAATTGAACGCAAAAATCAGACTTGATCCAGGCTTCCTTTTGTTCAAAGATAGAGACCGAAAGTCCTCTGCCGCTGCCACACACTTTCATCACCAATTTATAGGAACCGACAGTGTAAGGGAAAAGCAATGAAAGTCATTGTTTTGGGACTTCAAAGCATCTCTGTATCTGGGGAAGGAAATCCTTTCAGTCAGCAGTGCTTTCCCCCCAGACTGCAGGTGGGTGAAAAGTTATACCCAACTGGAAGTGCCCCAGAGCCATAGGGATATTAATGACATACAGGGACTATTTAAAAAAAAAAAAGTAAGAACACAAGGGGTCTAATTAAGAAAATGAAATGGAAAATTGATTGGTGTACACTTTATGCTGAAGTGGTGAACATTAAGAATAGGCAAAACGACTGTGAACACCACATACTCATGTCTATTTTTCTCAGAAGCACTTGCTGTCAAGCACCCAAGTATGTATGCCTTTAAAGTGTACCATGGCTTAATTTTAATGGAGAGAAAACAGGGTCAGGCTTCGGAGGGAAGCGAATCACTTAAGAGTCCAATCCTACTCCCGTTAAAGTCAGGGAGAGTCTTGCTGCTGATTGCACCAGCAGCAGGATGGAGCCCATGCTGCATTTCTGATATAAATGACAACCTGCGCAGTCAGAATTGAGAGATGCTTCTTGTATCTGTTAGTGTTATGCCAATGACAAGTATCAAGATCAAAAAAAAAAAAAAAGAGGAAAATGTGTTGATTAATCAACAGGAAAAACCCCAGTGCATTGAAAACTATGCAACTGTACTGCCATGAAGATTTTCTGTTTCTTACTGTGAAGGATTTGATAAGAAATCATCTTCCTCCTCACAAAGTACAAACCCGAAATCGGAACACACAGGTACTGAGACAAAAGCATTAATCAAAACTTACCTTAATGTCTTGCTCTGAGCTATCAGTTACAGCTTTCTGAGCAGCACTGGAGAGTGAATTTGCCACCTGTGGCTGAGCTTCTAGGAGCTTCTTCAGCTTCAAATCCACCAACTTACTGTTTTGTTCTGCTAAATATGCAAATACCACATACAACAGAGTGAGATGCATTTAAATGCAGAGTCGCTACAACAATGTAGCAATTTAAAAGGTAGATTTAATTCCCTTTGCTATCATTTCAAACTAAAAAAGGAAAAAACTAGCAGAAAAATTTTTTTTTTTTGCAATTCGGATTGGCGTAGATTTGTGTAATGTACACAGATAATGCTTAAGTTTTCTCAAAAAAAGTATGTAGCACTCAGCTGAACAAGTAAACATGCTTGAAGACAGCAGATGAAACACAGAAAGTAGACAATGTTTACTTTAAGTTACTTCCAACCTGTACATATCTATACTTTGGCATAAAACCACACCTAAAGAGCCATTTATTTTAAGATGACATGTAACAATTTATCACATATTCTAAGTAGTGGTAACCCCTCAAGTTTATTAACTACTAATTCATCCTAAGGCTCCTTGGCACAGCTTCTGAATGATAAAATTTCAGTATCAAAAGAGACAGCTTCCTAGTAATATTTTACTATGATTTATAGAATATGTTGAAGCTGGGAGAGCCGTAAAACGCTTCGTAACTGCATTGAAGGGACAGATTCAAAGTCTGCCAAACCTCCAAAATTTTTTTCGTCAGTTTTAGCAACTTGGATCAGAGCCCAAAGAAATAACAGTTGAGAATTCTACCTCCCAATAATGCTCATTCTGTATGTGATCGTTGACTATATGAATTTGTAACACACCTACACATACACAGTTACCTACACATACACACATAATAAGGAGAATGATGTTAATACCAAACCACAGCGCAAATCTATGGAGCTAACTCTAGGCAGGAAGGCAGAATAATGCTGGCGAAAAGCCCCCAGACATACTCTACATGCAGCACCGCACGAGAAATCACCCCTGCAATGGAGCAAATGCAGCATCACCTGCGTATATCATGCACATACATCTGGGCCTTGGGTAAAACACAGAGGAAATAGCAGTTGCTACATTTTTCTGTAGGCACAGCCTGAGTTTTTCACTTTGGGCTGGTGACTTAGCTGGTGTGAGAAGTGGAGCCACGACTGTTTTGCTGCACAGCTCCTTCTAAGGTTTGGAGCGCTCCGATTCATGTTAGCCAAAATATTTTTGGCATGCTGGCAATCAAATGATGCCTGCCTCCAGCAGCAATGGGCTGGGTTGGGTTATGACGAAGGATAGTTTCCCTTTCCTCTGGCACACCCAGTCAGGGTACCCTTAATTGAGGCTCACATGTAAGTACATGCACATTCTCGTGGGTTTATACATAAACATCGTGTAATAACTATGATATAAGAGGTTCACATTTTATCAGATACATTCACAGCAGCATATGGTAGCAGTACTGACAGACAGATGCTATACTTAAAACCAACAACCGGCAGTAAAAACAGTTTTCTCTTCTTGAGAGAGATGGGAGGGCCTAAGATTCAGCAGGGGACAAATTAATTAAGATGATCATAATGATCCCAAATGTGAAATGTCCCTTACAGTCTTGCACTTAGGTGCTCCCAGGAGATTAACAGCCTTCATTAGAACTTGGTATGAATTGGCAGAAAAAAATCTCTGTACACTGATTTCTATCACAGCATTAGACTCCTTTCTGTATTATTGCCTGTCCCCTTCCTTACTCGTTTGTACCTCCAGCTACTGTGCAGACTGAACTGCAAAATGATGTCCCAGTTTTCTTCCAGAATGTCTTCCCGTGGTGGAGATGAAGCACTGGGTAGTGGGTTTGTATCCCTGAGAAGGTATCTCTCAAGAAAAAAGACCCACAGATATAAGTGTTGGTAAGTCATTGGGACTATGTGACAGAAATATTAATTTACTGACTTTTCTATGTCTCCTAAAATGAACCAGTATTTATGGAAAATTATTTGACAGGATTCTGCTCTAAATCAGCTTAATTCAAATGCTGGAAACACTAAATATATTTTCTTATGTGTTCGGAAATCCTCAAATAAAAAAAATAAAAGGACATGACTCAAGTCTTTCACATTCCAAAAAGACTAGAAAGAAGGTGCTATATACACATCATTGTTGGTTTAATTTACAAAGCGCAAACACTAAATGAAGTGTTTTGATTTAATATATTATGGGCTACACACTTGGGTTCAGCTGACATGGGCAGAACCTAGTTGGAGGATGCTGTAAGAAGTTCTCTCTTGTACTGCCTTTATCCCGATGCTATCCTGTGCTTGCCGCACTTCTCCGGGCTTGAGCTAACTTGTAGTGAGCAGAAACGCCCTGGCAGAGAAGCACACCACACTACAGAGGCCCTCAGCACTCCCCAGAGCCACTGATAAAAGGCAGACTTGTACAGAGAACAAACTCCTTCAGCAGCTCTCTGTGAGCAGAGGAGCCCCTTACTGATGGGCAATTACCTTCACATCTTGGAAGATCTAGCACCTTTTTAAATAAGCATCTCCCTTGTAAGACCTATAGAGGAACCTGAACTACAGTTTTGCTCGATTACAATTTTTGAAAGGGGAAATACCGCTACTATAATTTATTATTACTTGACTAGCATGTGCTAAGATTATACAAGTATTTCTAAAAGAATAAGAATACTTTTAAAATGTGTTACTAAAATCTACTACTTGAACTTTGTAAAGTAAGTAGGACTAATTCTGTTCAGATTTATACCTCCATGTCCCCACTGGAGCAACAAGGTATAAATACAAGAACTGGTCCTCAAGAAGGAACCAGAGGGATACCAAGCCTACATGGAAAGAGATGTGTTTGCTCCTCTTCACAGAGCAGATGGGCCAGGATGTCAGTGCAGAGAGCGGCAGCTGTACTCACCAGCGTGATTGCTCACTCCTCTGGCCTGCCTACCTTGCTTTGGTGGGACAATCCAGGCAGGGTGATTTCAGGTGGCTCTCCTTTACAAATCTGGCCTGGGGTCCCCTTCCCCATCAAACAGCAAGTGACATTTAAATCTGCCATTGTTGGAAATGATTTTGCTGTTGATTTTAAATTTCAACTGAATGTGAATGCAAAATATTCAAAAAGAATAAGCATTAGGGTTTAAAAGACCTGAAAAGGCACAAAGGAATAATGCTATGACAGAAGCAGCACATCAGTACTTATATGATGATGGAGTGTTAGTCACGCAAAATACACAAAATAGCCATTATTTAAATTACCCGTTGAATCAAGGTCATTTTCTAGGTTAGTAAGCTCATCTCCACCTCCAGTAACAGAGCATTCAGGAACCTCCTCGTTAGTATCTATCTCAATATTATCATCATCCTCATCCTCATCTGTAGGAACATACAGCATTAAGGTTAGTATTTTCTTATGTACATGCACATGACTAAAAAAAAATGAATGCTTTAGAGAACAAGCTGAGTTATGATAAAAATGCAAATCATTAAATAAGTCTGGAAGGAGATTTCACTCTGTCCACTCATGGATTTATCTTTAAAGTGATGTAATTCAATATACACACACAGGGGGCTCTGCTGGAAACTCCTGCTACAATAAAGGTAGAGTCTGGCCTCAGCAGTGGCTGTTCTCTGCACTAAATCTCTGGCTAACTCTGAAAAGCACATGTGCTTTTCCTTATAACTCGAGTCAAAATAATTTCCCCTAGGTTTCCAGTTCTCTCTAATGCAGAATGGGTGCCGAAGCTGGCATACAGCAGGTTTGGATGGGTCTGGCCAGCAGAACGACCTCTCTTGAGAAAGGCAGCCTTGAGAAAGGCATCAGCTCCGGGTACTGAGTTTCCAGCTTGGTAAGACTCGCTATTCCTTACTTTACACAATATATCACAGACTAGTGATCACTGTACCTTGCTTAGGTATTAGCATCTCCTACCACTTCTGATACGAGGAGGAAAACTACCACCTGGAACATCATGCTTAGCAAGCGCTGACCTCAGGTGTAGCAAGAGCACACTCACAGATTGCTGCTTTACTGCACCACTTTGAATCAGCATTGTTTGTAAGCTACATACATTTTAAATAAAATAATCATTGTAATTATACTTTATATTTTTTATGGGATCTTTTTACCAAGTTTCTCAGAGCGGCTTATGAATATCACTTGTAAATGAGCCCCATAATGTTTTATGAAGTAGGTGATTATTATAATTACAATTATGATGATGATGTAGGTAAATCATGGCACAGAAAGAGTAAGTAACCTGAGGAAGATCAAATAGCAAGTGCTGAACTGTGAAGCAGATCCCAGAAGAAAATCCTGAGTCACATTTTCAATACAAATATATAATGAAACTAAAGTCCATAAAAACTAGATTAGTACTTTCCAAGCATGTAGTTGCCTTGTATTTACTTACTTTTAAGTCTCATATCAAATGCTATCTACACTTGTTCAGACTTATACGAACATTTTTTTCCTATGTATGTATGCAGGCGTGTAAAAATGACAAAAAAAGAGAAGGCTGGTTTGTGTCTGGAGAAGTAAGACACAAATAGTAACTAAAGGAACTTTAAACCGTTTCACAATAGGAAAAAATACTAATTATAATTACAGCATATTGGTACATTCAAATGCCATATAAACAAAAAGGATCCTAAACATAGTACCAAGATGCCATAATCCTGAATATCAGAAGTTTGAGGAAGTTTGGACCAGGATTGGTGCTGATCACTCATCATCTGTCTTTGAAATACACTAAACCTCATCCCCAGACCTGAAGTTTGCACTTCAGGCCCACACTGCTGTGTGTATGACACAAAGGTCATACAGTTGTTTCTTTTCTTTTACCTCTTTATCTCCATAGTCCCTATAATTCCCATTTTAGGAGCCTGCTGACTTTTTTATATGTCTGCTACTCTTTTTAGCAAGCTGCTCCCTCAATTCCTCTATAATTAATCAATGTCTTTCGCAGATCTCTGCCGATTCAGGGTAAAGCTCTTGCTGCGACAGACAGGAGCAAAGAAGTTTCCATTTCAGTGTATTACTCAACATCTGTTGCGTGTATAATGGAGCAGCAATCTGTGAAGTAGGACACCTCCGTTTCAGCTGACCACCATGACTTCCCTGGGCTCCTCTCCACTAATTCTCAATGGTCCCTGGAAGAGTCAGCTTTCTTCCAAACTGCCCCAGCTTGAGCCTGATGGATGGAGAACAACATCTCTCCCCAGCCAAACCAGGATCTGTGACCTGACCTGGGACCTGAGAGACAGTGCTTCAGGTGTACAACTGGGTGGGCAGAAACACTCAGGACTCTCTGCGACATCTTTGCTGTTCCCACCTAAATTCACACAGATGGTTCTGTGATCTGGACTTGAGTTGTTTCAGGTAGCACAGAGGTAGGTGAACAAAGTAGAAGGGCACGGCATGATCATCATGAAGTGGAGAAAGGGATATGGTAAAAAGCAGACTGAAGAGAAAACAAGAGGATGGTAAAGCAGCAACAGGAACAATTCTGAAGTTCTAAACTTTCTTCAAAGCATCTCTACATATTCTAATTAGGAGCTAGATTTCTCACATGATTTTAAATCCTTCATGAAGGTGTTAGAGAAATTCAGTGGCACTCAGGCCACAGTACTCTCAAACGCATCCTGGAGCTCACGGCGGCACACTGAAAGCATGACCAGGCTAACAGCAGCAAAAGGCTATGGACATCTGGAAGAGGTGGAGGAGAAAGAAAGAGGGACACTGCCACGGCAGAGGGAAACCAAATCCATCTTGAGCCTAGAGGCAGACAATGACTTCCCAAAGCACCCAAAGAAGTCAGCTCACAAGGTCAGCTCACAACTACCAGTCATCCAGCAGGACGCTGGATGTGTCAAAACAATCTAAACAAGATGACAGGGTTTAAGACTGCTGGATACTAAGGCAATGCTTATATTAGATTATTTGATTTTCTTTAATTTAATATAGTGAGATGAGATCAGAGGCACTGTTTTTGACACCACCATTTTAGGTAACAAAAGAGATGGGAATGTCAAAGCCACCAGTTCCTAGTGTCACATAATGACCTGACCTGGTATTTAATATAAAGTTGGCAGGCTTCAACTGAATATGATTATCAGGACATTTACACTTTATTAAAAAAAGTAAATTAAATTAAAAGCATTCATTTGAAGTAATTTCAGAAATTTTCAAGTATCTTTCAAAATCTACAGATTCCTTGTTTTAAACTACTCTAGGTTTTTTTTTCCAGTCCAATGTTCTTCCAGCGTATTAAAAAGGGAAATGTGTTTAGGGAGCATGTTACAACAAGATTTTGCAATTATAAATGATAAAAGGAACAACATGACGAAGAGATAACAGATACCTTTTACGAAAAGAACAAATTACTAGTGTGAAAAACTTAAAGCACTTGGTCTAGAACCAGGGCATGTATTTAGAAGAGTACTAAAGAACTCTTCCTTGAGAAGTATGTAAATGTGCATCCTAGAAAGACAGCAAAGTCTTACTATGTTGTGAAGAAACGAGCAAAATCAAAGATAAAGGATTAAGTCAAGAACTAAACAGCACTGACCGTTACCTACACAGCCTGGACTGCAGACTGGACTGAAGAGAGTGAAATAAGAACCTTTTGGAACCAAATGGAAATGCCAAAATATTGGTGGAAAAAAGATCCAGAGACATTTTATAGCTCATACATATTTCTTACTATTCAGATTCAGCTCAGGCTTAATTTGTGGTTAAACTGATATTCTCGACTTGGTTTAAGGTTGCCCACATGTGAAGGAGTTGCAGCAGACTGCATCAATTTCTAGATGAAATTAAAAAGGAGCAATTTTCATAGACAGGTAAAAGCATATATAAGCTGCAACTGGAGCTGCATGAACAGTACTTGCTCTTTAGCAAAGATGCCTCCAGGATTGTCTCTGGGAAGTCCTTCAAGCTTGTGGATATTCAGATAGTCAGTTTATTTACTTTCAGGTACAGAGTTCACTTTAAGGCTACAGGATGTGACAGGAGCATCTGAACAGCAATAAACAAAGCAAAAGTGGGGAATAGAAGAAATGCAGAGTCTAAATATTGGTTCAGTGTACAAGGAATCAGACATCAGGACAAGAAAGTACAGTAGTAATTGCCAACAGATACAAATACTGCCTGATAAAAAAATTACATCAAGAATTTAATACTGTTTTATGAGTCGGAGACTAAGCATGATGAGTAAGCCTGAGCTACCATGTACATTCCCTCCAACTCATTGCCTCAGAAGTAAAATCTGTAATGTACCCTGAAATCTTTAAGCATACAAGTGCAATGCAATGCCAGCTGGATCTCTTTTCTAAGTTCTTTAACTGCATTACACCTCTCCAGCTTTCGTTATTAATTCCAAAATTTTTGAAAACTTATTTTATCTTACAATATATTTGGATGCTACTTCTCCTGTGTTTTTCCCTCCCTGCTCCTCTAACTTCCCTCTTCTGTGCCGATCTTGTGTTCATTCTCTTCTCCCCTCCCAGTTTTGCCTATTTTTGGCACTTTTTTCCCCAAAGCCTCTTCACACTATGCTTGTCTTACTCCCTTGTCCTCTCTATTGTTCCCTCCCTCCACTGCCTACTCACCACTTCCAGATCCGAGCCGCATCACAAAGACACCAACTCAAACAAAGGATGGAGATGTGCCAGAGAGTAAAGAAAACACACTACCCAAATCCCAGAAGAGTAGATGTCCTACTGCATGGGGACACTACCTAGATAAGATGTCAATTCCTTTGTCCCATTGCTGCTGGGAAAAGGGAGGATATTTGGATTCTTATCTCGATACTGTCCCTGGACCCATCTCAAGGCATCCGCTTATCAGCCTGAAGCTAGTAGGACATCTAATAAATTTGAAGCTGCCATCCCAAACCCTCTGGCAGTTGGCAGGAAGAACTATTTTCTGTCTCACATGCCAAATAACCTATGAAAAAGACTGGATTTCATAGCAAAGGACGCTGCTTATCCAGGAAAGTTTCAACTTGCCATAGGCATTTGAGTTTTTCAGACCATGATTAAATAAAGCCTTTTAACAGAGAATGTAGCACCAGCACCAAAACATGGAACTCTTCATGAGCATATAGAAACACTGAAAGGGTTCATGTTTTCATCTACAATAGTGAGCAAGAAGTTAGTGTTTAGAAACTCCAAAATCCCAAAGCTGAAATGTCACTTTTTTCTGGAATAATTGAATTGAGAGAGGAAAATGATTTGGTACGTTGCCTTTTTGTAAATGAAAACGTAGCAATCAATGCAGAAGAAGAGATTAATGAAGCATAATGGACAAGAGAGCTTGGAAGACAAAAGATATTACTATAAGCTTGTCTTGGGTATTGTACAGGGAATACAGGACTATACACAGAAAAAACCCTACTACATGTGAATGCAGTCAGGGGCAATATTCACAATCCAGTTGTAATAATGACAGTGTCTATTAAATCCTAATTTTTGGTGGAAATAAAAAGTGGAAAAAGACTAAACCCAGAAATAATTATAATTTATTTGGTTTATAAAGTGTTGGTGCCATTTCACAGAACTACTCCATTTTAGAAGAATCAATTTCTTGAGTGGAGATCTAGTGTGGCACCTGACATTACCAGCAGTGTGGCAGACGTATGTGGAAGATGTGTCATAAGGAAAGCTTTTTGAGAATAAGCAAGTAGAAGGAAGTGCTATAAAATGCACATTGACATGAAAAGAGCAAAGAGGAATAAAAGGAGACAGGGAATAAAAACTGGAAGCCCAAGAGAAGTTCAAATAGCTTGGCCAAACTACTGTATGAACAAAGAGAAATCAAGGTAGGAAATATAAACCAAGGAGATAACTCAAAGCACATGCAAAAGCAGAAAGCAGTGAAATTGTTACACTGGATAAAACCCAACAGATATAGTGGTGATAAGTTTATAAAAAATTTGTCATCAGTACTGATACTGTCTCCTCCTTTAATAACACTGAAAAGCTCTGAGTGCATGTGCAGCATTTATGTATATAGACTTTTTTTTTAATATATATGCACAGTGCAGTTACCTCTGAGACTTGTTTATAAACTGAACGAAGGGCAGGAAGAGCAACAGTAAAATTCAGAGGAAAATATGAACAGGGAAGGCCACATCCCAGAAAGCAGCATACCGGGATATTTAGCAACACCACCAGTGAGTCCCTGCCACAAGACAGAGTAACTACTATCCAGCTAAGCACTCAGGATATACCCAGAAAGTGTACCTTCCTTGGAGGGGAGAGATGGCAGGAACAGCTATGTACAGGTAGGATAAAACAGTGAGGAGGAAGTAATTAAATAACGTAGGATGGGGAGTCATAAGTTGTGAAGAGGGATAAAGAACACCATCGTCTACTTAATATACAAGTACTGTGCCATTTTGCTCAGCCTTACTCCCTCCCCACCAAGGATGTAACTTCCGTATTTATCACGAAAAAGAGTTATGTTGGCAAGCTTGGTTTACTGGGCAAAGAGAGGAAGACTGAAGACCAGACCCAAAGGGAGATGTACAACTCACTGTTTTTCTCTTTGGTTGTTAAATGGAACAGCAGTGTAGGGTTTAGAGTGCAGTAAGACTATATTTAAATACATATGCATATAAAATACATGTAGTAGAGAAGGAAAAAATATTGTTGTTCAATCTACATGCATTGTGAACTTAAAGCTGGATTTTCCTGACACTTTGGTTTACAATTACATGTTAGCATGAGAAACACAACTTCCCCTTAGAATGTGTAGAAGATACTAAAAGAGCAAGAAGCCTGTACTGAAACATGTGCTCAGCACCCATTTGAGTTTGAGTGACACTACATTACTCCGGCTTGTAGCACTGGCAGGTATATGAATTTTAATGACATTTCAAAGTCAGTTTAATAACATTATAGCAATATTACAACTCAAAACCTGTAAAAGCAAGTGGTATGTCAAAAGACTGCCATTTAAAATCAAAAGGTTGTTGCGCCCACCTCCCATGGGCTGCCTTTAAAATTATCTTCCCAAGCAGTCTTCTGAACACATTTAATAAAAAATAAAGTTTCTTCAGTATTTCTAATGTTGTTTTCCCTGCAAATTATGTCCATGCTCCTATATAAATATATATGTATAGAAGAGATTTTAGCCAACAATCATAACATTCTAAATAATTGTGGGTAATGACTAATCTATAAATAATAGGCCAATATGAGCTACTTGTTTATACAACATCATTTTCTTTCAATCACATGTATGCTTTTCTTTTAATTGTTGGAAATTAAGTGACACAAGCCTGATTTAGGAAACATCTATGGCCAGGTCTTTTCACACGTGCACCTGATGAACAACAAGATTTTGAAGTGTGGATAAAAGTGATACCCAAAATGGTCTCTGGTTTCTAGGTTGCCACAGGAATAAGATACAAGGTTCCTCAGCTCACCTCCAGATGCCTTTGACCTTTCTTTAAACTTTTCTGCAGCCATTTCACCGTAGCTAGGAAGTTCTGACATCTTCACTCCAGATCGAGCTTCTGCTATTAGCTGACGAGCTCGCTCTCTCAGCTGCCGACGCCGCTCTTCATCTTGCTGCTAAGATATATTGAACAGTTGCCAACTCAGTAATTGACAGAAATGCAATTTCATTCTCAATCTGATCATCATGATAGTAACTGGTTTACAGCATGGTGCTTGGCCCACATTATAAATAGGATGCTCGGTATCACTTGGGTGTCACACCACAATTTTTAAAGACATCCACGAATCAGATTTTTTTTTAAAGCACTCCCCAAATTATTAACGCATTAGAAACATAATTATTTGCAATTTAAAGCATTTATAAGTTATGTTCTATAAAAATACTTTGATGAAAAATCTCAGACTTTTGTCTCAAAGTAATAAGTATAAAAAGTTTTACCATGGCTATAAAAATGGTTTTACTAAATTGAATTACTTGTTTGAGTAATATTCTCTCACAGAATTGAAATGAGAAGCTAGATGTTGCTCTCGGTTACTCCAGTCATCAAGCTGGCTTCAAAGTGTAAAGTGACATCAAATCTGAGGCATGGAAAGGAATCTAATCCTTCAACTTCAATACATACTTTTTTTTAAAGTTTAAATAAACTAATGAAAATTAATGAAAGAACAATAGATGCCAGAGCAGAAAATACTTTGCATCGCTTTAAAACATCCTACTAGTGGGGCTTTGGTCAGTAATTAAAGAGATCATATTGGAACCATCCCAGATAGTGCTGTCCCACTAAAGCTTGTAACTATCTTAGAAGCATGATAATATTTCAGTTACATAAATGAGCAAAGTTCTACTGCATGAAATTTTGGAAAAGACTAATCCACCATACTAAAAAAATATTAATAAAAAGATGTGTTTAAACATATCTCTAAGAATCCATTAAACCATATGGGAAACAATTTCCATTTTCACCTTAAAAATATCATTTTTTCAATGTTAGGACTGTTTTCCCCCTCCCCTCGATATTAGAAATGCTCAAAAGCACAACAGAGTCAGTGTTTGGCTTTAAGTCAAATCTGCTGATAAATTTGTATTATTGACATAATGAACAGGATAAAACCCAGGTATAGGCAGTTGACCTGAACTAAGTGGAATATAACAAACTGCCTAATTTTGGAGAGCCGTTCTGGCAGCCTTCCCACCAACCCAGAAACTGAGCATCCCACACCTGCAGATGCTGGTGAGAGCTGCTGCTAAGTGCTATTTAGTTTAAGCAATCATTAATAAAACAAGCGCAAAATACTAATTAGGTACATTTTACCCATTTCCATGTAAATTGTTTGTTTGTAGCTATTTACTCAGCATTGTTCTCGGCACAATAGAAAAAATGCAAATGACTGAATCAGAATGCAGCCCTAATGGGACTTTCTGTTTATAACCATTAGCCCAGAGGTGTGCTGTAATTCAATCCTCCAGCAGCAAGATTTAGCCTCATTAACAGCTTGCATGGGCAGGTTACAACTCATAAAACCCTACAGTAAACAAAGTATATGGACACAGCACAATATCTTGTCTCTGAGTGACAGAACCCTGATTCCCTATCAGATTGCCTTGATTTACTTTTCTCCTAATGTCCTTCCCCTGGAAAGACAATTCTGCCTGGGCCCTGCAAGGCAGCAGGATGGCACATTGGCTTTGTTTGCTTTCTCACCCTTTAACTTCCCAGAAGGCACAGAGCAACAGTTCTATCAAAAACTTATTTGGTAAAGTACACATTAGAAAGACAACTGGAAAGCTTCCCCCCCTGCTCCTATGCACTATAATAGATCAATGTAATTTAATTTCTAGCCAGCCAACTGACACAGCAACCGATTTTATTTCGACCCACGGTATTCAGTAACATTAATTACATTGAATTTTACATGAAATAAAACTGCTCAAATCACTACTATTTGTAATTCCTAGGATATAGGAACTTGTGAGTTTGATTTAAATTACTTTTAAGAAGGAATGTGCAAAACTTATAATTAAGATTCCCATATGGTTTAATGTCAAGCAATTTTATCTACCATAGCCTACATAGTTTAAAATAGGGCCAGTTAGGTGTTTGTGACAAATGTGCCCTAAACTGAGGAAGCTGATTCCCCCCTCTCCTTTTCTCCCCTCCTCTTGAAAGAGAACTTGTATCCTGAATTATTAGCATAGTCATTAACATCCCGGGGATCTCCAAGCAAACACAGATTATTGTGGCTTGTGTTTGTGCTGATTAAGCCAATCATCACCAGCAGATAAGAGAAAAAACAGCCTAGGTCTTGCTTAAATTCAATTCGGGTATCTGAACCCTCGGTTACCGAGCTTGGCAGAAGAAACACTGGTGGAAGGAGCAATGAAACTGAGAGTAGAAAGAGTAGGTAGATTAAGTTTTGAGGTACAGAACAATTATTGAATAACAAATCAATCCCCTAGATTTTGGAAAGGAAAGCACTTGGGAGAGGTACAGAGGCACAAACATAAGTATTAAAAAAAGAAAAGGAGACACGAAGAAAAGCTCTGCACCAAGAAAGGGCCATGCAAACACACATAAAGTGATTTTTTTCCTGTACAGTTGAAGAGAAAACTCAGTAAAATATTTTGCCCCCTGACATGAACCTGACATGCCAAAGAGACATTAAAGTTTGCTCTGTTATTTCTCCCCAATTACTTTGTAATGGTCTAAAAATCTGCCACACGGATGCACAGCAAGGAAAACTTCACCATTTAAGGACAAACTCTTCAAGAATAAGTAATGTAATTCCTTGTTTCCCTCCTATAAAAATGTATTGGTATGCAATTTTTATATTTCACAGTTCACCGACATCTCGGCAAGCTTTCTTCCACTGCTTCAATGGTGCTACTTTTAATTTTATCCTCCTTAGTCCTAGTAATTAAAGTGATCAGCAGTGGCATCCCAACGGCTTTGACACAGCTACAACCCCCTAGCAGACTCTGGCTTTCAAGGGGAAGGGGAAGAAAAAAAGGATGGGAGTTTCATTTCACTGGAACAAGAAAATCACGCTTCTCCAATCCTCAACTTTATCCAATTGTTCTTTCAGCAGCCTTTGGATCTTAAGAAACAAATAAAAATGGCTGCCATTAGGGGGTCCTTTTTGTACTCGCCGCAGATGGCAATGACTGACATTGCTTTGGCCAAAAATGATGTTGTGGATTTGGGAAGGTGAATTCGAATGTGAAACACTGGTGGGGCAGTTTCTGAGATCATCAACCAGACAGCGATGTCGCTTGGCAACGCCAGAAGCTGAGAGCTGACCAACTCAGTAAAATATTGAGAGCACTGGAGTCTTGCAGGGGAAAAAACCAACAAGCCAACCACCCCCATAAAACCCAACTCCTTAAATCACTAAAAATTCTGCAATCTTCTCACATTTAAAAAAACCCAAACACCTCTGTCAGGGTTTTTCAGTTGTCCTTTGGCAGAATTTTGGGAGGATCCAAACTGAGTTTACACACCAGAAGTCTGATAACATATTATCCTCTCCCTATAAAAAAAAAAAATAATCCTGTGAGTTGCATTTATTTGATGTTTAAGAAGAAAATTCTTTACCATGTCCATAGACTGGAGAAAAAAAAAAGTGGTAAATTAGCGATACTCCACAGCAACAAAATTAAACCAGAATTGTACTTATAAGGGGGAGCGATTCCCGTAGCTGTAGGTTTCAAAATTGTCCGTGGTCTGCCCTGAGTGCACAGTACATCTAAGAGAAAGAACTTGACTGCCACCTCTTTCATCATTAGACAGGAAGAACGGCTCTGTTATTAGCCATTCAGAAAGAAAAGACTTCTGTGCTTGTCCAGAGGCAAGGATTACCAAAATGTACCTATTCAGTCAGTAGAGAAGACAGAATAAAAAAAATAATAATAAAAAAAAAAAATTACATGAGCTTTAAAGGTTTGGGCAGGCTGGGTTTTACCGTGACCTTGATCAGCTCTTGTTTGAGTAAATAGGATTTGGGATGAAACATTAAAACTGTTTAGCAGATCTTTTCAAACCATTTCAAACTTTTCTTATGTTGGTTTATAATATAACCAGACATGCTTGTAAATGGCCACACCTGCTCATTTCTCTGGGGATGGCCTGATCTCTGCCTTTTCTAACAAAGAAAGGACGAGAGGAAAAAAAATCAGCCTTTCTTGTTGCAAAACAGAGTGGAAAGTCAAAATCTTTCTCAAGTTTGTCCCATCTGGTCAGATTAAATCTTTGATCACCCTGGGGACCACATTTATGTTTGGTCTCTACTACTGTTTCAGAACAGCTCAAAATACACAGGTAGTGAGAAAAATATGAATTGCTAAGCAGAAAACTCTCAACGTAAACAAAAGTGCATTGGCTTTGGATTTCTGTGGCTAGTCAGATCACAGGAAGTGGTCAGCAAAGAAACACATAAACATCTTCAATATTTTCTGCCTTCTGCCTGGTGTCTACATCAGCTACCTTACTACCAATAAACCGTATGCAACTTGAAAATACTTTTTTATGAATGTATATCACAAAAAGCATCAAATCACTTGTCATAAAGAAGCAGCTATTGGGTGACGATCTATGGCACTGATGGACTAATGAGACAAGACAGAACGAAAACAGAAATAGCCCAAAGTCTAAACCTGGAAGAATCACAAGCAATGTCTTAACAAAGCTGTCCCCTTTAAGACAAAAAAGCCCCCAAAATTCAAAATAAAATGGGGTTGTGTGGCTGTAAAATGGGAAACATCTCCTTAAACCAAGGCGGTATTTTTAAAGAAATATTAGCCAGATTTTTTTTATTTTTATTTCTTTTTTTAATATAATCTATGTTGTTCTGGAAAACCTACAGTTCACTTGGTACAGTACTTCTGGTGTGAAGAATGCTGGCTGTAGAAAAACAATCCATTGATAATTTAATTCCTCACGTCATTGTGAAATGGAGGAACTCTTAGTTTACTGAATGAAAAAAATACATAGATTTGAAAAAAAGCATGGCTGACTAAGTAAGTATCACCTTGTGCTACATCCAAGGCCTCTTGCTGGTTGTCTGGCTGCTCTTTTGTAGGCAAAAAGGAGCTGAACGCTCTCTGGCTCCTTAGATCTGGCCCAACAAATGCACTGCCAGTCATGCACATGGATCCAGCTTAAAACCCAGTGTGAGCCTAAAAGAAGCTAGTCAAACTGGCACCTACTCATGCAGAAGGAGATAGATTTGTCATGACAGCCTGATTATTCAATGTAAAGAAACAGTTTAGCTTTTCTAATCTGGTACAAATACATCTTTCTCAGAGAAAAAAGTAAAAGGTCTAACAGTTCAAGTATTTAAAGTAAAGAAACCAACACAAAAATTGTAACGTCAAAGTGAACCATAGGTATTTGTGCGAGAGCATTCTGCAAAACAGCCCTGCAGTTCTATTCAGATAAATAAGATTTAACCCGTTTAACCCTTTAGGAGCTGCACATCTACACAACGATCAAGGCAAGCATTTCTATTTCACACTGCACTTGGCTCTATGGCAAGTTTTAAGGACAGGCTGAAATATCTAATTCCAAATATGCTTTCTGTTTTCTCTTCTTCTTGCTTGCCTGCACCGATACTAAGAGCGAGGCACTCTGCTGGCAAACAATGCGAGGGCAGCCTTGCCTACTGACGGGGCTCCCAAGAAAGATCATCGAGAAAGTCGATCTAAACCAAAAGCAGCGACAAAGCCCTCTGCTAACTTCTTCCCTGGAATTTTCTCTGCTTAGACAAGTTTGTGCTCTCCCTCATCGGGGAAGTATAATTAAGGACAACAATCACCTAAGGCATCGGGACCCAGAAGCTTGTTATGCCTGTCACCACGATTGTCAATGCAATTGGCATTACCCACAAACAAGGTCTCAAGCATGCAGCCTGAGAAATATTCTGAAATAGTGCCGTCATCCAGACAGGGCATAACATCCCATCTGAGATCAGTAAGTCTAAAGACGGTATTTTCTGTGCCTTTCCACAGCCGAGTTACAGACAGAAGTTAAAGAAGCTGCTTACTCATTGTAGGAGTCAACATTCATCGAGCTCCACTTAAGGGATTTTCTCTTGTGTAAACTTGACTTTATAATTTAAAAAAAAAAAAAAAAAAGAAGTGGCGTTATGAAACAAAGACTTTTGGCAAGTATATGGGATGCATAAGCCGGAGAGCAGCATCTTCCAGTCTGCCGTCCTGGGAAGCTTCCTTCTCGGGCGGGCAACCCCGCGCCGAGGGAGGAAGACGTGCCCTCCTGAGGAATGCTCCCGGTTCACTCCCAGCCGAACAAAGCGGAGCGGGCTGCAGGGCGCCTCTGAAAGTTGTTTCCAACCCCCCCTTCTCTTAATTTTCAGGGGAGGGTGGCGGGATCCCAGTCTGCTCGTGTGTGATGAGAATGGAAAGAACAAGTGCAAACCCTATACCTCCCTGGATCCTATTTTGCTGGGGTTTTTTTGAAAATGTCCTGCAAACTGCTAGCAGCTTTTTTTAATGGAAAATACCAATCGCCTAGGATCTATACCTAGCCTTTTGCCAATAATGAGAAAACTTCACCTTCTGTCCCCAGCAATTCTTAGGAAATCTTTTGCTGTTATTCCTACAAATCCAATTACAGATTGTTGAGTAGCTAGTGGAGTAAGCTTATTGAGGAGTGTCACATCACTAAGTCGTGCGTATGTGTTTCAGTTTGTAATGTGGTCTGAGCCGCTGTAGAGGTGTCAACTTAAAATGCAAGTAAGTAGCAGAACAGGGCTAATCCCAGCCACTACTCCCCTGCAGCCAAATTGTAGCGCAATGAATGACAGTGGAAATGCAAAGATGCCACTGTGCTTATCACACACAGCCAGATGGTGGACCTGGATCAATGCACACATGCCACGATCAATGCATTTGATAAAGAATTAAGAAGAAAACTGTACATGTTATCAAAGAACTTGTACATGGCATAATTATGATTCTGCATGTGCTTACTGATGATATTGGAGACTCAGAGGCAGGTGATAATGAAACTGATAGGAAGAAATAGCTTAAAGGCTACAGCATATGGCCTCAGCACTAAGAAATCTTGTCAAATAGTTCAGAAAGCTTTTTTAACTGTTATTACAGGCTGCTCATAGTGCAAGCTGGTGGCAACGTTTTAATTTTTTTTTTTTAAATCTGAAATGTCAAAAAGTTACAAAAGCTATACTTTTCAGAATGGTTCAGAAAATAATTAAGACGCTATTGTGTTTTAAACACGGCAAAAACACCTACAGGTAGAGCAAGTGTTCACAATTTTGGGGGGTTGTGGTGGTTGGGCATTTTTTAATGTATGTAATTCCATGTTCCCTGAATAAATGTGTTTAGACTTTAAGGGGGCTAGTGGCAGTTTAAGGAATGTGTCTGGGTAGCAATTTGCATTTGGCACACCAATTGCTACAGATACGGTTTTGATATTATTTCTCATCAAATGTAGAGTATTTCCCTGTTACCGTTTGCGCTCTGTCAGCTGCATTACAGCCACCTTGGATGTGTAAGAAGGTAATTAAAAATTTCTGGAAAATAAAGTTGAAAGTAATAAAGAAAAGTGTATACATTTATAATGTAGAAAAGGTACCTAAAATACAAATTCTCATGCTCCAGTTGATAGATGAGCTGTCTAATCAACGCCTGGACGTAACTTAAGTGCTCTCATTAGTGTGAAGACCTTCAGGCTAAATAAGACTAAATCCCTTAAAAATTGCTTCTGCAATAGAAAAATCCCCCTTACCATTTTCCTCTGCCTAAATCATATCAATTAAAAAGAGAGAGAGGGAGGGAGGGAGACAGAGGCATTTTCACATGACTTTGTTTTAACTGACACTCAAAAAACTATCTTCTGAATCCAATTTAAAATGTTTCAGCAAAAAAGTTCATTAGCAATCAAAGAAACAAAAAAAATCACGCTGAGTTTAGTTTCTCTTTCACTTTAAACTTGGATCTTTAATCAGTGCTAAGGTGTATAATGCCCATTGAATTCTTTACCTTAACTTTTTTTTTCAACCCCAAATATTTAATCAACATTGCAGTTTTACATTAAATTGCAAAATTTATCAAAACGAGCCTCCAGAAGAGTGAAGTGCGTATTTTATTTGCAGCAGGACAAGGAGCCTCCCCGCCCACCCCCCCCCANCTTCTCCATTTTGAGAAACACTTTGATCTCCGTTCAAGTCAATTCATGAACATCAACTGACAAGACTGCATGAAACACCCCAATGGTTAGGCCCAAACTCGTAGCAAACTATTTGGTTTCATTAAGGCTTCAGGAGAAGTGACCAGTGACAGTCCTTTCATTCAGAAGCCAACAGGCAAGTGACTATTTAAACTTTAATGTGCACAATGTACTGCTGAAGGCCGCTACACCTATAGTCAGTCACTCAAGTATGAATGCCTTTACCTAGTATTTTGTGACATGTGAACTACTAAGTGCAGCTGCAGACTCATTAATGCATTCGCCCAGATTTGTTTGCAGGACTAAAGAGATGATTCGCAGCATTTCTGGTAGGAGAAATGACTGTATCTTCAAAGGAAGGTAGAACAGCATGTGCTATATAAAAGCCAGCGATTAAAAAAAGATTGCATTTTTAAATGCAGTAATTTATTAAACATGTGCACGAATGTAGTAGAAATATTATCCATTCTGGCTGAAAATATAAAAGATCTTGAATCACATCACCCGCAAAACGCAGGGTATTTGGTGGGGTTTCCAGCTTTGCTACAGTAAACTATTTACACATCACTTTTCCCCTTTTTTAGTTGCCCTCTCCAAAGAGTCCCACTTCAAAGAGTTCATTTTTGCATCAGTTCCTGTCAATGCAGGTCAGAAACACTAAAGTGGAAAGTGGCTGCAGTGCCGTGGCACAAAGAGTCTCTGCGGCTGAAATCAAACAAAGCCCAATTAAACTAATCATAACGTCCCAGTGAACACAAGGAAGCTCACCTGGTATTTCTGGACTTCTTGTGTGAATTCCCAACCCTACTCGGTACTTGGTACTATAATTACCCTGACCAAAATACTGTGAAATTACTGCTCTGATCTACTAATGGCTGCAAAAAATCAAGCCGTTGTGGTTTCATGCCAAGGGGCCGTAGCAAGGTGGCGCAATGCTTTCTGACAGAGACGACAACTTCTAAAAACTCAAAAGGGAAAATTAACGGGATGTGGTTTATGTTGCCAAGGACTGTTCATTAATTACCAATTTAATCACTGCTGGAGGCATGACATTACAAAAATCTGGCTGAAAGTTCTAATAGATTATGAAGACCACCTAAGAAGAGTGACCAAGAAATGTACAAAACAATTAATACTGTTTCACTGCTATCAAAGACACTCAGATTATTTTACATCAAGTGAAGCAAAAGAATTAGTAGCTTCACAGTGCCACCACTAGGAACTGTAAATACAATGGCACACAATTAGTAATGCACATGTGACTTTTCGTTCAAGGCATATATCCTTGGGAAAGCC
>VYZV01011589.1:83488-94442 GCA_013401275.1 Pandion haliaetus
AAAAAAGAAAAAAAAAAAACAAGAGAAGATGATAAAAGAATTTAATGGAAGATGAGAATTAACATTAATTGACCTAACCAGATGATCTCTGTCCTTTGATGTGAGTTTAGGTCCTTCACAGCTGTCAGTTTACAATGACTGTAACTTGCAAAAGACACAAATCGCAAGTTATTATCTCCAGTCATTGCCCTTGGCACTTGTCTCCAAAGGATGTAGATATACGGGATTCCAGATCTACATAGGAGAACAGGCCAAGAATTGTACCTGTGGAAACACTGTGCTTAAATACTTAAGGCATAGTCCTGCACAGCCTGTGATACACACCCTTGAAAAGATTCCCCAAAATGCAGCTGCAGAAAAACACCCCCACAGGCCCTTTCACTTTTAATGAAGATAACAGTGCGACTGGATCAAAAGCCAGGCATAGCAGGGGCAGAGTTTACCACAAGTTGTGATCTTCTATTGCAGCACGGGGATCAAAGTCGCTGCATCTGTGACGTACGATTAATGCATTCACCTCATATAGGCTCCAGCATAAAGTTTTTGGCTGCGTTCTTCCTGTTTAAGCGTGTGATTGCATAAAGGTAATTAAGGCATGGTGTTTCTAAACAGCCACTTCCAACCATACCCAAAGAGCTTCCCCTTCCAGGCTTTAGCTTTTCTACGTGGAAAGGGGATTTCGGCCATAAATTGCTATCAGAGGGTGGTTTCTAAGAAGCATCATTAGCTAATAATGACCATTTCCTAAAAGGGTACTTTGACACTTTTAGTAACATTTTGTTAGCACGAAACAAGAATTACAATGGAATAAAATAATTCATGTGTTTGGTATTTGTCAGGCTGTCCGCTGTTCCTGAAATTCAGCAGAGAACTTACTGATTGCAGCTTAAGTTTTCAAGAAATATGCACACATTTCACTACAAAAATGTTGTCACTTTAAAAACTTCTTAGATGTAATTAGATAGAATTATTTGACTGACACAAATACAGAGTCTGAATCATAAAGAACTAAGCCCACTTATTTTTTTAATGTAATATAATTACAAGCATATATACACAACAAACATGCTATTTATGCACCTTATAGCTAGAGAGTTCCCAAATTAAGATAAAAATAGAGCAAGTAATTTACTGTATCACAGCCACTTTAAGTTAAACAAGTAAATCCTTTTGCCCATATTACCTGTTTGTGAAAGACCAACGATGCCCCCACTTGACTAAAGTATGGCAGTGCTAAGCAATTAGCCGCTAGCTACCAACTGATTTATGTTTCCACTGCTGCTTCTGAGGAAGAAAATGTACAGAACCAGGAAAGTAATTTTTCATTCACTGTGACAGTCAGCCCTAAAAAAGTTGTTTTATAAACACATCTACCTCATCGTCAGACAGAAGCACTGCCAACTCATTTAGAAAGTGAAAAATGTATACCTTGCTGAGATTTTTTTAAATACCAGATTATATGTACAAAATAACTTGTTAAAAAGTGTTTTTTTTTTTTTTTAATCCTGTCAACGATTCAAATCAGCATGAAAAATCCGTTAATGATCAGACAAATATCTCTAAACACACTGAATTAACATCTTAACAGAAATACACAAAATAGGGAAGAAAAAGCAGCAATAAATGATAAACTTTCTTCACCATTAATCAGATTTTAAACAGAGAAACAAATATTGCTTAGGAGCTGCCAGACAGTTATTCCAGATTCAGAGCGATGTAACTAAAATCAGGTTTTTCTCCTGTTTTTTACAACTTCAAGCAAAAAACAGTAACTAACCACTGATCCCAAATTTAAGGTGTTCCATTACTTAAAATATATTTGCTATCTAAATTATATATATGGAAATAACACTGCTGGGAGAAAATAATTAAAATAGCACTATCAAGATGTGGAAAAATGATATTCTAACAAATTTTTAAAGCACAGAGCTACTTCTTCAAACCACAGAGCACTACTTGCCAGACATATTAAATGTCAACTATAAAGTCTTAATACTTGCTGCTGAAACTCTCTACAGAAATGTTAAATGCTCCAGTCACCACCTAAATAGTTTCTGGTTTACTCTGCAATAGCCTTATGCAATATTACCATTCAAATACCTTAATTACACATCTAACAAACTGAAGATGTAACTGATTTTAAAACTAGGTTTTACAAAAGGACAGCAAAAGCTATTAAATCAATACATTTAGCAGAATTTTGCATTTTATTTACAAATTATCAATTTTCTAACATCCAGATTACAATTCCTTGAAAAATCTATACTTAAGTTGGAGCTTCTTTTCCATGTTTGTCCTTCCATTTACTTTAGATTTTCTAAAGGTATTTTATCCAGAATATGCAAGATTTAGGATGTGCATAATATACTGACACAGTTTTCTCTTCTCTAGCTGATAGAGCAGAAATTCTATATGGCTTTCTTTCCAGAGTTAGTACTCCCAAGTTTTTTGGATAAAGGTGAAGTTAATATTATGATAATGTTATGCTCTTATTCACCACCAAAGCTTTCACTATTTCATCTATGATAAAAGCATTCAACTCAAGACACACTGGGGATACACGAGTAACAGCAGAACTGTGCATGAGCACTTGACATCCCTTCAGAAGGGTTAACAAGTGTTAGTTTTGATTTTTTTGCGAAGCATCATTATGAAAAACATTTTCTTTCAATACCTGTAGGTTATACATATTAGTTACAGGTTCAGTGCAAACACAATTACTACTAAGTGCCTATTTCTAGCATGTATTTGCTCTATAAGATTCGTAGTAACTCATCAAATGAAATGAAAATTTAATTAAGTTTTTTCTTACATAATTCTTTTAAGCACTGACTACACAATTCTTCTAAACCACACAGCAGCCATGACTTGGCTTTTTGAGTTCAAAAGCCAAAGTTCCTGAGGACCTGTTTGGAAATGCCACTAAAAAGCATGAGATGCCCACAACAGATTGCCAGATCTACTCAGTGATCAACAGGATCCTGATTCTAATGCAACTGATTTTTATCCAGCTGTGGATTAACTGCACAGCAAGTGCAGAGGTTCCAGAGCTGGTCCCTCACATGCTAGCTCAGATCTAGGTGCAGCATCATGTGGGTGGATTTATCAGCTGGAGTCAGCACTAGCTTTGTTTCACAGACAACAGAAGCACTGAAGTCTATTCTTTTTCCACATGCTCTGGAAGCTTAATTAATACATTTTATAGTGTATGCATTTTTCCTTTTGGGAGGTTATCCCATCAGATCATTACATTAACAAGAGGACAGTGGCTTTAAATATTAGGCTGCATCCCTACATTTCAAAATATTTAAATAATTGTTTTGCTGCTCTCAGGAATGCAGCACCAGCTGCACTGATGGTTCTGACACCCATACGCCAATGCTCAGCAGGAGAAAATCAAGATGGGAACTGGTGATGGGAACATGGGGCTGTGAACCAAGCCCTCGTATGAGGCACTGGGAGCAGCCAGAATGAAGACTGTAGAGGCTTAGTCTGAACAACACTCAAGAGCTTGTTGACAGGTTGCATGGGGGTAGAGGATTTTAAAGAGAGAAAGAGGTAGTGTTGAAGGCTGGAAGAGAAAGATGCTGAGAGGAGTAAGAAAAAAAAATAGCATGCAACAGCTGTGGGAATCTGGGTGGAAGACTTATGTGGTTTGAGTTTTATATTAATGAACACAACTCCCCAAAGAGGAAAGGAGTTGAGACAACAACCTAGGAATGGTAATTAACTGCAGGAGAAGAGGAAGCTGAGATTGAGATAGGGCTGAAAGTCAGAATAGGGAAGACCTACAAACAATCAACAAACAAGTTCCGTTCCTCAAGAAGCAAGTAAAGGCAACGGTCTCTTACTTATTTGATTGAGCAAAATAAAGAGGATTTTCCCTTACCCCCACCAAAACTACAATGCTGTCTAGGCTTACTGAAAATTGTGAAACCATTAAAATGCAAGATAAGGTAAACAAAGTAACACACAACTAGGTGAGACAAAATGTGCAGCATGTGGCTGGATGCAGAAAAGGTTTGGAAAACTCAGCTGAACTGAGTGCTCTGAAAAATGGTATAAAGGTGCAATGTAAACAAGACACCCAAATACATTTTAGCCAAACAGATAATTTTACATCATCAAGATGATACTCTAGAATTTTACTTTTTAAACAACACAGGGCTCTACTTGTAGGAATTGCTTAGCCCAGGAGTATTCTAAATTGAATATGGCAAGGTCTGTACGTGTCTGACGTGCATTCAATTTTATTAAGGGCTGTGGAACAGCCCAGGCCTAAGACAAAAGCTGATTTTTAACTAGTATCAGGACTAAAACAGAATATGGAAATCGACCCTTTCTATTTTATTCCCAAGATGGAAAAAACATCCTCATGACAGAGCTGTACTGAGATGTTCTTTATTTAGGCTGGTTAGTTATTTTTTAAGTAGTAGGTCACCATAACATTATGATAGCTTCAGTGACACAACAAAATACAAGTGGTTTTGCTCTTTGCTTCTGGTAAGGGAAGTGCATGCATGTATTAGAAAATACTCATTTCCCTGAAAGAAATGTTAGGAGCTCTGCTATCCTGTTACTCTGATACACAAACTTACCAGCTTAGGAGTACATTCTTTAACTTTGTTGCTCTCTACTTGCATGGCATGGTGTATTACTACAAAAATGTCTCTACTCCCTACTGCCCCTAAAAACGAAGGAGATCTGAAAACCCAGCTGCCTGGTACAAGTTATAGATTTGCTGAATTTGTTTCCTGTATATGATTAATAATGAGTATTTAGGTAACCTCCAGGTTTCTCCAGCATCAGACGTCTTTGCCTTCCTCACTCTTCTGATTGTGCCTACAGCTAATGTAGATACGCAACAAAATAGAAACTTCTATCTGAAGAGGCTTAGGCATAAGCTTTTAATTGCTTACCATTTCACAGGTTTAATTTTGGCACAACCACACCAGTCCCTGTTCAATCACAACCTTAACATTCAGACATCTGCCCGAGCCTACATGATGCTCTCATGTTTGAACCTGGCAAGGTGAGGAGGAAGGTAAAATCCTTGGGACATGCCTCAAGTTAGCTGTTGGCCAAGTAGGTGAAATTGCTGCATTCTACAGGGTTTTCAGTTGCCTGTTACATATTTTGGTGTCCATGAGGTTGGAAAGAGCTTTTCCAAACTATGTCTGGGAAGAGAAAGGAAAGCAGCTAGAGTATGTACATGCTACCCAAAATGCCAGGACATGGAACAAACATAACTTTCTAGACAACAAGGATAGCAGACCCTCTCAATTTGGGAAGAAAAAGCAAGCGATCAAAGCCTCTTGTGTATTCTGCTCTCGTCCTCTGCAGTTTTCCAAGTCACGCCCATTTGCAAAAGGCACCCATTTGCTCGCAGCACTGTGGAGAGGATAGACATGCTGGGGAATGGAACAATGTCTTGCAAGGTTTAATCCACCTTGATTTGCCTCTGAAAATAATTGGGGTGGGGTGGGTGGTTAGTGCTTTCAGTATGTTTTCACTTTATTAGTTGGAGATGGACAGCCATGGTCCCATGTCATAAGCTGTATGATGTTGTGTTTAACTGAATACTTTGGACCCAAGGGAGAACTGATGAAGATAACACCTGCCATCAAGAAGCACGCATACCACAAGACCCCATTACTGTATTCCCTCTCCTAGATGGCCACAGCTTCCTACTGCTTGCCACTCTCCCTTGCTGACTCACATCTAAACTTACACAGTTTGTGCTGTACATGGCTGAATCATATACACAACAGCTGTCCTTCAACATGCTGTCACTTCTGGTCCCAGCCTGTAAGGTTTATCAAGTCCTTTGCGCTTGAGCTAGTTTCATCCACGTAACTTTTACTTGTCCAACCCCACAAACACGATGATGGTATTTTTTACTCTAATCATCACTACCCATTTCTTCTCACACTGTGCCTATCTCACTGCTCAAGGCAAAAAGTTGTTGCTCATTATTTATTATCCTTAACTTACAGTGTATGGCACTCAGCTTCATTTAAGCAGTATGATGCAAATGCTGCATCAAACACAGCATTTCAACTTGCTTGTGATCTCCGGCATGATAGCTATCACACAGTATTAGGGCACTCTGTGATGGGTGAATGAATATATTGATATGATAAGAGACTCAAAACTGGTATTTTACAAATCAGGAAACACTCTGAATTAAATAACTTGCCTGAGCCAGTAAGGTGAATTGACTATTACAAGAACTCAAAGATGCTACCTAACTTAAATCTGGTGTATGCATCCACAGCATCCCATCAAAGCACTCCTCCTGACTCCAGGCGCAGATGACAGTGCTCAGAATAACCAAAACCCAACTTCCAGACTTAGACAAGTTAAGAAGTTATCTAAGACCTGGCCATCCCAAAGACAGATACACATCATTCATAGCCTCAAACACTGCTCTGGGTAGCTTGCTAAGTGCCACACACCAGTTCTATGCCATGAGCTCTGTCCAGGCTTTCTGTGGCATTCACCTGGCATAAGAAAGAGACTGTGCTCCACTAAACACCTGTCAACTCCTACGAAAAAATAAAATGGCAGTCCTGCAGACAGCTGCCTCTTCTATTGCAGGGTCTGGTTACTTCTGCTCCAAGCATTAAGGAAGTGGTCCAGCCCAAAATCATGGTATGTAGTCATACAATTGAAATGTGTACATGTATACAACCTACAGGCATAGAGTACACAAAGACAGTCGAGGTTACAGCAACAGAGGCTACTTTAAATCTGGCTATTCATAATTGCTAAGTACTTAATTTTGTAATTTTTGTAATTATCTGGTAGCCTCCTTTTGGCTTTTCATTTGTCTAGTAATGAAGTAACTTCTTCACATAGTCTTCCAGGGTTTTAGTTTGGTTTTCATTGTTGGGGATTAAAAGGATAAAAAAAGCCAAGTATTTGGGAACTGAACTCTAAACCTTCAGAACCACAAGCCACAACACATCGACTACTGGACAATTTCCTCACTTAGGCAACAGGACATGGAGCCTGTCTGCTCATGGGAATTAATTAAGAACAAGACAGACTGTTTATTTCAAGACAACTACCTCCCCCGTAGATGTTCTTAATAGAGTATAACAGTACTGCACAGGAGCTACCTCACCAGATTGAGAAGCCCTACATTTGTTAGCTAATGGCAAGGAGAAGATTATGTTAATGAGCTGGTAAAGGAGAAAAAAAATCTGAGGCAACATAATGAATTGGTTACATATGTGCAAGTAATTTCACCCGATGGCCAGTATGGCCATGAAAAAAAAGTCATGGTGAGTGCCTTCTCAGATTCAACTATTATAAAAGGATTGGCTGAGGCTCATCTAGCTTCTCTTCCCTGGGTCGCATAATCTTTGTCTTGAATGACATGTTTGCAATTAAAAAAAAAACAAACCAGGAAAAGGTATATAATTCATACCATTAAGCAGAAGCGAATGCTGAGCTCATTCTCTGATGATTACATATATTTGTAATGTAACAATATGAAGAGGTCACACGCAGGGATGGGGCCTCATTTTTTCTGCTCTCATAAGACGGGCAATTTCCTTGTGTCCACCTTCCTTTCTCCAGTTGCCCCAGTGGCACGTGGGCTGAAGTCTCCACTCCTGTGTAATCTGTGCTGGAAGCCCAGACGAGCTACCAGGATGCTGCTGGTTCACAATCCCTGGCTTTCTGCCATGATGGGAACATTCAGGGTTTTGGGCAGGTTGCCAGAATTAAGCAACTTAAACCACAGATGAGGAATAGCAATTTTCAAAGCTTTTAACTTTGTTAGATGTGAACTGAACTAGCAAAACGTACCTCCCTGGGCCCAAGGCTATCTCTGCCACATTTCAAAGGCCTGCAGCAAACAATGGAAGTGTTAGAGCTTGTCAGAAAAGGTCACAAGAATCTCTTCTAAAAGAAAGCACAAGGCACACTAAAAATGAGAGTCACTGCCAATTGTTCCTAAAAACAGTGAACTCTTGTTGCTTTTGCAGTAATTTCTTTTGACATTAGCCATTAAATAAATGCAAGTAATTCTCCTACTCTTCTGAACATTTCAACAGAACTTGTTTTCACTCTTTGAATATTTCAACAGACGTTGTTTTTTCAGGCAACCTTCTGACGTTGTATCATTAAGGTGACATTGCTCCACAGAACTTTATATAGATACCTACTTTGTAAATCTACTGCATCATTTATATTAATGCACAGCCATAGGCAGATTTATGGAAGTATTAGTCTTTGCCTATGAGAAATCTTTGTTTTAAATACTTGAGAACAGAACGCAGATGCCAGATTTGTGCAGATATTGCACTAACAAAGGAAGACAACGTCTGTGTATGGAGGGGCTTACAGCACTTAGTATTTTTAAGCCTGGTATTGATGACACAGAACCTGATATGGTGCCTCTGAAAGCCAGAGTACACCTCTTAACTGAGGGTGGAAATAAAATAAGCATGTTCTACAATCCTGCATGAGGTGCTGGTTTCCACAAGCTTACATCAGGCATAAAGATGGCTATTCTTAAGAAAGCTCCTTAGCATAGCTATAGTTAAATAAGAATTTAACAGAAACAAGTAAGTTTTAGCCTTAATAAACTACTGCATTGGCAGCCCACTCTATGGAAACAATCATAAGATGGAGATTAATAAAAATATTGCTTCACCACTCAGTGGTAAGCAGGAGCTATCCATATATGATGGGGAGATATCTGAAATGCTTGCTGCTTTTCTTTTTTCTTCATCTGTCTTTATTCTACAAGCCAGATGCAAGTTGGAGACTAGCATTACTAATATAAGACACAAAAAGGTCAGATTTCAGCCAGGTGTGGAAACAGCTTAGACAAGCCAGATACTTTCAGATCAGCTGAACACATTTAGTGCAATCCTGCGGTACTGGAAGAACCAATATGAAACATCTGAAATTAATGGTCAGTTGAAGATAGGCAAGATATTAGAAGAGCAGGAAAAGACTACATTCCCTTCCAGTCTTTAAAATCATAAAAAAAAAAGACAAATCAGAAGAATGCAGAGAAGCTAATGAAAAAGACATGGAACAAATAAAGTTGCTTCTTAGCATGTGAAAGTTAAAAGGAGACAAGCAACAAACATTAATTTGTCATCAACAAATCATGACAACCAGTCCAAGCTCCTTCTATAAGAGGGAAGCAGGCAGGGAATGGGAGAAGCAGCAGATAACATACTATGATTGTAGTTAAGCTCTTTTTATTGTCTCTCAAGATGCTCTCATAAGGAAGCATGGAAAACAGAGCCTTAATGATACTCACATAGCATAGGTGCAAAACAGGCTGGAAAACTATATCCAAGACTAATTTTAAATGATTCTGGGAATCAATGCATTAAAAGGGGGTCTGCAAGAGTATTTCTTGGGTTCAGTTTTGAAAGTCTGAATTAGGAAGGTGGATGATACACTAGACACAAAGCTGGGATGGACATCAAATGCACTAGAAGAACTCCGATCAGATAAAAAGGAAAAAAGGTCTGAAGAAAACAGGATGAAATTCGATAGGTACAAGCGCAACATAGGAAGGAGTAATCATTTACACAAATGCAGGATGAGGAAGAACTGGTTAGGTAACAGTTCACAAAAGGATGTGGGGGAAAACAGTCTATTCAAGCTGAACATAAGTCAACAACATCAGGTTGTGAAAAAGACAAACATCATACTGAGATGTACAGGCAGGAATAAAGCTTGCAAGACATGTACTGCCTCTCCCACTCCACTCAGCATCAATAAAGCTGCAGCAGAAATTTTATGTTCAGTTTTCCCTCATGCAGAGTGTAAGGAAGATGAGCCCAAAGAAAGATCCAGGGGAAAAAGGAAAAAAAACCAAAATTAAGAAAGCTGGAGCAAATTTAGGTCATTTATGTTAAGAAAAAATGATAAAGGAAAGGAATGTGGTAAGTCTTCAAGCACGTAAAATTCTGAAGAAGAAAAAAACCCCCTTTCTCCCCCACTTACCAAAATGAAGTTACAGGCTTTAATTGCAACAGGTCAGACATTGGGAGGAGCAATCTATCAGACAGTAAAATGAAGCACTCAGACTGCCTTGGAAAGCCATGGATGCTTCATTATTGGAGGTCTTTAACAGCAGGTTGAAGAAATCTTTCATTTTGTAAAACTAAACTTGCTTTCAGGCAAGCAAGCTGAAAAACCCCCATTTCCCACTGAGCAACACCTCATGCTGGCCTCTCAGTTCATGTCACCCACCAAAAATAAAAAAAACCCTTCCCATTTTAAAAATTAAGCCTAGGGTGGGGGGGTCCAAATATTATTTGTTTCATAAGCAACTCATGCCCCAATTCACCACTGTTAATCAGATTTCCTTGCAAAGCACAGTATATTTTGCTTTTTTCCTGGCACGTAGCTATTTGAATACACAATAAGTTCAATAACCACTAACACAACTCTCCAAATGAATAACTGTACAAAGTATGTCTTTTTCTCTTTTAGTTGTTTAGGAGTCTAGCTATCAAAGAAGTATAACCCCATCACTCCAACCAGTCCTCATGAACACTAGCAGAGAGGAAGGCTCTCTCCCATTCAGCACATCTCCGCAGAAAGTCACAAAGCCATTCTAAAATCTAGAATACATTAGAAAGGTTATTACATCTACAAGGTAAGAGCTCAGGTCAAACCCAGGACAACAGTCAGAAAAAGAAACCACCTGATTACAGTTGGGTGAAATTAGGTATTTAGGCAAACAGTAAGACGTAAGCAACACTGGTAACTGCTGAATCAGCTGGATTCAGCTCTGTCACAGCAGAGATGTCACAAGCAGAGTGAACTGGGAAACAAGAATTACTTTAGGATTTTTTCTTTTTTTTTTTCTTTTTATAGAAAAAACAAGGTGAGAACACTTGAAAAATTCTTCTTTAGCAGAAACAGAATGCTTCACTTACAAACACCATTCATTAACAACACATAAACC
>VYZV01011590.1:0-39816 GCA_013401275.1 Pandion haliaetus
CCCGCTGCCTGTGCCCCCCGCCCCCCCGCCGCACCCTCTCCGTCCCTGCCTTCCCTTCTCTCTCGGGGCCGCGGGTTCTGCTCGCTGCCGCCCGGTTGAACCCCGCGTTTTGCCGACCGGGCTGTGCTTGAGCCGCCGTCGGTCGCTCCGAGCGTTCCCATCCCCTCAGCGTGGTGCCGGAGTCTCGTTTCGATACGGGTAGGTTTTGGGGAAAAAATGGTGTAGTTGAGGAAAACGCTTAAGTTAGCGGGTGCTCATCGTCGGTAAACGGGCAGCCGCTTAGTGTTCAGCCTGACCGTCAGCTGCGCGGAACAGGGTCCGGTTCTTTTTTCTTGATAACGCTTTTTTGTCTGATTTATTACTTGTCGTCACCATTTTGGGTGTTCTTGCTGGCTGCTGCAGGAACCGAAGTCTGCTGGTCCTTCGGGGGGTTTAGAATCCCTTAGAAGAGCTTAAGGTGTGACCGGTTCTCGGTAGGGACCCGGGTAGATGACTTTCTTTGCATAAACGTTTTAAGGAAAGATCCAGCAAACTGTCATTTAGGTTTCCTTCATCCATGACATGGCATCACTTGCCGAACAGCAGAACAATAGGAAGTGGGGAGCAGAACAAGCGGGAGAGGCATCGGCTGTTCTTGTAACAGGTCCTAAATTTTAAATTACATCCAGTCTTTCTCTTGCAGTCTCCTCGCAGTGGTGCTCTGCGTGTTGTCGTTCAGAGAATGTGTGTTTTAAAAGCCTGGGTGTTACTCTTAAATTTCATAAAGGAAAAAAAAAACTTTTAAAGCAGGCTGGGGTCAGTTATGGCTGAAACATGATCTGGTTCTGTGTACATAAGCTTTAATTCTAGAAATGCTTTAGCCATTACCTACGGAACGGTTGTAATGGGACTGGTCACACCTTCCCTTGTCTGTGTTTTAAACATGCGGATCTTAATTGCAGCACAGTTACTTCAGTGTGAATTTTGTTTGCTGGTATGAGTCAGCTAACTACTTTTTTACTCAAATTTTACATTTGGATCCTTCAAACTCTTCATAGGAGGAATTTTTACCTTGCCTGAATTGTTTTTTTTTGTTTTTTTCTTTTTTTTTTTTTCTTTTCCTGGGAGGGGAAGGGGAATGAACTGTTGTGAGTGTGATAAGCTATTGCCTCAAGTCTCCTTACATGCACATACTGACTTCGCTGGTACAGCCAGCCCTGGTTTCAGTGCCAATAGAGACACCTGCAATATGAAAAATAGATTGAGGTACTGAAAGATGTGACTACATTTGTAACGTCTGTGCAGCTGTTCAGCATGTTGGACTGCAGCAGCTTGTAGGGAATTCAGCATGTGACACTGGTGAAGCATACATCCAAACATCTTTTTGTGAAATCATCGGGCTGCTTGATGGTGTTTGGGAGAGAGTGTGTTTAGAGCTGCTGCTGGTGGTGTCCTTTCAAGAAATTTCAGAAAAATGGAACCGTGTGCTCTAAAAATGGATAGTTACACAAAGGTGGCTTTAAAGTAGAGTTCCCTCTTGGTTCTTGACCGTGTGTGATTTTTAAATTCTCTCTCCTCTTGGTGAGGGGGGAAAATCAAAATATGGTATTTGATTAGAGTTTGGAGGGAAAAAAAAAAAAGGGGTGAGCAATGTATATTGTTTCCTTTTTTTTTGCCTTATTGTTCATTCAGTGCTACCTTTCCCTTCCCTTTCACTAGTACTTCCCATTTCCCTTCAAGATTTCTGAAAACTTTCTCTTTTAAATATGCTGTGTAATTGCCCTTGGACAATCACTAAAATATGTAAAACAGAAACATCCGTAGATGCTGTTGTAGCTTGTAGTATACTTGCACATATGTGATCTTAAATCATATGGATGGAATTAGGATTCAAGTCAAAGGTTCCTTTTACATCCCTTCATCCAAGGTAATCAATTAAATTGCAAAAGCAAATGTGTAATAACATTTCATTTTCCTGAAGCTATGGTAGTGTATGGGTGGACATTATATCTTGCAGTGGGGAGTGTATGAAACAGAGCTCAATGTTTGTATATTGTTATATGCAAATACTGCAAAAAATATTCTTATGTTGTTTCAGTGTTTCCCAAATGGTACATACCGATGGATGAATAATCTGTTTTTTGAGTTGTTTGTAGTATTTATACAGCTCAGACTTTCTTTACATATGAATTTGTTTGCTATCTTTTAGTTAATTTTCATAATTTTTTCCCTTAAATGTATAAGTTTAGAATCATGTAACAAAGTCTGCTTTAATTCTCACTTTAAATAGCATGAATCTTTTAAGTCTATTATATGTATGATTTTTAGAGTACTTTAAAGAATGGGCTGCAGGACTGCAAATGTTTTGTTAAAAATACTGAGGCAGCTTTTTCTTAAATGACATCTACATACGGATGTCTAATAAATAGAAAAAACACAGAAAATAACTAAACTTTAATAATTCAGTTTGTGCAAATATATGTTCAAAAGCCTTTGGTAATAAAAATCCAGTTTAAGAGTAGTAGGAGCTAGTGTCTTTAGTATGACTGCAGTCTTCACCTCTTCTTTTTTTTTTTTTTGATTGCTTTTACAGCTGCCTCTGAGGTGCATTATGGCAATTCAAAACTAGATAGCAGCTGCGTGTCCTAATTGTAGGAAGTTAATTGTATGCCATTAAAACTACATGCGAATGTTTTGGAGGATGGTATTATAGGAATCTTGATGGAGTGAGAATCCTTCTAGTGGGTGAAAGAGATGTTCTGGATTGGTTCTTCAGTGACCCGCCGAGGGTGTGACCTGGATTTCATGCCCTGCTCCAACAAAAAAGCCAGTCCAGCCCTGCAGTGCCCTTTGCCGTGAGGTGAGGCTTGGGGTCTCCACTGGTCTCTCTTAGAGGATCACCAGGTACGGCTCCATGGAGGTTTCCTACATATTCGCTGCCAAACTTGACCAGCTGAACATCAAATCAGCTAAGTAACAATGTCAAGCATCGCAGCTGAGCTCTACCTGGTGCATTGCCTGCAGCAAAATTGCATTCTGTTCTCAAGTTTTTATTTTAATTCCTCTTATTTTTAAGTCTGTGATCTCTGTGCTTGAATCTTCCTGGCTTTTTATTGAATGGTGCTGTCTTTCTTATCACCACGGTACCTGCAATGGGCTCTAAAACTTGCTTAGAACAAACTATGTGAATTGATAGGGTTTCTTTTTATAGCAGAAAGGTATACAAGAAGGCAATTGACTCTAATGGCAGACAGTGGGAAGAGAGCACAGGCATGGCATGTTGAACATCAGTCTTCAGATAAAGAAACTGTTGCTTGTCTCTAGTGGTGGTAGGAGAGTTTACTTTTTTTTTTGTCCAGATAATGTCAGTTATTTCCTGCATAAAAAGCTGTGTTGCGTGCCATTTGGGTGCTCCCCTGGGAATGTTGCTCAACCCAGATATTAAACCTGCCTACTTGACTTATGCTGGACTTGGAAAATATGCCAGCAGTTTTTAGTTCGTTGGACTAACATACAGATTTGATTGTTAAAATTTTTTTTTTTTTAAATTGATGGGACCAGACTCGTTCAAAGCTAATTAGGAACTGAGTGCCAGGTACGGACAGGCTGAGGCGGTGGGACACTAGGGGCTGCTTGTGCAAGCCTGACCACGCAGCTGGTGCAGCACACCCAGGCCACACTCTCCTGGAGCTGGCAGCATGTGCTAATGCCAAAGTGGTACCCAGTTTTAATGGATTGATCTTGCACTGTTCTGGGTTTTTTGGTTTTTTTTTTTTTTTTTTTTTTTTTTTTTTTTTTTTTTTTTTTGTTTGTTTGTTTGCTGTCCTCTCCCTTCTGTTTTTATGATGCAGTTACAGTCGGAAATATGAGAGAGAAGCCTATTTCGTGGAGCAAGGCTGTCTGTTTCAGTGGCAATTTGGAGTGTTTCCAAATATTCATTTTTCCTGTTTATAGGATGTGGTTTGGATGAGAATAAGAAACCATTGAATGTTACTGTTAGGCAGTATCTAACTTCTTAATTACAACAGCAAAAAATTATATAATTGAAGATCTCCAACCATAGTAACATCTCCTGGTGCTTTATTGGAAGATTTTCTTAATCTCTCAGAAAGAGACTTATGTGGTGAGACTCTGTTGGTGGGGACCCAACAGAAAGCAAGCTAGCGCTCTCCTAGTAACTCTCAAGAACTGCAAGAGGTGATGTACATCCCAAACACAAGTGCAGTTGGAGCATTTTTATTATTTCAGCTATTATAGTTCTGTGTTGGAAGTACTGCTGTAGGCGGAGGGACAGATTCTTTTATTTGGACATAAAGACACATTGTAATTGAAATGATAATACATTCGTGTGCTGGACTTTTCCTTGCACGCTTCAAACAATCAAATCTATATCCACTTTTTTATCCTTGAGGGTCTGTATGAGTTGAATAAGAAACAGAATGGTGGAAAACTAGTGGATGTCCAGTAAACTACTGGTTTGCTTAATCTCTTAATATGGTATGTCAAAGTTTTTACTTACCGGTTAAAAGGATATTGCAAGAATGATGATGATTCTCTCAAAAACTTTTTATGTAAAGAGAAACTGAAGAGGTTGGGAGTATTTCCCTTGGAAAAACAGAAAAGGCAGAATGTGTTTAAGTTAGATAAAATAATGAATGGTTTGAGTAATGTATAAGATGCTGGTGCTATTTTTGTTTCACAGTATTTGAAGAGGGGGACATGGAATTACTTTGAACAATAAGGAAGTATTTTAATGCAATGTACGTAAACTGCTTAACCTGTTATCAAAACAAAAAGATAAGAGCTTAGTGTCTGCTCTGTTATGTTATCAAAACCAGTCACTTCTGACTAACTGTTGCAACAAGTTGAATGCTCTTCTCCTCTAGAAGTTAGCCTGCTCTGTTAAAGGTCAGGCCAAGTGCTGCAGTGCATGCAGAAGAGCCTGTGTTTGTTTCCTTCAGGAATTTTGGGTTGGCTTGGTTTTGGGGGTTTTGTTTTGTTTTGTTTTGTTTTTTTTAAAAAACACTTCGCTCTTCACAGGGTTGATAACAGATTAGTTCCCGTTTGTGTTTATGGGTGTGTACTGATTGAGTTATGTCAGATCATAGATCACTTATTTTGTCAATGTTGATATCAAACTGATTTTTAGTGAGAGGTGCATTGAGTTTGGGAGTGCCGCAAATAGGGGTAATGAATCCAGTGAGAAATTTTACTTGGCAAGAAGTCAAACAACAGGTTTGGACTTAAAGCTTTTTGCTTAGTTCTGTATTGAGCCTTTGCAGGGGCTGTATCATGAAGTTCATGCTGTTGTTTGGAAGTTTATAGTGAAAACTAACTCGTCTTCTCTCAGTTTAATAGACATGAGGGTTTTTGGTGTTTTTTTTGTGAATATTCTTGTGTGTTGATTTTAACTGTTTTGAACTGAAGCAGTTGGTGCAGATTACAGGCAGGCGGTGAGAGCCGCAGAGTCGGCATGCAAGCCTTTGGCTTCTGACTCCTGTCAACAATGGCGTGAAATTTCTAAATGCCACAGACTTTGTTTATGTATGTAATATGTGGTATTATCTTCTTAAATTATGTGCCCTGAGTCTCTTTTGGATCCATTACCATAGTACTTTGAAAGTTCTTAATTAAACTCTATCTGCATAATGAGGTATGCATGCTGTATTGCATGAAGTCTTGTGCTCTTTTAATTTTTCTGGTAAACCACTTGTATAATGATTTTCCCATCTGCTTTCTTCCCTTCTCACCCGGTTATGTGGCTCCAAGCTTTATAGGTTTTTAAGGTCATGCAGTTGAGTGAGTCTTACTGTGGCCCTTGGTCTTCTTGGTGTGATCTTTTGTTATCTTGTCACATATGTGTTGATTTGTTTTCATAGCCTGCAGCAAAGGTGAGTTAGTGTTTCATTCCTACTGGAAGCCTTTGAGGAGTGCAGAGAGGAGGGTGTGAGAATAGTGTTGCAAAACACCAAAGATCTGTATCTGCTTTTATTCTGGATTTATAAATTAGAGTAATATATGTAAATAATGGGGGCATGTACTGCTGTGCTTGACTTCTCATGAGGGAATAGGGTGTAGTTTTTGAGGGTGCTGATTATAGAGAAGGTGCATGTCATTAGAGAATGCTGCTTTTGGCCAAAGGACGGCGAGGTAGTCTGTTCACTCTAACTCTTGGGTGTTCTTTGATTCTTCTGTTTTAAAGTATTTTTGAAGCTTTAAACCGCCCCCGCCCCGAACAACCAACCACAAAACAATGGAGAAATTCTTTATTACCATTGGGCTCTGAAGAGCTGTAGTTTGCAGACTGCTGCAGCAGAAACTGGAAAATCTCTTGTTTCTTGAGAACAGACTTTTAGTTATGCTGAAATTTGGAAACTCCAGTGGAAACATAATAAGGTACAGTGGATCGGATTTGTGTATGACAAGGTTGTAGTCCAACAGTATTCAACAACAGCCAGCATGGTGATATGTGCTTCACAAGACCTCCAGGTTACAGCCCAGATGTGTCCATTTTGTCATTAGAAGGTGATTGTTGTGCCACTCTTAAGTATCAAAATGGGTATAAAAGTCTGGCTCTTTATTGAACTTACTGACTTACAAGCCATTCATTGGTGTGCCTGAAATAGCAATAGAAGCAGATCATTCTGAATAGCCAGTTAGTACCAAGATGCTTCCATCTTCCACAAAAATAATTTTCTATAGACAAGTAGCAGGACATCAGTTGCAAATGTCTGGGTATCAGCATCTTCTAAACAAAAGACTACTTTTTTTTTTTTTTTTTCCCTAATGTTTTTTTTGGGACCAGGACCCTTTTTTTTTTTTTTTTTTNTTTTTTTTTTTTTTTTTTTTTTTTTTTTTTCCCCCTACTATGGACCCTTATCATTGTGGGGTTGTGATTACATGGGGTGGAGACTGGGCTGCTGTGGTTAGATGAACCAAGCATGTGAGGCAGGGCACAGGCTGCGGGTGTGGACTGCGTCTCCCCACCTCTGCTGTGGTTGATACTGTTAGGTCCAGGTCCAGAAGGGTATAGTCTCCTTTCATCTTCTTTTATTTGGATTTAAACATAAAATTAGTTCAGTGAGAACTGGAAAGCAGGATCATGAGTATTGGTCCTCAGAATTGGCAACCAGTATCTTTTGGTTTTGTTGTTGGGTTTTTTTTGTTGGTTTTTGGTTTTGGTTTTTTTTTAGCATGTTGGGCTCCAGCCCCAAAAGGAGGCAGCTCATGCACTTCACAGGATCTCCTTTGTTCTGTACTGTCAAAACGAGTGCTATCTTCAGTCTTCACTGTTTGCCTGGTGTGCTGGGTTTTTTTGTCTTAGAATAGAATGTTTGCCATGTCTATATATTTGCCATACAGCCTGTCTTTCAAGCTTGGCTCTGGTTCTTAATTCCAGACAATAATCCTTTCATTTCTAAGTGTGATGTTAATCTGAATTTTCCTACAAGAGTCTGTAATGTGAGTGATAGGTGGACTTCTCTAGCTTCCTTTCATGGCTGCCTTGGAAGCAGCAGAAGTGTGATAGTTACTTGTTGCAGTGGTGCTCATACAGAGTATGCTGATCGGGGGTGGGTGGAGGCAGGGTCATAAATAACTGAATGGTCTGGTACTGTATTCTGTTTGGAGACTGTAAAAAATAGTTAAAATTTTTAAAACAAAGGTGGCATAGGTTACAGACAGACAATTGAGGTTTCCCAAATAGTCTTTTTCTCTCTAGACTCCTACACACATAAGAAAACTCACTATTTGCAGTGTCAAGCTTCATACCATCCTAGTTTTTGCCAGATTGAGATAATGTGTAACTGAATATGAAAAAAATAAAATGGAAATGGCTGGTAAACGTGAATGACTGCAGAATGTGAAGACTGAAAGCAAACTGTAGGGAAGAGTTCGTCCTGGTGTTTTTGATTTAATTGCCCCCTCTTGTATGTGCTGAAAATGGGCTCTTATGCGTGTACTTTTCAGTTAACAAGAGCATTTTTGATAGACTGCTGCAATGTGCTAGGAACTGTTGTGTTGCGTTTTTCAGTCACCTTGGAGAACGAATCCTGTGGGATTTATGTCCGCAAACTTCTGAAAAATTCAGAGGGAACTTCAGGGCTGAAGAGACTGCTCCATTTCCTTGTCCACCCACAGGAAGGCTGCACAGTCATCAGTGGTGCCCAAAAGAGTGGACCTGGGAGTGACATAATGCACTAGAAGTAAGTCGTGGAGGTTAAAGACAAACATGAGCTATCCACAGATACCAAAATGTCTAGTGGTGTGCTAGAAACAATGTACTGCACTGTCTGCTTCTGGGACAGCAGTGCAGAATACGTGCAGTTGTTGGGTGCGCTGAAAGAAGTGGGGGATGCTATGGGCTGTGCATTGTTAAGGAAGAGGAGATGAACCTGGAGCTAAACTGTTCTTCAGGGAAAGGTGAGAGAAGAGGTAGAGGTTGCTGGGAGGCTTTGCACTGGCTGCAGGAGCTCAGAGCTTGGGCATGGTGTCTGCGTGGGAAAGCACCTGTTTGTACAGCTAAACTAGATGTGGACTATGATAGTGGATTCTTCTTTGTATTAACAGTTGGGAGACAGGGAGAAAAACGACCAAGTTGGGAACTTTCCTGGGGCTGAAATCAGTGATCAGTGTAGAGTAGTATCAGGTTTCTGTCTTGAGGAACGAGGAGGGCAGGAGAGGTGAATCAGGAAACTGGGTGTTGGAGGTCTCCTGGACCAGGAGGACAGATCTTGCAGCTCTTGTTTGTAGCACTGAGTTTTGAGAATCCTGATAGAAATTATGGAGAAGTCCTAGACCTAGTCTGGAAGGAGCCCCTTATGTCCAAGAGCAGGAATAAAATAATAGCATTAACGGATTAATCTAATTGTGTGCATTTGAAGAGAAGTACTTAGAGAACAGAGGTTCAGGTAGATAAGCAAGTGGTAAGTACACACAGTGCAGGTTAACTTGCAGTGCAGTAGCAGTTATTTAATGAACAGGTTGAAAGCAGGTTTGGAGAAAGCGTTTCCTCATGTCTGAAACTTTTTTTTTAACAAAAAAAAAAAAGGGTGGTTGAGGTGGTGTCTCCCTTGCTTGTGAGTGTGATGAGGCTCTAACACCTTTTTTGCTTCTGCAGGACCTTTGCTGGCCTTTGCAGATTCTAAAAGAATAACCTGTAGTGCATGAATATCTGGATGTATTCCTTAAACTTTTTGCTGATTTTAAACAATATTGTTTGTGGTCTCTGCACGTGATAGCTGTTCTGTGGAAAACACAGCTTTGAAATATTTCTGCAAAAACATCCATGGTTATGGTTTTAACCATAAGGAAGAAAAAAGGAAAATATTAATTTTATAGCTACACACACTGATAACCTCTATTTCTGAAACTGTTAAAACCCAAAGAATTCTGTGGCTGTACAGAGTCCTTGTATGAAGAGATCTGAGGTACTAGCTGCTTTTGAGATACTGGAAAATTGAAGATGGACTTGCAGCCTTGCTGTCTTAAAGTTACACAGGCAGCACTGGTTCTGGTTGCAACTTTTTGTAGCTTGCTATAGTAGTTGTGTGAGTAATGGCATTTATGAAACCGGATTTCTTTTTTTTTTCCCTCCTCCCCAAGGCTCTTTGCTTTATTGTGGAATTATCCACTGTCTAAATGCAAATTCAGATTGGAAGTATACTTGTAGCTAGGACTCTCTCCTCGGATGAGGTAAATATAAATAATATGTGCAAAAGTAATAATATGTATGTCTTCTGCCGGTCTGCTGCTGTGAAGAATCTTAGATTTGATCAGCTCAGATGATTTGTGGTAAAAATGTGCTTTCTGGACATGTCTTGGAGGAATAGGAACTGCCCGATCTTAAACATTTGAAATACGACAAAAGGGCCCATGCTAAAGGGATGTCAAGTCTCATTCAAAATTCTCCTTTTGAAACTGAGTAAGCCGATGAAGGTTATGTTCAATCAATATATAATTGGCTGTGTCTTTTATGCTTGTGTAACGTATTAACAAAGTAAGCCAGCAGTTTGTTTTGTAATATTACAAAATACTTAGGATTGTGGATTCTGACTTTGTGTAGATGATGGTAATCAGTTCACCCTCCTCTGTTAATTTGAGTCTTGGAAATGCTCTTTAAGGTTCAATACAGGCTATCTAAGTTTGTTCAAGTAAGGTAATGAAGCTGAGGCAGGAGCATCAAGATACTTAACTTCGCTGCTAATAAAAGGCTTGCTTTCTTTCTGGTATCCTTCCACTGTAAAGCAGTCTTGAGTTTGGAGAAGCCCATTGTGCATGAATGGATGGGAATAAAATTTCCGTTTCAGGCTTCATTCCTCCAGTGTTCTAACTCTCGTGCTCCTTTCCCCCCCCCGCCACCCCTCATCTTTTCTTCGCAAGCTTGGCAAGTAATGCTGCGTGTTACTGCTACGTGCAGGCTGATAACCATTCAGGAGGGTTTTGTGTTCGCGCTGGCTAGCCTGCTGTTCTCTCTTGTCTCCTCTAAGGCTCAACTAATGGTTTCTGAGACCTTGTCAAGCCCCCATAATAGCACATTTGGGATTACAGCATAGCTTTATTCACAGCTACAGTTTTTCATTAGATACAAGGCCACTTGTGAACTAGTTCCAAACTTCTGTGTATTGTAGGCTTCCCATCTGAGAAACAGCTATTTGAATAAATATATTCAATTTTCTACAGAAGCATATGAAGTCCTTAGTAGCTTATATAGGAAGGGTACTAGACAGACGATTTAATATTCTGCCTTTTTACAGAGAATTCTACTGATGTTGCCCTATTGCATGTGTTTTGCATATCCTAGTGAAAGACTGATTTAAGCATATGAAGATTGGGATGTCAAAGAGTCCTTGTAAAATTGTGTAATGCTTGAACAATAACATACTGCTGTTTAGGCAACAGTTTCTATTCAACTGCCTCTTAACTACCTTGAGTGTTAAGTGGTAGTACGGCGAAACACACTGTGCAGTCAGTTTAGAATTTGCAGGAAAAGAGCTATAAGCTAGGATTAAAGCTGAAGATATATTCTTTAAAGGACAAAATGTCCGAGAGAACATAATGATTTTTTCAACTACAGATGATAGCCAAAACATCCAAAATTAAAATTAGTCTTGAAAAAAATGCATGTTTTGTGAACAGGGAAGAACAAAGGTCACTGAAACAATCTGCCTGTTTTTCTGTGAAAGCTCCGTGCTGTGTGTTTGTAACACCTTGCATACAAGATGTTGACATTTGAATAAAGGACACTTGAGAGTTGCACTAAGAAAGAAGGCTCAATTCATTATTGTCTGTGTGAATAATAAGTGCGACTGGGAACTTGGAATACAAAAGGATCTGAATTGCAGCAAACCCCTGATTCCACCTTGTGTTTCTGGCCAAGATGTGTTTTCTGGGAGCGGCATAACCTTATCCTGTGAGGGGGAGCCCTAGCTGCGGGTGTACTTTCAATTGCAGTTTGACTTTAGACACTAGATAATCCCACAATGAAGCCTTGGAAAGTCAGATTTCATCAACTGTGTTGTTCTCATGGAACTACTGTGCGAGGTATGGAGCATAACAAAAGCAACTGGAGCAAGCTCTACCTGGGTAGACTTCAAGACAGCAAGGTGGCAAATTTGTCCCCGAGTGTAATTTGAACCTTACCTAACTTTTTGTACTTGAACTGCTTGGTGTGCAAACTCTCTTTTCTTTTGGGGTGAACATCAATCCTGTTTAAGCATGTTTGAACAAAACAACCCCTCACAAGTACATGTGCTAACAGTGCCATTCACTGTTAGTTCAATTTTATAGGAGCTCAACTGGAAGCTTATATGACTCTGCTAGATCAGCGTCAGATACTGAAACACTCAAAAAATGAGTAGCTATTGCAACACTGAAAACTCTATGGGTAGAATTCCAGGCACACGTAAGGGGGAAAAATAGTGTTAGGACTGCATTTCCATCTGCCTGACGAGTTTGCTTATGCTGTGTGAGATCAGAGAGGCTACCGAGCAGAAAATACAGCCATGAATGGCTTGTTAGCTGCATTTCATTTAGGTGGATGCTCTGTCAGGGAGGGATGCCAAGACAAAACTTCAGGACAGTGAGTAGCTACTTATTAAAACAGCTAGTCAGGACAGCTGCAACAGGAGAATTGACTCAGGACTTGGTCTGCAGTAGGATGAAAGAGCAGATTCAAACTGTTACTACTGAGGGCTGTCTGTGGCAAACATGGTTTGTTCTTTGCTCCTGGAGGGATGCTGAATCTATACAAGGTTAAGAAATCTGCTTGAAGTACCGCAACTTCAGTTAAAGAAAAAAAGGGGTGGTGATGGGAGGAGATGGCTTCTTAAAGCTAAGAGAGCCAAGAAGGTGGAATGTTGCAAGCTGCTTGGGAACAATATCTGAAGCTTCACTGGGCTCTCAGTGAGTGTGTATCACTCAAGACACACTGTAAAACCATCCATTAAAATGTGACATGGTGAAATAGTAGAATAAAGGAAGCCCTTGGGAGTAAGGATATGTTCTTTAAAAAACTAATATAGAAATAGAAGGTAAGTGATGATAAGCTAAGTGTAAAACTAGTGTGAGAGCCTCCCTGCCCCCCCTCCCAAGCCCTCAAAAACACACACACAACCCCCCCTGCCTTGAGAAACTACTTGAGAAAGGCATGAAATTCATCTTCCTTTCTCTCCCTCTTTTCTGATGCATCAGTAGCACAATGCTATCGGTAGAAGCAGGGAACCAGTGATCTATAAAAGGAGTTGTTTAGAGAAGATGAAATGACAGCAAAAGAGCTTTGGTTTTCTCTGTGCATTATGAAAGAACTTAAAGAATTGGAAGTGAAGGAATGCATTGGGGGATCTGTCTCAAATTGCAGTGTTTGGGGAAGGGGCTATTTGAACAAACTAAAGTGAAGAGCAGTCAGTTGTCAAGTTGAGATGTGTTTGCACATTTGAAGGAGTTCAAGAGTGAAATAGGCAAATTACTAACCAGAATGTATAACCGAATGCTTTACATTGTCACAGTCAGGGAAGACTAGAAAGGGGCAGTGGTGAGATCAGTTTTAAAAGGTCTTTTTGGAAGAGTGGAAACTGCTAACTAGTAAGCTGAGCCAAGAGCATAGATAGTGGACCCATGAAAGGTGCTGAGGTGAGGAGACAACAGCCTTATAAAACACAGTCAGCACCTCCTAAGTCTTATTAAAATCCTTTGACGGAGTTAGCATACAGGTTAAGGCAACATAGTTGATGTGATCTGTCTAGGTTTTCAAAAGGCGTTCTATGAAGTCCCCTATCAAAGACTTAAGCTGAATTTAAAGATGGGCCTTCTCTGGATAGAGAAGCTAGTTAGAGATGTGTAGTAATGGTGAGAGGTCATTACTGGTATCCCTTGGGAATATGTGCTGCTCAAAAGTTTTGTTTGGAAATCACTTGTCTTAAATAGTTGAGCAACAGCTTTGCTAATGAGCGAGTGCTACTTGGGATAGTTAAGGCAAGGACTGATTGTCAAGGCTTGGCCCTCGATATCAGAAAGTTCTCCAATAATATATCGTACTCAGATGTGAAGTGGTACATATGGGAAAATGGGTCTTTCTTTACTCACACAGTGGTAGCCTCTGAATTTATTATTTAAAAAAAAGATTTTGGAGTTTAAAATTACAGTTTTGTGAAAGTGCCAGCTCAATGCAAGTAATTGCTAAAAAGCAGGGGGAATCACAGGACTTAACTAGCAATGGAGCGAGGCATAAAACACGGTGTCACTGTTGCTTTAAATCCTCTTTTCAGTATTGTAGGCATTTCTAATCCCTTCATCCCAGGCAGGGTATAGTAAACCTGAGGAGGGTCAACAAGGATACTCAGAAATGTGGAGCAGTGTCTATGGAAATTTAAGTTGTTCCCATAGACAAGGGCTCTTCTGTCTGTGAGAGTGAGGGACAGGGAGAGACTCTGAAATCCTGAGTGTCATCGAGAAGACAGGAAACAGTTGTTCAGCAACTGGATAAATTTATGAAAGATAAATCCATTAAGGGCTATTAAATAAGAAAATACAATCTGTGAACTTGTAGCTTCAACAGTGGCATGTTTGTGACTGTTAGGCAAATTTGTGACTTAAAAAGCTTTTCATCATAAATTTTTTTTTTAAAGCAGCAAATAATGCTGTTTCCTCCATGTAAACCAAATAATTTCACAGATTTGACTATGGAAGAAAAAATGTACCAAAAATAGAAGTTACCCAATGAAATAATGGTATTCTGAAGTTTAGACCGGTGCTTTAACCCTGTTTGTTGTTTGCTTTTCAGAACAGATAATTTGAAATGCTCTGCTGTCTTTATGCAACTTACAGTTTCTGTAGTGGTACAGATACTGAGTTGACTTAAGAGAAGTTTGAGAGAAGAAGGGAAGTGCAAATGAAATACAGCAATCTTTTCCTTTATAGAGAATTTGCATAGGGACCTCTTGTATTGCTTTACATAAAAGTACTGGTAAGACCGCCATGTCCTTTAATAAAGCAGCATGAAGCTTTGAGTCCAGAGAGGGGTATTGCTGCCCATCAACTAGTCCTCTCATAGGAACAATCTTCCTAATTGTGTGTTTTTAAAACTTTAGTTTTTAGGCTGGCTGTCAAATTACAATTTTGTGGGAGAAGGGAGGAGAAGATAGTTAATCAAATCCCAGGCATTCTGACTTCTGTGCTGGAGTTAATTGCAGGGCTAGATGGGGGAGTTGGCTTGGTTTTAATTTTTTTTTCTTTCTTTTGAATTACGTGGTTTCACCACCACTAGAAAGCAGGGAGTGGCATCTTTTTCTCCTCCACCTCTCTCTCTTTTACCCATTCCTTTGTTGTCTTTTGTTCTTACTACATACTTAGTGCTGGTTTTGATACTCATCCTACCCCGCTGTAGACTAACAGAAATTGTTAACCCAGGGAAAAAGAAGTGGATAACTTTTTGCTGAATGCAGGAGGTGAATCGTTACGGAGGAGTGTGGCACAGATCAGAGCTGGCAAAAGGGGAGGGATTTTCTGGCTGGGAGCAGCAAGGCAGAGGAGTCAAGGCTTTTCTTTTGACAGCAGCAAATTCTTAGATCAGAAGAACCACATGTACAGTGTATTGTTGAATTTATTTGGTTACTTTGAACTTCTTGCCAAACTACATATTGTGGCGAAAGTGTTTAATTTAAAAAAAAAAAATCAATGAACAGAAGTCAATTGGTAATTGCAATTCACCATGTAGTATCAGCTGTCTCAGAAGCCCAAGTGTTTATTGGCTTGTTGTTGATGGCTTTTCCTCCAGCTGTGGAAATGACCTTTTCTTTATCCATTAAAAGGTCTGATTACTGAATCATTTGTTTTGAAGTAGAAAGTATTCTCAGCGTAAGCTATCTGATAAGAGTAATGATGCTGTTCTGGCAAAGCAGTCTTGCCATGTAAGTATTCTGGAGATGGGAAAAGTAGGAAAGCCTGAGTTAGACCCTTAATAAATTCAGTTCTGGTAGTGCATCTTCTCCTGCAATAATTTCTTTGTGTTAGCATTGTGGTGAGTAATACAGCTTTTTATTTTCACATGACATCTTGTAAATTTAGATCCAAATCCATGAAACCTGCTTCAGTCACAAACTGTGTTCCTTGTATTCTTCTATCCTTTTGTAAAGGAGGGGTTTTTGTCTTAAAGCACATCGTATCTAAAAATTGCGTACTGCAGTGTTAGCAAGTCTTAGTCACGCTGAAGCATTGCTTTTCTTTCAGGATAAAATGTATATTTCTGAGGAGGGGGGCTAACAGCAGCAAGAAAAAGCACAAACTGGCATTTTTTTTCCTGTTTCCAGATATGCTGTCTTTTACCTGTTTGCTTTATTTGTGCATCATGTACATATCTTTTTAAAAGGCAGGAAAAACCCTAACCATGCAAATCTGTTGAAATATTACCTTAAAGTCTTTAAATTTTTTCTTCTGCTACGTTGTTTAGTATTTATGTACATTAAAGCATGATCTTTCTATTAGTCCTTCCTTAAGTTAAATTTTAATTCAGCTAGAAATTATTGACAAAGCTGAAGATAATCTCTGCCTTGCATCGAGACAGTGATATATTTGTGTTAGCTCTCTGGAAGAAAAAGAGGGAAAGGAGAGAACAGCAGGCTAATTAAAATTAAATACTAAGTTTCTGTCAACTTCTCTGAGTTTTGCAATTTATTTAAATTTAATGATATGACTATGCAAACACTTCCTAAGGCTCCCCAAACAGCATAATCATACAGTACATTGATTGAAACTTGGGTTGATGTAGCTGTAATCTGTGGCACGTTTTTATAAAATTAAGGGCTGTGTTGATTAATGGGAGTGGTTGCTCTAGTTCATGTGAAAGGTCTATCCAGCTGTTTTTGACAGTTAACTCTAGCATATCCTTAGGAAGTGAAGCAAAACTAGAGCAAGTGTGTAGTGCTGCGTTCCTACTGACACATTTCTGCTTTGTCTGGTACCCAGAACTACTATCTTAAGGTGAAATTAAAATTTGGGGGTTCTGGATTTCTGCTGTATTGTTTATTTGTAGTTGCTCTTGCACTGTTCAAACACAAAGGAAAAGGAACCTAAGGAGATAAAGGATGGGATGCTTTTTTTTTTTGCTTGTCTTACACTAATTTTTATTATCTTTTTGTCTTATTCTGCTGTGAAACCAGGCAAGATGTAGCTGGTCTTCCTGATAATAGCTACATGCTAATATCGTTTGAGAGCCTCTGCCCGCTAGCAGCACCTAGGAAGATGAGGACGTGCCCTTGGAAATGTACCTGTTGGAGAAGACAACGGCTCCTCAGGGGTTGCACTGCTATTGTATGGGGCTAGACCAGCACTGACTCCCGAAATGGGTGGTAGTGTTGGCAGGGGAGCGTGCTGGCTGCTCCCTCTTCCCAGCCACTGCCTCGGGTCATTCATTAAACCTGTGTGCCAGCCAATGCTGCTCTGCTCCTGGTTGTGTGTGGAGGTCTGGTGTGGCAGGGGTGCTCTGTTGTTTGCAGGCTCCCGATCCAGCTCTAGCTGATTCTAGACAGTTGCTCACTACATATTTTTTTAAACGTGCTTCCATGCATTTTTTTGATTCATATTTTTCTTGCATATCTCATGTTTGAAGTTAGAGAAAAAGTAGATAACACTTACTACTGTAGAACGATGGAAGCAGTCTGAAATTTCCTGTTTGGGAGTGAGCACTGTTACAGGTGTGTGAAACTGCGAAGCACGTACTGATGCTGGCAGCCGCATTAGAACGGGTGCGAGGTGCTGCTTTGAGTGGCAAGCCCAAATATATAAGAAGTCACACTACTTTATGAACCATGTTTATCCTCATCTGCAGATTAACTAGTACCAACTATTTTTTATTATTTTCACCTCTTCCTGGAAAGTCTTCGCAGGTAACTTTGTAGAGGAGAGAAGAATAGTTGTGAAAAACTCTTTTCAGCTGAAATCCTTGACAAAGTAGCTCAGGCTCCCAGCTTTTCTGACTGGGTTGCATTATTCATGATCCGTTCTCATTTATTAATACGTAAGAGGCTTTCATGACAGAATCTGGGTTTTTATCTGATTTTTGGCAGATTTCTTCCGTGAAAGGAACAAGCTAGAATCTATGATGGAATAAAGTTTAAGCTGGTTGTAAATACTTTTAAATACTCTGGTCTTGAATAAATCCAAACTTTTAAAAATAGCCATGCTTTGGTTGTGTAGCAGGCAGTTTATAATAGAGAATGTTAACCTCTCTTCTGTAGGTTTAAAGCATGTTATAAGACTACCCTATTTTTCAAAATGTTTTAAAGTTCAGTCAAATGAAAAAGCAGCAATTTGAGCTATTGTTTATCTTCTGGTCTTACTTCATCCAACGTGTTTTAGCCAGTATGACTGAAATGTGGTTTTTGTTTGCTCACAAAACCCACAAAAAGTGGCCCTTGGAAAATTAGATGTTTTTAGGATAATCTCATTTTGGAAATTATATATATATAATGCGTAGAGCATCAGTAAAAGTAAAGTAACTTCAGTGAGCCTCAAACAGCTGTAAGTGAAGGACATAATTCTAGTTTATATTGTTCCCATATTTTGAAAAAGTCTACTTCTTTAGCTATGGTGAGGTTTTTTTTCTAGTGAACAGAATTATTTCTGCAGTGGGTGTAGCACTTACCTGCAGCTCTCTGGCAAAGGTGAGTGTACTGTATCAAGCTGAAGTGGAAAGAAAGTACTAGTTAGAAGATAAACTAACTTCATCCTGAATGTGGGCAGAAACAGCTGTGCTTCTGCTGTGTCTGCTCTCTGCCTTTAGATAGCTCCAGTGCTCATCTGAGCATTCAGCAGGCCGCTTCAGCTCACTAACGTGGCAGAAAGTGTACCAAACAAAAAATTGGAAATACTTTTCCACTCTTGGAATAAGCTCATCTCCATCTGAAAATGAGTGCCTGGGCTCTAGCACAAAGGACAGGAGTGTGTGTGTGGATGAAGATGGGGTTCTTTCAGCAGCAAACCATTGACTCAAAGCAAGCTATTGTGCAAAACTTCACTGTTAGTTTTCAGTTCTTTTTATCAACATAATTGTAAAACATTTAAATGTATGAAACCCAGCAGGTTTTGTAAAAATGGAATTACAAAAAGATCAAGTGGTTATCATTGCATCACTGTTAGCTCAGATTTTTTTTTTTAGAGAATGATTTATAAGATTTTGCTCGTTATTTTAGGTTTACCTGAAGATACAAGGTCAGTGATCAGACTTACTGTGTGTACTAATTAGTTTGACAAAATTTTTGACCTAAAATGTGCTTTCTGGGAAGTCAGGTGCTTATAATGCAATTTCTCAGCCTTTGTACCAAGTTAGTACCATTTTTTTTCTTAGACGGTTTATTTTCTGCTGATGCACACAATCTTTGCAATTTGGCTGTTACCCTCTATCCTTGCAGAACTGTTGTATCTCATTCTGCTGCAGGTATACCTGTCCAGCTTTGTACATTTAAATGTATGCAGCGATAACCACATTTCACACATTTAAATGTTTTACAATTTGGAACTTTTTTAAGTCTCAGTCAGCTGGACTGTGGCTATAAACCTGAGTAAACAATACTTTGATGCATTCTTCAGTTATAAAGGCTGTGTATCTTGGATGTGCTTGCTGAGGTTTAACCCTGGTAGGCAGCTCAGCCCCACACAGCCACTTGATCCCTGTGGTGGGATGGGAGAGAGAGTTGGAAGGGTAAAAAGTGCAAAAATTCATGGGTTAAGATAAAGACAGTTTAACAGGTAAAGCAAAAGCCACGTACACAAGCAAAGCAAAACAAGGAATTCATTCACTCTTCCCATGGGCAGGCAGGTGTTCAGCCATCTCCAGGAAAGCAGGGCTCCATCATGCCTAATGGTGACTTGGGAAGACAAACACCATAACTCCAAATACCCTTCCTCCTTCTTTTCCCTGCACCTTTTATTGCTGAGGATGACATCGTATGGTATGGGATATCCCTTGGTCAGTTGGGGTCAGCTGTCCCAGCTGTGTCCCCTCCCAACTTCTTGTGCACCCCCAGCCTGCTCGCTGGTGGGGCAGTCTGAGGAGCAGAAAAGACTTTGACACTGTGTAAGCACTGCTCAGCTATAACTAAAACATGGGTGTGTTAACAGTGTAATTTTGGTGACAAATCCAAAATGTAGCCCCATAGGAACTACTATGAAGAAAAATAACTCCATCCCAGCCAAAACCAGTGCAATGCTCTAGTGTCCACTTCTAGAATACGTTGATCTTGTCGGGGTGCAATGGTCTCTGGGGACATAAGTCAACTTCCTTTGGGGGTGAAGGGGTTTTGTTAGCTCTCTGTGGTTTTCTGTGTGTAAGCACAAAGCACATTGGAAGTTTGTGGAAGGTACATGACAGCCACTGAAATCCAGTAGGTAGAATGAATTTATTCTTGGTTTGTGTGGCATCCATACAAATCATCTGCAGACTATACTAAGATCTAGAGGTTCAGATACCAGTATTTATATTATTGAGGAAAAATGTAATTCTAAAGGCTTGTTCCTTTTTCACAAAAACGTAACCTTTGGGTTTCTTTTTTATGGTGCTTACAAGTACTGGTATCTGTGCATTGCTTTAGTTTTACAAAGGGTCGCAGAATAATTTCCTTGAAGAAACAGTTACCATTGCACACATTGCAAATACTAGAACAAACTCTAAATATTGAATAAAGAAAGATTACTATTCCAGTAATAGATGAAATTCAAAGTTGTGTCCTTGCGCTAATCTAAATTACATTGAAAATGAAAAGTTTTAAATCTCTCTATAGTAAATGGTCCTCAAAGTTATGTATGTATGCATCCAGAATTGCCCTGTTCTTCTCTAGCTAAGTTCTGGAAATGTTGTCAGACTTGGAAAACAGTGTTAGGAATTAGCTGTGTGTCTTGAAAATATATAATGTATGTACTAGACAGCTGTGAAAGTCCTTACAGTCTCAGAGGAATAATAAACAATGTAGTTTATTTTACCAATCCCACATAGAATAGTTCAGGTTGGAAGGGATCTCTAGAAGGCACCTGGTTCAACCTTCCACTCAAAGCAGGACCAACTTCGAAATTAGCTCAGGCTGCTCAGGGTTTTACCCAGCTGAGTTTTTTTTAAATATCTCCCAGCATGGAGAACTCTGTCAAATCACTTCTACTTTTTTTGACTAGCCATGTTTTTTTTTTTTTCTTCATGGTATCTAATTGGAATTTTTCTTTCTGCCACTTGTGACTGCTGCCTCTCATCAGTTTGCTGGGCTGAAGAAGAGTCTGACTCTTTCCCTTTACTCCCCCCATGAGCTAACTGAAGGCAGTGATAGGATCCCTCCTTAGCCTTCTCTGAAGGCTGAACAAACCTGGCTCTTTCAGCCTCTCCTTATGCGTCATTGTTATGGGTTTGTGTGTCGCAGTTTTCTTTGGTACTGGGGGAGGGGGCTGCAGAGGTGGCTCCTGTAAGAAGCTGCTAGAAGCTCCCCCGGCTCCAAGTCGGACCCGCCTCTGGACCAGGCCGACCCCATCAGTGACGGTGGGAGCGCCTCTGGGAGAACAGATTTAAGAAGGGAAACCAGCAGTGTGGGGGTTGGAATGTGAGAGGAACCTGTCTGCAGATACCGAGGTCAGTGAAGAAGGAGGGGGAGGAGGGGCGCCTGAGGAGGCTGATGGCCCTGCAGCCTGTGGGGAGACGGCAGGCTGTCCCCCTGCAGCCCAGGGAGGTCCATGGTGGAGCGGAGGCTGCCCAAGATGGCCATAACTCCATGGGAAAGCCCGTGCTGGAGCAGTGTGTGACTGGAGAGCAGCCCGCGGAAAGGACCTGCGCCAGGGAAGTTTGGGAAGAACTGAAGCCTGCGGGAAGGACCCATGTTGGAAAAGTTGGTGAAGGGCTGTCTCCTGTGGGAGGGACCCCATGGTGGAGCAGGGGACGAGTGAGGAATCTTCCCCCTGAGGAGAGGAGCGGCAGAGACGATGTGTGGGGAGCTGACCTCAACCCCCATCCCCTGTTCCCCTGCGCCACCACGGGGAGGAGGGAGAGAGGACTGGGAATGGAGCTGAGCCGGGAAGGTGGGAGGGGTGGGGGGAGGTGTTCTGATGTTTGGTTTTCCTTCCTAATATCCTTGGTTTTGATTTGATTGGTAGTAAATGAAATGGATTTTGTTTCTTCCCCAAGCTGAGCCTGTCTTTTGCCCGTGACCATCAGTGGGGAGTGATCCCTCCCAGTCCTTGTCTCGACCCACGAGCCTGCCTTTGTATTTTCTCCTCATCCCAATGTGGCCAGGTGTGGGGGTGAGGAGTGAGTGAGAGGCTTCGTGGTGCTTTGTTACTGGCTGGGCTGAAACCAAAACCACGACAGTCATGTACTTCAGACTCCTGCTGCTCTGCTGGACTTGCTCAGTATGTCAGTGTCTTTCTTGTACTGGAAAGCCTAAAACTGAATATGGAGCTCCCAGATGTAGTTTCACAGTGCTGAATATAGGGGAATAATCACCGTTTCCCATCTGCTGGGTACTCTCTTGCTAATGCAGTCCACGATTTGGCTGGCTGCCTTTGCCACGGGGGCACATTGCTGTGTCATGTTCAGCTTGTCCACTAGGACGCCCAGGTTTTGCTCTGTAAAGCTGCTTTTGACCCATTTGACAGTGAGTCTAGTTGTGTGGGGTTATTCTGAACTGGAGACAGGTCTTTGCACTTGTCTTAGAATTTTCTGAGGTTCTTGTCTGCCCATTTCTCTTGTCTGTTGAGCTCTGTCCAAACAGCAACTCAGTTCCTTGGTGCATCAACCGTTGTCCCCAATTTAGCATCATCTGTGAATTTACTGAGGACGCCTTCCATCCTGTTGTCCTTTCATTAATGAAGATGTTATATCAGGCCCGGTATCTGCCCCTGAGGGATGTACTAGTAACTGGCAGCCTGTTGGATTTGTTCCATTGGTTACAACCAATTAAGTCTGGCAGTCCAATCGATTTTTCATCTGTTCCGTAGTTCAGCTGTCCAAGCTCTCTAATTTGGCTGTGAGTGTACTATGAGATCATGTCACAAGCTTTGCTAAGGCCAACATAACATCCAGTGCTTTTCCATTGTCTATAGAGCTAGTCCTCTCATTATATAGGACAATCAGGTTGATAAGGCACAGCTCACCCTTGGAAAATCCTTGCCAGCTGTTCCAGTCATTTCTTTTCCTTTATGGGTCTGAAAATAGCTTCCCAGGAGAGTTTGCTGCATAACCTTTTCAAGGACTGAGGTTAGGCTGATTGGCCTATAATATCACTGAACCTTTTGCCGTTCTTGAAGAGGGTTCTGATATTTGCCCTTTTCTCATTGTCAGGAGTCTGCCATGATCACTGTGACCTTTCACAGATGATAGAGTGGTTTTGCAATGACATTTGCCATATCTGTAAAGTACCCTTGAATGCAGCCCACCTGGTCACATGGACCTCTGTGTGTGTGTGTGTGTCCAGTTCATTGAAGTCATCCCTAATTTGGTTTTCCTCTACTTCCTTTCACCAGGACTGTGCCACTAGCCTTTGGAATGTGGTAGTTGTGCAAGTGGACTGTGATGTGAAAACCAATGCCAAGAAGGAAGGCATTGAGAACCTCAGCCTCTTTTGTGTCCTTTGTCACTTGGCTCTCTACCACACCCTTTTTCTGGGTTGGTAGTTAATAGGTGCAAAATGCAAAAAGAAATAGAATTTGTGGTATAAATATCTTATTCCGGCAAGACTATTTGGTGCCACAAATGTGGTGTTGGAAGAGGAAAGAGAGGTTCTATTATTCCAAGTCATCACTTGAGTGGGTACCAGTCTGCCCTCATCTTGCTGTGTTTACTAGAAAATGATGTATTGTTTTGGGAGGTATTTAAGTATTTGCTGTGTACACAGCATTGGCATTTAGTATAAATGTATAAAACCTTTCAGCTTCAAAATTTGCATTTGTGTATTCGTATGTCTCCAGAGAACTGAATTACTACTTCTTCCAAGTCATGTGTGCCTAGGGTGATTTTCAGTTTTTTTAAAATTTGATTTTAAAACAAAACCAAAAAATAACACTGCTGTGACTTGGGGGAGGAGGCAGGGGATGATGCCACAGAGTGAAAATGCCAAGTCTCCTAGATTTCATAATTTGCTGTCATAAGTGTTTTATTTTCATATTGTAACCTATAGCTGTGTGTTTTGCTAAGTTCTTTCTTCCATCTCAAATCTACATGGGGAGCGTGTCCATGTATGTGTTATGTTAAATTTCAGTGAAACACATAGGAGAGGAGGAACAAAGAAAACTTAACGGGAATGCCACAGTTAAACTCCATGTTATCTTTCTCTTCACTTGTAATTTAAATCTTTGCTGTTCAACGTTAGTCTGATACTTAAAAGTAAACTATAATAAAACCTCTGATTCATTTAATTCCTTGCTTGACATTCTGGTAGGTAATAAGGATTTCATATTTTGCCTTACCTGGCTCCCTAGCATGTATGAAAGCTCCTGGCTGTATTTAGCTGTTAATAGTGAAGACGTGCTACTGTTAGTACAGTTTAGGGCTTGGAGTTACTCAGTGTTCATCTAGGTGAGTTGTTCAAAGCGAAGATGCTCCACAGCACAAATTAATTTTCAGCTAGTAAAATCAAAATACTGTATTTAATGCATTCAGAGAATTTTGCATTAGTACTGCTGAAACTGAATCACTCCAGCCATAGTGTGACAGTTGTGCTTAGTCAGGATGTGTTGCTGTGACTACTGTTGATCTTAATGGAGTTCTTAAGGGTAGAATTAAAAAAAAAAACCATCTGTTTTATTGGTAGGCTTATCTTTTAATTATCAAGCTTTTTGTGTTCTTCAGGGAATAAGAACCGTAAACAATTAACAGATTCCTTAGGGTTTTCTGTAGAAGAGATGCTGCACTTACAGTTCCCTGTGGTAGTTGTAAGACTGTAGAGCCTATTTCCCTCAGATGTTTAACTACAGGCAAGTTTTACATTTCCTTGTTTATAAAGACAAAACTGTTCCTAAATTGTGACCTGTTAATTTTGAATTTGGGATTTTTTTTAACTGTAATGTAAATTTAGAATTATTACCACTGATTTTAAGGTTTTGTTACTTTATTCTGCTGTTTTTATGCCTCAGTTGAATTCTAAACTGATCTAGTGATCTGAATAGAGGATATATTCTAGTGTTGTGCCAATACATTTCTACAAAACATATGATATGTGAGATGAAGTAACAGTAGAACTGTTTTGTTGGCTTTTTTAAACTGCCTTTTATGTAATAAGCCTCCTTTTTCTCTGTGTGTAGGATATTTTTCTCCCACTTGCTGACATATTTATGCTTAAAGTATCCCTCTAAATAAAGAGTAGAAATACCAGGCATTTTGATACTAAAGCTTTGCAATGTGCTCACATTCAGCAGGCATCTGTTCCTACTCCTTTTGATTTTTTTTTTTTTCAGATAGACTGTATGTCTCTTATGGTGCTGTTGTACTTCCAAATTCAGCAGAACTTAAAAAAAATTAATATTTGGAAGCAGCATTATAATGATAGCTTAATTCCCTTAAAGATGACTTTTTTGTTTTAGTTTATTCAAGCTGTAAGAACAAAACTAGGTAGTTATGATCTTTTATGGTGATTTTGCAGGTATATTTATTTGTTCTTGTCATTAAAGTTCACTGGAAGTGATGTTGCAGCTACCCCTTTTTTTTCAAGTTTATGCCTTTGATGTTAATGTTGACCCTCTGAGGAAATGACATTTTAACACAAAGTTATGTAGTTTGTGTGTGACTACAGTAAATACTATTTCCAGTATTCCTGTACAAAGTGAGTTTTCTTATTCTTACTGCTCTCACAACTGCCTGTTACTTAGTGGGTAGTATTAGTGTGTTCAAGATGCCAGCCTACTTAAGTGCTGGAAAGTATGAATGTGTTGGTAGGAAAATACGTTTGCAGATTGACCAGGTTTTCTAAGCCTGCTGGTAGGTGGAGGAGCTGCTGATGTTACTTGATGTCTCATTCCCAGGCAGCAGAGAAAGTGGACAGGTTTTCCCAACAGGACTTCTCTGTTAGAAGGAAGAAATTTAGTTGAATTATGCTTTGAGTCTTACCCTGCCTTTAAAATGCAAGCTGTTAAGTGGCCAATTTGGTTACTTATGGTTGGCTGTGGAAGGTGTTTATAAACAGTTTTTTTCCCCCTTTTTTATTTTTTTCTTATTGTTTGCTTTTTCCCATCTTGTCATTGAATATCTCTTTATCTTCAGAGAAGGAAATTGGCCATATCCAAAACCACGGGGAAGCCATTTGGGCTGTGTTATGATTCTAAACAGACTATTCGCAAAATTTTTTTGGAAGTTTTGTAAAATATGCTTGGTCACTCTGGCCTTTCTTTTGGCTTCATAACACTTTTGTAAACTCTTATCACTCCCTGTAAAAACTATTCCCCCCAGTTCCCTTGGTTCCCAAGGAATTACACTAAGTTTTATAAAGAAAATCTCGCTTGCCTCAAAGGTAGAAGTAGGAGCTGGTACTAACGGTGTAACAGGTAACCGTGGTGTGTTACCAGCCTCAGTGCAGAAGAGATGTTAGAGAGGGCTAAGAATTGGTTTATTACTTTGTATCTCAACTGTGTGTGCACAATTCAGAGAATTTAAGTATTGGAAGCCTTTGGTTATTTTTTCAGGTTCTGGAGGAGGGTGTAGTGTGGTGCTAAAAATGTGCTTTATTCCTAAATTGTAATTTCTTTTCCTTCTTTTTACCATGCTTCTATTTCCTCTAAACTACTTGGGTAGGTTGACAGGGCAGAGGCCACTTGCTCTTGGTTCCTGCGTGAGGCACCCAGGCAGAGCAAACGAGTGTGTGGTTAATTCCATGCAGCCCTGGGTCGCTATAAGGGCAAAGCAAGGTGGGCCGTGGGATCTCTGGATCTCAACTTGACTGCTTTTAATGTGAGAAGATTAGTTTTCAAGAAACTTCTTATTTTATCCATTGTTTTGAGGAGACCAAATGGTACGTTCTTAAACCCTGTCAAATTTCAGCATTAAAGCCATGATTGTAAAAGGGTTAGCACACACAACTCAAAGTGTGTTCTTCCAGTTTTGTTCTGTGAAACAGCTGAATTTTTTTTTCTAAGTTCCAGAGAAAGTCTGCCATCTGGTATGGAAAATTTTAGTCCAGATTTAATTTGGCAAAAAATTGACCAATTAAAAATAGTTGTATAATCTTAAACATAAGGCAGGCTTCATTGTAGACAGTGCTACCAGAAATGCCTGTAATAATACCAGTTGTATGGTGGCACTACTTGTTATGCTGAGTTCTCCTTCAAATACCTTGAAATCTAAGCAGATAAGCAACAGGGCAATGAGAATAACCTTTAGTCTGACCCATTTTGCTCCATGTTCTGTCCGTGGTGATGCTTGTAACAGCAGCAGTTGTGTGGTAGCACTTCTCATGAAATAGGGATCTCTCCAAGCACCTTGAAAACTAAGTAGATGAGCACATAGGGCAGTGAGAATAACCTCTGGTGCAATCCATTTTGCTTCATATTTGTATCCAGTAACAGTCATGGGCCATTGCTAACTAAAAATGGGTAAAACGATTTTTAGCTGAGAAAATTTCCCTGTATCTTTTTCTATCAGCAGCATAGGAAATCTCTGCTGGAAAGCAGATTGGCGTTACATTTGTTAGCTGCTTATGGAGTGGTCCATAACTCCCCTACACACCATAAATTCAAGTAATTTGATTTGAAATCTGTTTATACTTTTGACCCCTATGACATTATCTCATCATGAGTTGCGCAGTGTGATTGTGTGTAATACCATAATGGTTTCTTGGTTTTGGGCTTCATGCAACTTTTTTTCCTCTAAGGTGAGAAATAGGGAATTGTTCCCTACTCACACCTTGTTTTGGTCACGTATGAGTTTGTGCTCCGCATTGGCTCTTTCTGTTCCAGGCTGGGAAGTTGTACAGGTTTATTATGTGGAAGCTTTTTAATGCCTTCTGTCATTGTCCTCCTTACTATTTTTTTTTTCTTATTTATGTCAGATCCTGTATCTTTTACCCTCTTTTATCTTGCTGAATCCATGTAATTACCCTCTTACTGAAATCTGCTCTTGCCCACTTGCTGTTTTGTTCTTCCTCATTAACTGTGTTCAGATTTGTCCATTAATTTCCCACTTTTTCCCCTCTCCTCTGTTTTGAAAGGTTATTGCTAACAGTGGGTTGTCTTTGAACCCCATCAAAAATCTCTTGAACAGGACCTAATAATTTGAGGGATTAAATAGGTAGTTATGAATAGGGGAAACTGTTTCAGGTAGGAATACAGTAATTCAAAGCCTTGCAAATGTTTAGTGAGAGCTGGAGGAAACAAGTGCATACATCTTAAATGCTTAACTAGAGTTTTGTTTTATTTGCCTTTAGGATGTTTAAGTTGCATTTTTTTCAAGGTGGCTCGTCACAGCTGTGAAAGCTAGATTCATTAAAAATTAGTGAGGATTCTTATGTAACTTGGAGATCGGGGCTATACGAGCGCTCCAAATATTGAAGGTAATACTGTTAAGTGCCATGTCCCCCAGGAGTGCTGTGGATGCCAGTCCACAAGCGGGAAGGACAAGCACTCTGTCTCTTACACATCTGAGCTCTTTGAGACTGAGTGTGGACAAGAGTTCATTGTCATCTTTTGCTGCAGTGTTATCTCTTCTTCATTTTGCTTCTGGTAGCTGGAGTTACTAATAGGCTTGCATTTTAAATAAATGACTGTAAAGTACATACTGACTAAAGTATGAGGGGGTGGTGGTGGTTTTGTTTTTAAGTGCTATACATATTTAAAGCTGAAAAAACATTTCTCTGAATTCTTCAGGTTGCGCAGATACCTTATGGGTTTTTTTTATCCATCTTGGTAGTTTTGTTAGTTTGGTAGGAAGAAAATTTTAGGGCAGTTTTTGTGACCTAGAGGAAAGATGATGTTACTGTGATGCTGCTTCAGGGCTACTCAAGAATTCATTAAAATATAGGGGAGACTTACTATGTCCCAGAGTAATGCATTTATGGGAGATGTAGCCCTACCTAGACTTACTTCTAGTATTTATTAAATGTTTGCTTTGTTTTCTTCTTAAGTGAAGGAAGGAATGGAAGAAATCTTGATCATTGCATTTAAAAAAAAAGTTTTTAAAAAAATCCCTATTTATCTAGTGAGAGCAAATTTATATTTTAGCTTTATCAAGGTGGTGTGGTTAGCTTACTGTTTAGCTGGGTATCCAGGCATTAAACTCGGAGAGAATAAAAAGGAAGTAAGATGCAGAATTTGTATTTATGAGAAACTGTCCTCTGAATGGTGGTGAAGAGCTCACTTCGAATTCATGGTGCAACTTTAAAAAAAACTTCTTTTCTTCTTTCACAGGAAAGATGATAAAGATTATGCGCTAAAGCAAATAGAAGGTACTGGAATTTCTATGTCTGCATGCAGAGAAATAGCAGTAAGTAACATTAGTTCTTTCTACTAGCAAACAGACTTATTAAAAGTATTGATTTGAGTGCATGCTGGTTTTTGTTTGCTGAATCATGTTATTCTACTATGGGTGCTATATTTTTATCATAGAGATACAAGTACAAATGTCATGGAAGATTTTGTGCACCTGTTATGTTTGCTGTCTAAAAATGATGGTGTTTGTAAGTTACAATTTACTGCCTGCCTTGGAGCAGATTAACTTTAAATGCAGCAGTTTAATAATTCAAACTTTTAGAGTCAGTGGCTTAAATTACATATTTGATCTGACTTTTGCACTAGTACTTCAGTTATTTTCCTAAAGAGATTAGTTCTTACTGGCTCATAATGATTAAAACATGTTAGCTTCTATTTAAGTGAAGACTTCAAAATAAACTGGCATTGTTGTTGCCTCAGAGGCTGTAGTACACCCATGGATATTATTCAGACTTTTTCTTAAGTTACTCAGGCTTACATTTGTATATTCCATGTTGTTAGAAACTGGTGAATAATGTGGTCTAGTTATGGTTTGTGACAGTCTTGCAAGGAAATACTGGTAAAACTGGTATTCTAAAGTTTAACTGTTGTATGTTCTTAAGTTATGCTGCTGCTTGGGTTTATTTTTCTTGTAATGTTTCAACTGAAATTGCTTACTAAAAGGAAATGCATATTAGGGGTGTGTGTGTGGGAAGTGAATAGTTTATTTTCAGTCCATACTCCTCAAGAGTGTAAAACTATACCTACCCTAATTTCATTTTTATTGACCTAAGTGAGTACCAGGCTTTCCTACTTTGTCAACTTCCAGTTGGCTTTCTGATTTCAAACACGTTAGTCCTTGAACTGAGTGAGGTGAAAAAAATGAAGCGCAAAGAATATTCTTCAGGAGAAGCTCTTCCTGTCCAATGATGAAAGCTGAGCCTCCCTGCCGTCATAGACATCCACTCTGAACTAAAGGAGCTGAAAACAGGGTCTTAAATTCTGCTTATTTAAACCATTTTGGCAGAAATTGTCCAAGTACTGTGACTCTTTCAGGCTGAATGCTTTTGGGAAGTCTCAGCTACCATTTCAGAGGGATTTGGGAAATTTTTTTGTTTGTCTTTTTGCAGTGATTTACCTAGAGAGTTTTGAAGAGTTTGTTCCGCTTGAACTTGGCAGGAGAAGCTTGGCTGGTGTTAGGGAGGTATCTCTGCTCTGGGTATGACCCGAACCCAATTTCTCTTAGAAGCGATTCACTAACTTGGCTGACCATTGGGAAGGATTTGGCCTTGTTGCATGGCTTGAGGAGTGTTGTGTAGTCATTCCTCTTGGGCAGTGGGGTCCCCAGCAGTGATGGAAGAGGAGCAAGAAGCAGGGAGGCTTTCTCCTTACTCTGAGCTGTTAACAGCATGCACCATTTGAAGAGAACAGCAGTACAATGCAGGACGCATGTGGGACAGGGTTAGTGGAGGAAAGAGGGGAACGTACTGAAGACACCAAAGATGCCAAGAAGGCAGGCATTGAGAGCAAGAGGGGAGTGGAGCCCAAAGGCAGGCGTAGGAGTAGAAGGAGTAACCTGAAGCAGCATTTCTTGAACTGTTGTTGACTTTCCTTCTGCTAATGCTTCCAGGCTTGCAACTGCTGATACTGTGGTTGACTTCACCTGCAGTTGAATTAATAACTGACTGTGGACTTCTAGGCTTTGAATTTCTTTTCCTTACCATTCAGTTGATGTTGCTGTTTGGAGGTAACAGGAGAATTTTATCCCCAAAATGTGTTCTTTATTTTAATTCCATTGTACAGAATTACACACACACACCCCCCCCCGCCCCCTTCCAACCAATTAATACTGTAAAAGGAAAAAAAGGAACCTCATATGGAGATGGATCAAATTGAGGATAATAGCCACACTGTTTATATTGATTATGTGAGTATGTGTAATGTATATATGAAAATACTACTGAGCTAATCAGCAGTGTTGTACCCTAAAATGTCATCTATACATCTAATGAATGAAATTGTTTGTTTTCATACTTAAAAAGTCAAGGCTGAAGGCCACACTTCGTTATATGGTATTCTGGACTACCCCAATTAATGCATTTTACAAGCATGGTGGTATTAAGACGACCTAGGATGACTTGGTTTACACCTAAGGTATATCCATTTCAGTTTCTCTGGAGAGCTGAAGCTACTATATTTTACTCTGTGACTATGTGGGAAGAGTGCAGTTTGATATAAATCCCAGTGAAACTCTCCCTTGTTTCTACAACGGCTTTTGTCTTATTTATGATGACTAACTTCAGTTTTGGATTATTGAGTAACTTATATGTTTAAAAATGCCCATAGCCTACTCTAAGACGTTTATTTGATGCAGACACCTGAGCTGAAGAACAGTGTCAGATCTTCAGAAAAATAAAATAATTACTGAATACTGAAATATATCAATTACAGGGAAAGGTTTGAACTAGGTCAGAGACCTGAGTTGAAACAGCAAACTCGGTCATAGGGTGGGCTCAACCTATATATGTATGTAAAAGACTTCCTACATTTCAGTACTTCCGGCAGCATGAGAACTCTAGACCTAATAACGTTCAAGAACCTAGCTAGTCTTTTACTTTGTTGAAATAAGGTTTTTTTTTCCCAATGATTTTATGTAAACCATTTGTTTAACTGCTAGAATTAACACTAATTGTGCTAATTATGCTAACTGAATTAGTATCTTTAATGGCAAGGTAGTTGTAGTGTTATATTCTTGCTTATCTTTCCCCCATTCATCTACCATGGTAACTGTTTGTGAATCCTGCCTCTTCCAGAACCTTAACTGAATGTTTGGCTGTTCATCTCTTGTTCTCTGCAGATGTGTGTACTGCCTGGGATTCTGGGTATCTTTTTTGTGATCTGCACTTGGACTTCTGAGGATTTAAGCAGGCACTAAAAACTGCCTGCTCATCATACCAAGAAATGCATTTGTATTAGATGGGAGAGCAGAGGGATAGAATGGTGAGAAGATTTCTATAAAAATATATAAAACATGCAAGCCCAAACACCCGATTCCTTTTCTTCTGATTTAATCACAAGGAAGAAAATCATTAAAGCCTATCCACCTGGAATAGTGCAGCAAATACTATTTCACAGTTCACAAAGCAGGAGAATTCTTCGAGGCTGTAGGAAGATGGCATAGTTAACCAGGCTTCAAATAGAGCTTCAGGATTTTGGGTTGGGCAGTTTCCTATACCAGAAGTGTTAGGTTTTAAAGTAATCAAGGGACTTTCTGACATTTTCCTCATTGATTAGCATTTTTCATTCAGTTTCAGCAGGTTTGCAAGTACTTCGCTTGCCTGTGGTTCATTTGGCTAGTGAGAAGTTGCTTGGGTTGTTTGAGTTTTTTTTGGTTTGGTTTGGTTTTTTTACTTTTTGCAAGAATTCCATGTAGCTTTGGTTTTTTTTAGTGCCTGGCTTACTTCACAAATAACCCTGAAAAGCTTGTTTATATGTAAAAAAACCACATAGTGTTTTTATATGATAGCATTAGTTTTGACTTGGCTCTGAAGAGGAAGTGGTAGATATGGTGGCAGACACTCTCAGTGATGGAAATGTTGAATGGGACAAAGCAGAGCTGGGGTGGATGACTCTGGCTGTCTTTGGTCTGTGTGGTGTCCTTCAAACACCATAGCCAGCTTGTACAAGTTAGAACAGCCTTGAGTCTGCCAGGGCTGGGACAGAAAACTACAGAACACTAAGTAGCTGGCTTCTCTGATCATTTCCACTCTTTAGGTCTGCCTTGGAGCCATTTGGGCCTTCTTAGGATTTTGTGGTTCCTATTGTAACAAATGCAGGCTGTCATCACAAAAGGTGATGTCCTCTGTGCTGGATCTAGTGATAGCGTGGCTGTAGGATGATGAAGTTCATCTTCACTGAAGGGGTAACACACAGTTTTATTGGCTTGCTCACACAACAGAAAACTGAGTCGAACCATCCTTTGGTCACACCATTGCTTAACGTAACTCACGGGAAGTGGTAGGAACCTGCAGGGGTAGTTTGGGTATAATGCAGACTTGTCCCCTAATGTTCCTGTGTCTTGAGTGTTAACAAAAGAAAGGGGAGTATTGATTTTTGTCTCCCAGGCAGGAGGCTCAGGGCCCAGTACAGCTCTCCTTCTGTCAGGAACTTGGCCGGGTTTGCAGGGAGCGGGCACAGGGTACCTGGGCAGTGTGAGAGTAAGCAGAGAGATAGCTGGTTCATGACTGCCGCTCATACCTGAAAGGGAAAGCCTCTAGAGCAGTCCTGCTCACCTCTGCACTGCTCTGCACCCTTGCTTTCTTCTTCTGGGCTGGAAGGTGGCAGGGAGATAGAGGCAGAGCTAGAGCAGCAGGCCTGTGCCCCCAGGCAGGTGAGAAGGGAGCTGCTAGTGACTAGTGGTCTTGGCTGAGCTGACCTCGGTCGAGAAGGCTACTGTAGAGGTGAACTGGTCCTTCTCACACACTGGGGCTCCAATGTCCAGGGTGACGACAACATGTCATTATGTGATTATCAGGCCTCTTTGCCCTCTCCCATTGGAGGGGATGGAAGAAGGGCATGCGGGCTCTTTCAGAGCTGGTCTGAGGGTGACCAAGGACCCTGAGGCAGCATGCAGCCACTGGAGGAAGCCCACAAGACAGAAGCTGAAACTGGGTGACTCCAGGATTCACCCTCTTCAACATCTTCCCCTGGTAAGGAACAAATGACTGTCCCAGTGAGCTTGCTGGAAGAGGTCCTGTACCAGCTATGTGATAAGGAACAGTATTTGGGTGTAGGTTCATCAGGTTATGGGGGTTGTCACGTCTCTTCCACACTAATGGTGAAAGCAGTTTCCCACAAGGCTAAACACAGAAAACATTCGCATGAGTACAGTCCTCATGTCAGAAGACAAGTAATGGTTTCTTAGCAATCTTTCCATGTGGTGAAAGGCAACAAGGTATTGAGGAAGACAAATGTTTGATTTGACCCTCTTTGGCAAGTCTAATGACTCTTAAATGCTTTAATTTAATAGTAGTATGGTATGTAAAATGTAAGTTGTGACTGACAAGCACTTTATCGAGCTATGTTACAGGGCTACAAACAGTGTTCTTGAGAGATTTTTGTATAAAGGGAGGGTAGTATTATTTTTAGTTCTGTGAAAGTGGGACAAAGGTACTGATTAAATGTTAGAAATTGGCATCCTTAGGAATCATAATGTTTTCTGTGAACAGCAGAATTTGACCAAGCTTGACATCCGGTGTCTGTCTCATCTGGATTCTTCATCCATCTCCTTGCTTTCAGAGAACCTTTAATAACACCTCTTCTAATACTTCGGATGTGTTTGGACATAATAGCTGCTAATAAATATTAACTTGTATGTGTGATCACGTAAGACTCATTTGTTTTGGAAATCACAGGAGTTAAAAACAAATGCACTTTTTTTTCTCTCGACGTTTTGTGTTGTTGGGCTTTTTTGCAACATTTAAGACTTTAAAAATAAAAACAAAAGAATAAACTAAAGCAGCAATTTCACGTGGCTGTATATCTGAAGAACTGGAGCTTCAAAGATGTATTGTCAGCTTCATAACAAATTCGTAGAGTGAGCAGTATTATAGCTTTTTCTGTTACATTGCCTTTGTAAGCTTTCATTTGAATGCTTGAAAGGAGAACAGCATGTACTTTCAGCAGGTATTTTGTTATTTTTTAGTACTGTGGAATATCTGACTGAGAATATAAAACTATAAAATTGTATTTACATTGAAACAAACACATTTTGAATCTACTGGATAGCAACTAAGCCAACTTGGGATTTAAGAACTTGTGTAATAAAATTCGGGGTTTAGTTTAAATACTAAGTTTAAAGCACTTGAGTAGAGCTCCAGTGTTTGATAGGAAACTGAGAATAGTGATTTGAAGTTTTTTTTTAGAAACTTATTTTATGAATATAGAATTGGATGACATCTCTGGAGTCATCATTTTCTTTTGTTCTTGCAGACAGTAAAGTGCACCTTCAAAAATTTAGCCAACTAAAGGTAAATTTGTAAGGAAAAGAAAAATCTCTGAAAGCAGTTCCTGAGTCTCATTCAAGTAGTGACTTTATAGACATTATTCAGCCTTTAAGCCAAAATTAATCATGACTAGTTCATATCCACTTGTACTTATGATAATATTGTCAGTTAGTTAGAATAGCTCTTCTCTGCTGCTTCGATTTTAGAGTGAGACACCGTTTCTTTCTTCAGCTTTGTTCTGGCAGGCTGTAAGGATTTTGGCTTGGCTGGCTCGTTTCCTGTTGTGTGGTAGGCTCTCCCTTCCCCTGGGTGTAGGCTTGGGCTTTCCTTGCCCTGTTGCAGTTGGAATTATCTTCCCTGAATTGGGCAGAGTTGCGCATAGCATTTCAGGTAATGTCTCACTACTGCCTATACTCATTTGTTGTAGCAGTACTTCCTCTGGTATCGTATGTTACAGGATCACTAAATCTTTGTCAGTCGTAGTCTAGTGTGAAAATCGCATTTCTTTCTGCATCAGCTGCAATCTGCTTTCTGTTCCAAGTCCCTATTTTCCCATTTTCCATCTGAAGGCCATGGCGTGACTATCAATATATGATTTGTTTGTTGCTGAATCACTTGGTGGAACTGATGTGAGCCTTTTTGAAGCGTGACATGATGATAAGATTTTGAATTTACACCATTAAACTAACAAGATGACACAATAGCGATTTTTGCTTAAGTGAATGTTTTGCTTGGTATTGCCAATGGCTTTGTGTCTAGCCAGCTTTCTGACTGCCCTGAGCTTTGGGACAAACGTGTTGCATAGCACTCATAGGAAGGCAGTGAGAGCAAGAAGTTGCCCTTTCTAAAATAGCTGATGTCCTGAGACAGGACATCAGAGAAGCTCCTGGGACAGGACACCTGGCCAGTTGCTCTAGCAAATGAGTCTATGCTCGATTATAGCAGCAAGCATGGTAGTATTGCAACACTAAGCAGGTTACATTCCCTGTGCACCACACAATAGTAGCAAGCATCAAGAGTGGGGGTGGAATGACATTTGCAGTAAAGCTAGAAATCCACTCTTACGTGAAGAATGCAGTGTTTTGGCTCACAAGAAGTGTCTGTAGTGGTGGAGAGCTGTATGGGAAATGCGGGAGCATCAATGGGGGAAGGAGATCGTGTTCATAAAGACTTGTGCTGAGTTCAGTTCATATTTAATGTGAAAGGTAGTTATTGTTAGTGACCCTATGCAAGCAAAGATTTGCTGTAGTCACGCAGCAGTTTGCCAGACTGCCTTAATGCTGCCGTTGATTATTTAATAATGTCCTGTGTTACCCCACTTTGTCCTTGTTCGTGAAGCAATTTAACAATTTTATGCATCATTAAGACACTTCCGTTTACTGTTCCTCAGCTGTCCCATGGCTGTGGAATGAGTATTTCTACATTTGAAGAGGGAGATAGAGGAACCTTAGTGTGAGCCCAGGACTTACAAGTAGGGATGCTGTTTCCTTTGCTGTGTCTTGAATAACATACATGAAAGCAAGGGCAAGACCAGCCAGGGACAACATGGGGTTATAACACTCAAGTCAAAGCAGATGTTTCAGCATCTTCATCATTTGCTGATTTCTGTCTTTGATGATCAATTGGGTCTTCCTTCTTTATAAGGGCCACTCAGACCAACTAAGTTAAGGGAAACCTTTCTGGTTATAGAAATAGATTTGAATGATCATGTGATATGCAAATGAAAAGGAAGGTAATTTACTGAGAGCTGAATGCATAATTTTTGTCTACTTTTTCTTTGTGTTCTATAGAACTGAACTAGGATAGACAGAAACAATTGGATGTCAGAGTCACTAGGCCAAAACAGTGGCCTTTATCATTAGCAGGCATTGTACTGACAGTCAAACTGTGTTTCTTGCAGTCTACTTTGTGTTCAGTGAACTCTGTCAGCTGCTGGACACGAGTCAAGTCATCTGGTAGGAAAGGCATGTGGCATATGGGCTAGGGAGGCCTGGTTTGTGGAGACTGAGGTTGCTGGTAATGCTGTTTACAGCCTATGTGATGTTATCTGCATGAGCTCTTTCTGTCTTTCAGACAGCATGTGCATTTGTTGCTCTGCATCGTCACTGTCCTGGAGCATTTCAGCCTGTCCAAGATAGTGATCGTCTGTCACCACTGCAGGAATCATTTCCTTACTCTGATGGTTTTGCTGATGTATATTAGGCATTCTATTCACTGGAGTGGTTGTAGCTGTCTAGCTTTGACCAAACCCATCATTTTTTTAAGCATACTGAAAGAATATGTGGTTAACAGCTAGTCAGCATAAAAGGCAAAGGCAAGAACGGTAAACTGAGCACACAGATGCACAAACAATAACAGCTGCTATCAGGGACAGTAACAAAGGCCAGAACACTTAAAACATTGGTGGTGAGCCACGAAACGAACCTCTCAGGTGTGCCCTTGAAGACAGTTAACCAGAGCTTTTAACTGATGAGAAGAAAAGCAGATTGCTATGGATCTTACAGGAGGACAGAGGTTTTACTGGGTATTTGAGAAGACTGCTGGGACTCAAACTTCTGTGGTATCTTTAGAGGAAGGTTAAAAGGCAGGAAAGGGAGTAATCAAGGTAGATTGGGGAGGAAAAGGCATGGAAAACGGAGAGGGAATAAGGGGCACGTTTCATGTAAGCAGCTACTGGGCAGTGTACTTGTCTGGCCAAGCTCTGTACGTGGTCACCACAGTCTGTCCTATGTCTGTTCCTAACTCTTCTCTGTGTGAGTGTGCTCTGTTCTGTGTGTGCATCTGTGACCTGCTAGCAAATGTCAGGCAGGACTGGGTGGTGAGAGCAGGATCAGGTCTGCAGGGGCCAGATGCTGGGAATACCACAGGTCTGCAGAAGCTGCATGTGGGAGAGACGTAGGTCAGGAGATGAACACTCACACAGCTCTCCCTGGTAGCTCTTGTGTGTGACCTGCTAGTGAACTTCAAGCATGCAGAACCAGCAAGCAGGAGGAGAATGAAATCTGGAGAGACCCGGGCTCAGAGCTGGAACCTGGATGAAAGGGCACAGTGTCTGGGCTTGGATTCTGAACAGACCTAAGGTCTGCACTGGAGTCAGAGGGATCCGCAAATATGTGTCCATGTATGTGAACTTTAAGCGTGGTGAGCCAAGAGTGGAGAAACTGTTGTGGTGTTCAAGTTTTACATAGGTACTCTTGGTGCTTATGTGGGTGCCTGCAAAGATGATGCTCTTCTCCTGCCTCTGTTGATACCTGAGTGGCTGGTTGTCTGTATTTTGTGTGTGCCTGTAGGAAATGCACACTCAGTTTCTTGTATCTTGTTGTCCGAAAAGTGGATTCGTTTCCTGATGTGCAATGAGCCATTAATCACACACTCAGGAGAGACTATTTATTTCATGTTTGTGCAAAGATGGGTGCTAGATGGTAATTCCACAAAGCTAGCATGCCACACCAAAGAGAGAGAATGTACTTACTCTGTTATGTGATTAGTAAAAACCCACATAAATTTGCATTCATTGGTTAGTAGTCATCATCTCATCTACTGTTGGCTAGTTATATTTAAATTAGCCTTGCTTGCTATGTAGGTTAGCACGTATGCTCCTTGCAGGTGTGTGGCGGCAAGTTCTTCCAGCCTGGAATTGAGTTGGAGGTCACAATCTCCCCCTGCCACCTTTACCTTTCCCCCAGGTCATGCTGCTTTGGCAATCCTCTGGCCTTTGGCACCTTCTGGAGCAGAATGTTTCTTTTTATCAGTTGCATCCTACATTTCTTAGGTCCGATTATCCTTAATGTTTTTTTTTTCTCTCTGATGGACCTTGAGTATTCTTGCCAAGTTGGCAACGCACATGAAGCATCCTCAAAACATCAAGGCCCAATTGTTCCAGGGTGTCCTTATCTATGAATGCCAACTGTGTGCCTTTCTGATTTACAGCCTTTGTGTTAGATATATACAAAATACATCTTGCACAAAATAGACTATTCTAAATCTCCGAGTTACTCTTCAACATTGCTGCTGCCTGGATTTGGAAACGGCAAAGAGCAGCAGCCTGTCACCTAGCAGACCAAGAGCGATGCTGTGAATCTCGAAGTCTGCAGTATTGACTACCTCTAGAACAAACAAAGGAGAATTAGGTTGATGTTGCCTTGCTATACAGACAGGGAACCCTTCTGCTGCATTACTCAGTTTCTCATCTTTGTGTCATGTTCTCGACCAGCTTTGGAGATGGGTTCTCTGTGTGTCCTCCGAGGTGAATCACATTTGATGGGAAGAGGTTGGGTTTTTAAAGTGGATGATAGCTGCTACCTGGGGAATAAGGAGTAGGACAGACTTAAAATGGGACAGGAAGGGGTGAAGTGGAAAATTACATTATTTTCTAGAGCTCTGACGAGTATCTGCCTCTTTTATCAAGGAATAGTCTGTTATGTCTGGTACAGGTATGTCATCAGGCCACAGGAAATCTGATAAAATTTTGGTAGGGACACATAGTTGCTGAACTGTCATACAGTCTTCTGGGTACAGTTAATTTTTCAAAATGTTTAGCCTAAAATTAAGCTGTGAATTTATACTGATTCAAGAAAAAGTCCTTTGCTATAAGGACTGGCACAATGTATTCTTAAACCCTATAACCTCATTTGCTATTAAGAGGCTGGCTGCCACTAATGGTCTTTGATGCTATACTGGGTCTGGCTGGGATGCAGTTAATCTTCTCCATAGCAGCCTGTATGGTGCAGCATTTTGGATTTGCAACTAAAGCAGTGTTGATAACCCACCAGTGTGCTGAGCAATCAATCATTGCACAGTGTCCAGGCTTTCTCTTTTTCTCACTCTGCCCCTCCTCCCTTTGGGGAGGTAGCCTTTGCTCAGAGACTGGCTGGGTATCAGTCTGCTTGTGGGTAGTGCTGAGTGGTTGCCTTTGCATCTC
>VYZV01011591.1:13030-26078 GCA_013401275.1 Pandion haliaetus
TAATTAACTCACTTGCAAAGAATTTTTCTTACTGCATCCCAGTGAGGTGATGCTATAGACATTGCTGCTCTCCCTCACTTCAGCCCCATCTTCCACTCTCAGTCTGTACTAGTAATGTTGGCTTCCTTTCCACAGTTGTGCTTCTGGGTTTCATTGTTGTTTTTTTTTTTTAAATACATTACCTGCTGCATGTGTGCAGCTGTTGTTTCCCTGTGCATGCCTGTTGTGTGGCTCATGAGTAGCTCATACTCCATCCCATTTTTATCACTACTATTTTGAATACGCTTCCTTCTCTGTCATTCACTGCTAGATTGCTGTGACCTTAACTGCCTCACGGATATTGAGCAGATGGATAGCAGCAGTCACAGGATCTTGTGGTTCGATAAGTCTTGGCGTTGGCAATAACTCCGAAGAATGTGATATAACTGTTGTAGGTAGGAAATCACATGTGCTTAATCAGCATGTGTCAGTATTGTACATTTTCTGTGGAACGACCATCAGACATGCGGTAATTGTAGAAAATAGAATGATATGGCAAAATGGAGATTATCACGGAAAATGAATAGGCAGATTACCTTCGTGTGCAACTAAGAGAGCTAAAATGTGATTTCGTCGTCAGATTGTCCAGGAAGGAAGTACAAAGAGAGGGCCAAAGTCTTAGCGTGCTACAGTTCCTTTTTCCTGTTCTCTGCACTAGCTCACACTTATTAAAACACCTCTTAGAACAGAATGATTTCTAATCGACAGCTATAATTTGCCCAGGCTGTGGTTTAGAGATGATTCATTGTTTCTGCATATGCACCAGAGCCTTCATCTAGGGATTTTACACACATTTACACATTGTCTTCCATTTTAGTCAGGTTTGGGGTGACAACCTTGCCGTGTAAATGTTGTTTGAAACTTCTTCCTCCATCCATTATGTCTGATTTTTCTTTTTCATAGTTTTTTCAGATTGTCATAGTTCAAGGCTGTGTTTGGTTTTCCAGTATTTCTTTGCAGTGTGATTCCTTCAAGCTTTTTCAATGTGGACAGATGTTAAGAGGAATAAGTGAAATGAGAAATCCTCCTTTTCAACTTTTTATGCATCTATATGTTAATGAAAATCAAAATCTTCAGCTGCGCTATGTTGTAAAATGTACAGACATTGTAATTTACAACACTGTTGCTTACTACTACTACAGCATTTCTAATTGACAATAGATATGGTTGAATACAAGAACAGGTGTTAATTGAATAATGATTAATGCTTCTGACCATTTATGTTGCATGTCTAAACATTTAAATCAAGATGTGAATGGCAGCAAAAAAAGTCAGTTTTCAAAAAATATTGAAAAAACTCCAATTTCTCATTTCCTCATCTGTTATGCAAATAATAGCTCATGGTGACATTTACCCTCAGGAGAAAGGTTCACAGAGACTACCTAATCTCTCTGACAAGCATGTCATTCAAGATGCTGTCTGTATCAATATTGGTGGAATAATAAGGGGTTTTGAGAGAAAAGGGATTAAAGCTGAAATTTGTCAGATTTTATCCAGCACTCCACCCTTGACCATGCAAGAACTGAACTTTGGAATTAGTTTACCCCAATTATCTTTTGTATTTTTAGTTCTACTTAGCACTTAGCTATGGAGTTCATATTTTTTCAGATGTGTGACAGTCCCATTTGAAAGAAGGAAGTATGACTCAAGGAGTAGCCATTTGATAGATGGGAGAATCTGAATATCTATTCACTGTGCTGGTAGGTTCTGCATAACAGAGCTACCATCTACATTAGATATATTGAAAGTGGCATTTCTGTACTGAAGTTCCTTTTAAATACTGTGGCATAAGTCCAAGATATAAATGTGCTTTTTTAAAATAATATAATTTTTCTGTAGTTATGGCCATCACTTGGGCACTTAATATTCTCATTTCTGTCCATAGTGTCTGTATATGTATTCATATATTCAGAATAAAGATTTCATCAGAAACTTCTTGCCAGTGCTATCTCCAGACATGTCTCACCTGTGAAATGAACAAAACAGAGTCCAGAGACTCCCTAAGCTAACAGAGGTCTTAGCTGCTATATCTGTTTTACGTGGCACAGCATCATCAACTCTTACTCAGGTCCAGTTGCCGCTATCAACATTCTCAAGGTGTTTTAACTTAGTTAATGCATTGTACCAGAGAACTCAGCATAAATAAGCTACGGCTTAATACTGGTCAGCTTGGGGACCTTTGCTGCTTCTCATTTCCACATGCAGACCTTTCAAGTCCTGATTAGTCACTCTCCAACATAAGTGTATAAGTGTATGTTGTTATCTTTCAGAGAGATCCTTACAGCATTTTCATTACTTTTGCATCCCATCTGCTTATGTTTCCATATTTTTACTCTGTGGCCTTACAGAAAGTGCCTACAGCCATACTACTTTGTATTAAGTCTTAGCTTCATGCTCCTCCATTCCCTAATTATATAGAATAAGCAATAGGAAGAATTAAAGACGACACAAATTTTGAAAATAAGACCATCATTAAACCAGTGTTTTATTTCTGGCACATTGGAAAATTCCCTAGCAAGAGGAAAGTTTGTGTGTATAGAAGCAGTGATTCCTCACTAATCTGAAAGCATGGAATAAGCTCTTCCAGAAGCTAAATTCAACTGCTCATCTTACTGTTGTCTGTTTCAATTATGACTTGTATTTTCTTTTCTTCTAATATTAATATCCAATTGTATAAATATTTTAAAATGACACCAAATAGAGGACATTCTGTCACTGATTTACAGGTTCCCAGTTTTTTTTAAGAATCAAATGGAGGGGCTTTTACATCAACACAAATTAAAAAATCAACCCCCTACAGTGTGTTTTAGGAGAGTTAAAATGGAAAAGTATAACTATAATGATTAAAAAGGTTCCATGAAACCATTTGCAAGAGAGGGGCAATGAATTGCAGAACACCATGCAAATTTGACTTTTGGCCTATTTTTTGTGCCTACAGCTCTTATTTTTTGTCCTGTCATTGTATAGTGGTGTCCGTATAACTGGCACATGGAGCTGAAAACCATGGGCTGTATCATTGTTTCTCTGCTCGCAGGCTGGAGATGCATTTGCACATGTTCAAAGTCAACCATAGCTAGAAATAGTTTCCCATATAGGTTGTGGGGTTACAGCTCCAGAAAAGTAATTTTTTTTTTTTTTTTTTTTTTATTNAGCCTATTTGACTGTTTAGTTCTGGCCCTCAAGCTGTAGCTGCTGAGCTAGGACCAGAGGGGTGCAGTATTTGTACTGCTTGTTCAAGCATCTGGAGCTGTGGTTTTCCCTCCCCTGGCAGCATGGGAAAAGGCAGGACTTGGCACTTTAACTTGGAAGTTATCAGGCCACAGGTACAGTGCTGTGTTTAAAACCATAGGCTATTCAGACACCAGCAGGGTGTAAAAGAAGCTTGAGAATTACTTGTAATGCATCTAGAAGGCAATTTTTAGTATTAGTGTTAAAATATGATGTAATAAAGTAATGTATGTTATTTAGGCATTGGTTTAATGCATGTTGTCTATATGTTGTGTTACACATAAAAATATTGGGAATGTGTAAAAAACAGTGGAAAAAAATCTCAGGAAGTTATTTAGATCAATTCGCCTGCACATTTTTTTCCCCTGGAAATGTCCAAGTGCTGTTTCTATGGCGGTGAAGCAAAAGAGTGGTAGAGGAAATAATAAATGTAAACATAATCACCTACAAATTAGCTGACAGAAAAAACCAGAATATTGGTACCTTGATTGTAGAGTAAAGGTAAGAATGGAGGTGGTTGTAAATTGGCAATCACTATACAATGAAAAAGGAGGAGACTGCTGATAGTGCAAAGCATTGAAACATATGTAGAGTTTAAAAGAACTCAGCCATCTGAAGTTCAAAAAAGCCCCCAGAAACCTAAAAAAAAAAAAAGTATCCTAAACTACCTTATCAGTATAGATAGGTTCTCAGCAAAGGAAGACTATTTAGTTAAGTGTACATAATAGGCTTTAGTCTGCAGCAGGGTTTCTGACCTAACAATCAATCTAGTTCTTAAAATGCGATGCAGACACTGCAGTGTGCAGGCCTAGGTGGCTCAGGGGACTGACAGTGTTGTACAGAAACTACTGTTATAGGCCAAGAGGTTGAAACTGTCCCGGATCAATCATTAGCGAGTGAGAATGGCTTAGCGAGAATCAGCGGTCTCTGATTTCGTCTGGACCAAGGCTGCCAAACTCTCCCCAGCTAGCACTGTTGGCAGCCTCGCTGGGACGCAGTCGCTGAGGAATCTGAGGGTTCCCTGTGCTTGTGGTCTGAACTACCCTCAACTATAGCTGAGAGAAACAGCCTAAGTACGTTAGGCCATATCAGTAGGGAAGCTAAAATAACTGAAGTTTTGTGTGTGTAGAGCAATTTCCTTGACTCCTTTAATGTTTTAATTATCATTCTATGCATTCTACCCTGCAAGTATCACAGGGGAACCCAGCATATGACACATTTATGAATCTCCAGCAAGTAGTATTATTTTGAGTTGCTGCATGGCAGGTGTTATCCCTAACAATATTCATGTTATTTTTCATCTGTAAGACAAATATGGATAATGGTGTCAGCAGCTTTTTACTTATAAGACATTTTTATGTTTACTATATGTGTGTTTATTTTAGTTACAAACTGCAAGGTTTTATTTTAAATTTGTCACCAAATATTGGACCCATAAGTAGTAAACTGTCATAAAAGACAATGCATTGTCTGTCAAGTTAAACAAAGTCCTCAAAGCAGAAATCTACAATTTAATGGAATTCAAGAAAACTACTATTGTGCTTTGTGAGTACTCCAGTCTTTATTTATTGATAGTTTTTATGTTTCATTTCCTGTTTAATTCCAGTTTTAGTTTCTTTGTTTGCGTACGTGTTGTGTGGTGGTACCAAACCTGCTGTTAAAAATACATGAAAGTTAGCTTCATCTCATGGGAAGCTACCTTCAGAGGTGGGATGTCTTTATGCCAAGCTGTCCAATTTATCGTCCTTTCCCAATGCCTCCTTTAGAGACTTCTTGTAAGTACTAATCTCTTACGTGACTGATGATACAGTGAGAGAGCTGGAGGTTAAGGTGCGGGAACAGGACAGAGGTAGGAAAATGATCCCTTCTTTTCCTATCAATATTTAAAGATTAAGGTGTGTTTATAGTGTTTGTACAGTACGTTTGCCAGATGGAGCGCTTGCTGCCAAGGCTGTAATACTGCTCTGAGCTACTCACAGTAGCTCACGCACCTTTACACTCAACTTAGCTGTGTGCTACAGAGGTACTCAATGATTGTTGTCACTTGTATTTTATATACACGACCATTTAGTGACAGAAAGCCATGCTGCTGCTCTTGCTCCTGTTCTGATTCCATAATTGCATTATCTTGACTTTGAAGGCTTAAATCAGCAATAGCTTACTCAAAAGACCGTATGAAGACAGCGTGTTAAATGCAGTCCTCCTACTACTTGGAAAACACACACTGGGCACCAAAGAAATTGAGCTTCTTGAATGAATAAATGATAAATTAATGTCTAGAACATGTCTTTTTTACTTCCAGTTTTTTAGGCTTCATATAGCCTCTAATCTCCATAAAATTTAGAGAATGTAATCCAACAGGTAAATTGTAATGGACTGTGGTAAGGCTATGTGAAAATTTTGAATTAAAATCCTTGTGTTTTACATGTTAAACTAATCTTTAAAATTAAGATTACAGAACTGGTTTGCAATTTGCCTAATGTCCCAATTCAGATTTCCTTTTTCTTGCAGTCAATTTGAGCAGTTTCTATTGTCTTCCAGTCTCAAATGAATCAATCGGCATCTGACACAGCCTTGTGGGTCCTCAGCCATGTTCGCCCAAGGCAATGGAAATGAAATCAAAAGCTATCTCTATGAGTAGGGGGTTATAACTCAACACAGCAAAATAATGTTGTATTCTGTTGAATACAATAAAATACACCATGAATAAATTAGACTAGCTCTGTTTTCTGCTGGTTGTGAATTGGGATTTTTAAGTTTATGCAGGGATTTAATCTATCTAGTCCTTTAGGATCTGATTTTTAAAGATGCCTTTCATTCTGATCTGAAGGGATGTTTGTCCCTTTCAGTTTTATAGCCTGAAGTTTATACTCTTAATTGAAATTTAATAGATTCCCTCAGGTTATGATAACTCGTTATTACAGTTTCTGTACACTAGCTTTGTTAATTTCTGAGACCAAAAGAAAAATAAAAATCATTCGTCATTCTGTTTCCTCCATTTGGAGGTAAATATTGTATACCACCTAAGAAGATTTTAGAAAATGCTAATTGTTTTTTAAGCGCATTGTGTTCATAATATATTTTGTACTCCTTTACATTCAAAATAATCAGGGACAACTGCCTCTGACCATCATATCTTGCTAGATACCTGATTTGCCCTTGGTTATAACAAGTAGCGAAAGAATTGTTGTGACCTAATCCAATAGATGAAGGCAAAGGGACTCTTCAGTGATAGGACTCCAGGGAATTAATCTGCCCAAGTTTTTAAAGCTGTCGGGAAAAGCAAAAATTTTGAGAACTTGCTGTATAGTTGATTGAAGCACAGGTAAACTTGCTAGAATAGAAATGGCAGGATCCTACTGAGCAGGAGAATTAGCAATTTAAAAGGTAGCAAGCCTTGCATCATGCATCAAATCAGTCACTTTGCTTTATTCATGTAAGGTATATAGGGCACAGGGGGTTCTAGAACCCTGCACAAAAGTGCAGCAATGTGCACTGGTTTTCCAGCAGAGGATTGTCTGAATCCTGTTAAACAAAACCCTGAACTATCAAAGGTTTTGACGTCCATATTTGTGTCAGGGTGTCATAGGCAGGAGCAGACAGGTCCAGCAGAAACTGTCTTGGTAAACTTCCAAATCAGGGGTAGCAAAGAGGGAAATGCTGACAGTGAGGTTGTATTTACGTTTCTATGCCTTTCAAGGACTTAGATTCATAAATTGTTACAAGCATTTTAACCACTGCCCTATTTATCCCTATGGGAGTTTGTATGGAATTGTTAACGTGACAGTTTTGTTTACGTGGCTGTTACCAATACTCTAGCAGTAGTGGGAGTAGTGGAAAAACTGAAGTAAGTAATTTAGGTACAAACAAGATGTATAAAGAATGAAGGGACTAATAACGCATATAAAGACTTGCTTAAGTTTATCTCAGTAAACTTAAAAAAGTAAGCCTATGTGTCATACAAATATGCAGTTGTTCCCTGGTGACTAGATATGATATATCTTGTGTATAGTAGTGTCTTTTTATAAAAGCTATATCTTCCATGTGCTAAGCAATCTGTAGTGAGAACACATACTATGATTACAACTTCATGATTTAACAAGGCTTGTCCTTTTCCTGTGGCTACTTGACAGAAAATAAAAGCATGTGGTTTATACGTGAGGGAACTAATGTCTTCTTAATTTCAAACATTTAATTCAAGACATAAAGAGTAATGCTGAAAGACAGCTATGCTTATTTGACTTCCTTGTAGACCAACTGCATCTTTTTGTGAATAAACTGGAAAGGAACCTCCAGATTTAATTTGCTTTTTGAATTCAGAAATAATTCAGAATGCCCAGAGTAATGTGGATTCATAGCCAGTTACGTTAAAGAAGAGTCAAACAGTATATTTTAGAGAAACAGAAATTAATTTCTTACTTTTCCTGAATATTTGAAAATGTGAGCAATATAATGGGTCTGTGGAAAAAATACTGCAGTACAGTAACGGCAGCAATGTGGTTTGCAAGTGCTGTGTTTTATTGCTCTCGAGTCTGTGCTGGGAAGAGTAAGGCATTATTTGGGACAGAAATACAAGCTGTAAGACAGTCTAGTTAAAGACCTTTTGAATTAATTCTGGTGTTTCTTTGACCAGCGTTATATACATGTGGGTTTTTTTCCTGTTGCTCATGGTTTGCTGGCTAGCAAAGAGCCTCGTCCTGTGTAAGCTGGCAAGCAGCGCACTGCTGGGCTGCGAGGCTTTCATCAGGAACAGCCCAAAATGACCTGAACGTGTTCAGAAAACCCTGTATTATATGAAGGCAAATATTTTGCTTCCTATTAGTACTAAAACTAGGGAGTATAGTATCTTTTGGTAGTCTCAATTTTCATCAGCTCTAAAATCACCCACAAAAGGTGTGAGCAGACAGGTCTGGAGAATAGTTATTTGTTGGTGGGAAGGCAGAGCACAAGGAGCAATGCAAAGTGTCTTACGCCGCCCCTGAGTTTGCCTCGGCACGTACTCCAGTAAGGTCTCAGAGAGGAGATATTTTGGAGTCTCTAAACCGGTCATGCTTTCCGTTCATCTTGACAGGATCTGCAAAAATGACAACAAATTCCATGTGACACGGTCTAATATGAGCATTTATGAATGGCTTCTGAAATTCATTTCACAGGCAAATGGAGAGGTTCTCTATTCTGTTACTGATCAAGTCTTTCAGAGATTAAACATGTTGATTAATGCCTTTTACCTGACATTTAGGGGCTCTATGTTGCTCAGGTCCAATTACAAGTTTGTACACAGTTACATAGGTTAAGTATTTGCTGTACGAAAGAAGGTGCAAGTGAAGCAAGGGAGATATGTTGTCAGCAAAAAGTATGTCAGAGATGCTAACTGTCAAATCTTGCACAGAGAGTAAAGCCAGGATACCGCTTCTTGTAATTAATCAACAATTGTCAAATAGCAGTTACTCAGATGTGCGAGCCATAATAGATTAAGATCACTTGTGGGTAAATATTTAAGAGAATGCTTTAGCTATTTTGTGCACTCACCAAGAAAATCAGCCTGATGAATGGGAGGGAGCTTCAGCTGACATTCCTGGTAGTATGTTTACTAAGAAGAGGAATTTGAATTTTACTGGTCCTTGTTTCAGTCCACCTGAATTTTGAATTTGAATTTTAATTAGGTGTTTTACAACTTGCAAAACCAAAGATATATTAAAATTACATAATAGGGTATGGGCGAAAAAGGCTTGTATTTTTACAATAAACTGAAATAAGATGAAAATAGGTGCAAATGTGTCAGGCAGCACCGCTTCAGTGGAATTGTCAAAACTTGATAAATGGCAAAATTGGCAATGGTTGGCCAGCCACTGCATTTCTTGGCAAGCGCGTTGGAGGGCAGTTTGCATCCGTTGCGTATGCTGTTGTGTTACAACGAGCAGGGTGAGATGGATCTCTCCCTGTGTCTGTTGTTGGGGTCCTGCCCCCGTACCAGCAGCAGGCTGTGGGATAACAGGGAATGGCCTCCCTGCCAGCAGCAGCACAGCTGGGGGATGAAGCTGCTGGGGCAGGAGGGGCCAGGGGAGCGCAGAGAGCTGCCAGGGGGGGCTCAGCGGGGAGGAGAAGTGCCCGCTTGCCGCAGGCAGCAGATGCGTTGGCAGATGAGCTTTGTCTGTGCCTCCTTGTGTTCCTGCGACGATGGCCCAGGAAAGCTCGAGTGGGGTTTATTTTACCTGGGTATCTGCTGAGCTGCAGGGCCACAAAGCAGGCTGGAGGAAGGGTGCAGCCTGCGGGGTGGCAGCTTGCAGAAGTCCTCAGGACTTGTAAAGTACTCCCCTCACCTGGAAGTGAAAAGATAGGGAGCAATCTCTGTATGAAGGATTGCTTTGGTTTGAGTTTCAAATTCTGTGTGGAAAGCATAAAATAAGAAAACTGAGCAAATATTTCTTCTGTATTGGGCAGCTCTGTTGAATAGTATTTATTACAGTTTGCTCTATATCATCTATGAACAATGAAGAATCTGACACTTACAGGACTACATATTAGACTGGATTAATCACTGGAAACATATATCTGGAAACCGTGCTGTAGTACTTGGCAGAGAACGGACTACATAAACCTGCCTACTTATTTGACATACTGTGGAAGTTGTAGAAATAACAAAAAGCAAAGGCTGCTAGCATGAACCACCTCCCAGTGCTGAAAAGTTCAGCACAAATGTTTTATTTTTGACAAAGTTTTAAATAGTCAAAACCAGATTAAAAACCAGTGGGAATCAGAAGCTGCAGCATCAAGTCCTTTTTTAGCTGAGCTGTGGTGGCTTGCATAGCAACTTGATCTGCTCTTTGAGCTCTGTCAGTCCTCAAAGTTTTGATTCTTTAGGGTTTGGGGTTATTTTTAAAGTTAAAATACTATATAGGATTTGTGTATATATTGAGATGGAAGGTGGCTGACAAATACAAACCTGATAATCGGACCCTGAAACAAGAAAAGTGCCCTGTGGGAATCATAAAGCGAGCTCTGCAGTAGCAGAACTTTTTGCTTCTCTGTTGATGCTGGGGAAGGGAATTGCTCACCACATTTGACTTTTTAGAGAACATTTGCTCATACCGTTTCTGCCTGCACATTACCTTGGCCCCTGTCAGCTTTTTCCTTCTTTTTCCTTCGGATTAAAAGGATGGGGGGGTGCAGCTGATGGTGGGAAAGGGGAACAAATAGTGTATTTATTGAGGAAAACAATTTAGAATTTAAGCTGTTATGAAAATTTAGAAGTCGAATTTTAAAGATTTTAAAGAAAAAATATTTTTATCAACTTTGGAAGTCTGTGGTTTTTTTCTTTTAAAATGTTTGCATGATTTACTTCTATAAAGGGGTATTAAAGGAGGTTTTAATGCTAAATAAAACCTTTTTTTCTGAACCAGAATTAAATTATTTTCACTTTAGATTACTGATAAAATTTATTTTGTTTTGTATAAGCCTACAACATACATTCTTTAAATTCCATTGTCACTAAGTACGTTGGAAGCTCTTTATTTCAGATGAAAGGTAACTCCATGTCCTGTGAAACTGCTTCAATGGAATTAAATAGACCCCAATTTTAGAATGCTTATTTTGTCAAATCTGCACTACTGCTTAGTATAATGAATATCCTCAAATTAAAGTCAGCCGTGACACACAGTTTAGGGGAATGCACCAATAAATGTGGGGCATGATTTTGATTTCTGAAGCCTTAGCCTATAAATTTGTTCCTTTATGATTGCTGTTTGTCTTCAGAAATTCTGTAATGTCCTAATTTCACACAACTTTTTGTTTGCCGCTTGCTTTGTATGATTATTCTTAGAAAATTTTTTAGAAGTAAATAAATCAAAAGTTTTGGAGGGTTCTGTTTGAAATACATAGTTCCCTAGTCGAGGGATAACACATCAAAGTGATAATAAGCCACTATAACTGAGGACATAATAGCTATTTACTGTTTCTACAGCCTATCCATATGTAGCAAGTGTGAGTTTAACAAGCCAAGGCTATTCAAAATGTACCCAGAACTAGCGAGGATATATAGTGAGACTATCCTTTACTAAAATTCTTGATCCTCCTGCATAGCAAGGATATTAACTTAACTAATGATCCTTTAAATGGGTATGTAAAATATAATTTAAGCTACTTGCAACATGCAAAAGAGAGGCATCATTTGTTACTGCCAAACTCACTGGCATGTGCAAATCAGAAAATCATTAGCCTTGATAGAAATAGTTTAATACAGCAGGGAAGAGAACGCATTATTTAGAGCAGTTAAATGACAATTGATGCAACTGCTGGCAAAATGCAGAAAAATGAGTGTGATTTAGTAAATGATAAATACTGCACTTAGAACTTATGCATGCAGAAAATGAAAATCTTTCCTCATTATACTACATATTTAGCCTAGGAGACAAACTTTTCTAAAATGTTGCATTCATGAACCCTAATTTTTATAACATTATTTCTAGACAAGCCTCATTCTTTCTCTGTCCATGGAATGCCCTATATTGCATAAGGAGTAATCTACAGATTTCATCTCTCATTCTATAATTGCAGAAATACATTAAGAAAGGAGGCTTTCACACTGTTTTAACATTTACTACTAGCAGCCAACAGTCTTGGTCTAGGTGACATCAGCTGTCTCTGACATGAGTTTCACCAGTGAACAAACCAGCTCTCATACTTACGAAAATTATTTTATAAATCTCTGGAAGAGATTTTACAGTGAATGTAAATGTAATTTCAACTTTCTTAAAGGTCTCTTTACAGTGAGAGTAGTGTAAAGTGACATTAGGATAACTGAGAAGCAACTGGAGTCTACTTGGCTAGAGCAAAGCTGTATGTACTGCTCAGGGCAAGCTAAAGCACAAACACCTTGTTCAGTACTGGGGGAATGTAGCTGCATAAAACTTTATATTAGAAAGGGAGAAATTACATCAATATATGCTCGTCCTCTCTCTATTTAACTTTCTAGAAATAAAAAAAGAAAATCCCACCAAAAGAAAGAAATAAACTCAGACACCACACACACAAAGTTATGCATTTCTTACCAGAACTCACTATGTACTTGTCAAATGTGCTTTTCTGTGTCACTGAATTTCCTCTCAAAGGCAGGTTGCAATGTCAGGTTTGTTACTGCACCTGTCTTCTTTGGAACTTGTAACGGACATAGCTATGTGATTTTAGGGTTATGTACTTGAACTTGCAAAAGCTTTACCCATACTGTTGGTTTGGAGTGGCGTTCCTGCATTGCACTGGCACAAGTGATCAGCATCTGACCTGTTGCTCTCAATCTCTGTTTTTATCCTTAATTATACAGTGGCAAATTTTCTTCCAGAGAGAAGGAAAAAACTCTAATATTTTAAACATATATGAGTACTTATCTGGCATCTACAGAGATTTGAGTATTGTATGATCTTTTGTCAGCTTTGATAGTGGGTGAAATATGACAATGGATTTTTGATTGACTGGCAGGTTTGCACATATGAAGTCACTATTCTATGCAATACACTATTTTAGTGCACTAATACATGTGGTAATTATCAAATTGATGCCATATTTGCAGTTGCTAGTGGTTCTGTTTTACATGAAGATGGTTTAGTAAAGTGGAAGGTGTTTACAGCAATGCAGCGAAATATTGCTTATGACTAAAAGTATCTTGTCCTTCATGAAATAACTTGAAGTAATGATGCTGAATATAATGAAAAGTGAATAAAGGCAATTAAAAACCTTTTATTGGTGCCAGATTTTTCTGGTCATCTATACATAAAATGTTGTGGCTTTT
>VYZV01011591.1:26924-77755 GCA_013401275.1 Pandion haliaetus
TAACTCTGTTTTTATTTTTTTTTTTTTTTTTTTGCCATCTGAAAGTATTCCCTGCCATAATTTTCCACAGCCATTGTGGCTTGGGATTGACGATATCCAGAGAAATGTCACTTTGTATAGTATAAATTATCTGTCGCTCTAAATTTTTGGAAAATGGTACGCTGGGGAAGTGAGCAATGTTCCAGTTCAAAATGTGCTGATCAAATGCTTGATCTGAGCAACCAAAGCAATATAGGAACCTAACGCATTTGTTCTCAGGCACAAATGGTGAATATCGGAGAAATAAAGAAGATAGACAAAGGCTTAAGGACTTTTTTAACAATCAAATCTACAGCTGTAGAAGTATTTTTTATTGCATCAGTACATAGTGCCATTTATTTTACAAGTCCAACTTAAAAAAGGGTGAAGTATAAGGTGTTACGAGCATGTATATTTACCTGCAGAGACAAGGCTGTGCTGCTGAATTTGTCAGGATGTTGCCTGCAGCTTTTGTGTAAATTGGATCAGACCAAAATGAACTGAGAGTAGTGTCTGATTGTACCATAGCATAAATTTGCAAGAAACAGTATTCAGGAATTGTAATACAATATTCATGTTTTCATCTCTCCTTCCGCTGTAAATACTAGGGTTGATCACAGTGTTTACAGTGTAAGTGTCTGCCTGACTTCTGCTTCTTCCTCTCTTAAGCCCTCCCAAGCAATTTTGAATTTGTTCTTGCAAGTCTCGTGAAAATAAATGCCAGCCAGGAGAACTCTGTGTGCCAGTGCGGAGGGAGAGGCTGCATTTAAACCATGCATCAGCTGTCATTGAAACACACACTAGTTAGGTGGCTCTTTCTTGGATAATAATGATCAACCGGTGTAGTGAGAAAAGGATGGATAAGGTGAAAAAAAGCATTGGGAAGAAAACTGCAAGAATGTGTGTGATCCCACAGTTCGTGCTTATGCTTACTCTTTTGTTGCCTTCTGCTCTCTGAAGGCATTTTGTATCTCAGAAATATTTTGACCTACAGTTTGAAAAAAAGGTGTTAAATGATTTTAAAATTATTATTCCTTTCTTTTCACAACAGTGCTTATCAAAATATCCCCGCTAGAAGCCTAGGGTCTATTCATTCCTATTGTTATGGAGAAATGACATTTCAGATTGTTTCTTTAAAATGGAATGGTGTGAAAATGATTTAGAAGTTGGAACTAGTACAAACATTGCAATTAAAACAATATTTACTTTGAGATTGATTTTGCTTGTCCGATTCTATTCCTTTCTCCCTTATTTGATCAAATTTACTTTTCAAGCTGTCCAGGCAGAAAGAGGTAGAAACTGGCTGTGGTGGTAGAGAAATCTGAAAACCTTATTTAAAAATGTTCCTTAATGGAGAATAATATATAATCTAGATTATTTTTTTATCTTACCTTGTACTTTAGAACTAAATGTATCTTGTAATACATTGCTCACTTAAGTTCATGGTTAAATTACATGCCGATTCAAGCAGAACTTTAAAGTGTTTCAATAGCTGAGGGTAAAAGTGTAAATAGATGATGCACGCTAAACTGTAACAACATAGTCTATCATGTTTAAGCACTGACAGTCCCTGTCATCATCTGGATTTCTCTCACATCCAGATGAAAACTGTTTACCTTTCTTTATATTTTCTGTATTAACTCTCAAAAAGTGTTTTCTTCCACCACGCTCCCCACCCCCAACCATTTTTTTTGCCCCAAAAAAGCTGGATTTTGCATGGACAAAATATATTTTAATGAACTTTCTTCTGACAGTGGTAGTGAATACTTGAAAACTAGGTCCTTTTTAGGAAAGCTCATGTTTTTATAAACATTTCAAGGTACCTTTTTAATCACAAAGATATTAAATATGTTGCTTGCTTTGAATTAAATGTAGGGTCTGCTTGGTCCTTAAGCAAGTCAAAGTTTTACTGCGCATGAAAATATAGAAATACAATCTCACTTTAATACAGTAGGAACCTGTAAGAAAGAGGTGATTCAGAATATGATGGGTGGAAATTACAGGAGATATGCTTTCCCTTGAATCTCTGTTCTCAAATGTTGGATTTTTTAGTGATCTGGAAAAAAAACCAAACACCCCCCCACCCCCCCACCCTAAAAAAACCAAACCCAAAAGTTTAAACTAGCTTTTTTTATGCTTTCACCACTGAACTCTCTTTAGGAGTAAGTCTGTGCTAGAGCAATTGTCAGTTTTATTTAGAACTCCAAGTCTGTTAGGTCGTGGGGAAGTTGACTGCCTTTAGCTTATAGAAGAGTATGTTCTTTCATTGAGCTTCTCTTTAATTTCTGGCAAAATAGTAGCGCCTGTTTGTGAAATAAGAGTGCATCAAATCAAAGCTGCTTACTTGAAACAACTGCATCTTGTTGCGATATATTGAACTTGAAATTAAATGAATGTGTTCCTGAACAAGCTGAGGAAGCTGACAGACCGCTGTGCAGAGTGGTAGCGAGGAGGCGGCTCACTGGGGGCTGAGCTGAGCTGCCCTGGAAGAGGAGCCCAGCAAGAGTCCAGCTCTGGGAATGGGGCTTGAAATTTTTTTATGTTAATGTCTTCGTGGGCAAAGTCAGATTTTGGGTATGGTGAGGGGTTTGGGTTATGTGGTTTTTGTTTTCCTTGTACGCTTTCTTGTATGCCTGTGGAATCTGGTCATTTGAAATGGTCATGCTGCTTAGTCAGAGGCTGGAGCATATGTGGGTACTTGCATTTTATAGCACTCTGTGAACCTTTCCAACTCTTGTTGCATGCCTAAATGAAAGGACAAGATTGACTTATTTCATTAGACTGAGTTTCTGAAAGGCAAGCATCTGAGGTAACCATATAAAAGTCAAGTAGGTGAGATAAGATACTGCAAGAAAAGAAAATGGATGATGTGAAAGGAAACACAGTGGCAAACGATTCATAGCCAACCCAAGGTTCAGTCCAGCTATTTAATCACTGTCAAATGTTACTCTATAATTAAACTATAAATCCTGAGAGTTTGGAATTCTACCTTTATTTGTAGCTTTTTTTGCAGATAATGGAAGATTAGCTATCTCATTACGTTTTGTTCAAGGCTGGCATTTCAAAGTTGTTTTTTTTATCTGTATATATGCATAGATATGTATATGTGTATTTAGGTGAAGGCTGTTATATATATTTCCTAGTTAAATAATAAAACATTGAAAGACCCTGCTAGGTTTTGGTATTCAGTGTAACTCAATAAGGTTATAGTGGGTGTACCAAAGGAAAAAAAAAAGCATTCCAGTTTCTCCTACTGTTAACATAATTAACAAGTTAATGCTGCTTCTAGTCTCTGCTATCCTGATTCTGTTTGTGTGGACTGTTGAATAATTAGAAATTAGACAGGACCGTGACTGTTATATTCCTTTCCCACAAACTCAAATGTGTAGCATGCACTCTAAAAGCACTGGCCCCAAAATTAAAATTCTCTGTGGTTTTCCATTGAAGCCTCTTCCCTACAGCCCTGAGCCCTTGTTTCTACAGCAATTGTGAGCACGGTTCAAGACACAGACAGGTGAAAAAAGGCAAAGTACCTTGACACTTTATCTATGTGTTAAATGGTTAGGCACTAGTCCAGTTAGTCCAGTCCAGTGAGCAATACGTGTTAGTTGTGAAAATTTAAAAGATTTTATTTGTAACGTATCTATTATTGGTTCCCAAACTACCTATCCCATCCTCAATGTAATTACTGATGAGCAATTATTTACTTGGTATTTACATTACTTACCATAGTAAGAGTTCCTTACAAAGTGCCGTCTTTATAGGATAAGATACAGAAAACATTTAAGTACTGGTTTTGCTACTTGTGTTATCTTTTTCATTTTCATCGACTTTTACATGAAAAATTTCATTTCCCTGCAACACCAACTGAGAAACTGCTGCAGTGGCAACAAACAAGAATAGTTTCACTCTGTGTATCTATAGTAATAGAATAATGCTTTTTGTAGGTACTTGCCAATCAATTAAAGCTCTTTTTTTCCCCCCTACTTTTTCACAGTTAGTTGTGTATTTAATATTTCCTTTTCATTCAATATATTGCAGAGGGAATGAGCATAGTGAATTCTTTTGCTTCTGAAGATAAATAGAATATACTTTCACATTAATTGCAATTAAAAAGATAAGTGAGGATTTTCTATGTGGAAAAGTTTATTTAGATCATACACTATGACACACATTATCTACAAAATTGTTCTTTATTAGTTCTGGTGCTCATGGAACTACTCTTAAGAGCAGGCAATGTGGGTTACTAAATCAAAGTATATTAGCTACTTGTGAATAAAGTAAAGATAAAGAGAATGGTGAGAAAATTCCATATGCTCAATCAAAATAGAAAGTTTAACAGTCAATAGCACCTGCTCTTAAAATATTATGCATGTGATGGAGATGTTTGAATCTCTATTAGATTAGAAATTCCTATTTTTCATATTGTGTTTAGAAGTGTTTGACATTTTTTTTCTACTTATGTGACTCTTGGAAGCATGCATTCACGTGAGTAAATTTCTGATTCATCAGTGTGTCAGGTATGGCATAGTGCACATAAAGATAAGCACTATTTTTTTTAGCATAGCATAGAAATTTCTCTGAAGCAGCTTTCCACAAAATGTTAAGTATTTATCATCATAATTTTGTCATACAAGCTTGGTTGTGAAAGCTGAGAAAAGGACGATAATAAATAATGTTTCTAAATATCATTTAGAAGCACCCCACAGTGGAAAATGAAAGCATTTTGCTTTTTATGTAAGAGATGGGTAAAATAAACTGTGATTTCCCTTCTCTTCTCTTCTCTTGCTTCTGCTCCCTTAGGGTATTTATTTTGTGTGGTCCTCCTCCGACATGAATAAGATTCATCATAGAATCTGGCAAGTAAATACAAAGATCAAAAGTTTGCAGTATTTAAGAAACAGTGGTGCTGTTTAATAATCTCATTGGAAAAGCATTTACTGTCATGATGGACCCAAAAAAACTTTTGGATTGAACTTGCAGTGAAATAATAGCAGAAGTGTGGTAAACCCATTTTAAGTTCCAGGTCTGAAAGTCTAAATTCAATGAATAATCCTGAAAAAAAGGAGCAAAGAAAGCTTAGCTCAGAGTTTGAGAAAGGTTGAAAATAAGAAAACTGTTGGTAAAACTGGAGCTGCTACTGCCTGCTGCAGTAAGCCGTTCAGCTTTTCTGGCTTCTGAGATTCCCAGTAGGATACTGTAGACATCCGACTGGAGGTTGGAAGGTGATACAGGATGGCAGTACAAGAATATAAAAAATTACTAGTAAGTTTCTGAGGACATCTTTAAACCATATAAGCCATTTTAGCATCTTGGGTTTTTTGTTCTTTTTTTTATTTTCATGGGTAGGTGACAGATTTTTTTTTTTTTTTTTTTTTTTTNATACCCATCAGGATGATAAATTTTGACACGTTATACATGGGTAGCATGAGATCTTGGCTTTCATAGCTGAAGAACTGATTGTATAGCTTTTGTGTAGGGAGGGAAATTAACACAAAAGATATGATTATCACCCTCAGCAAATATTTATTGTTTAGTTAAGGATTAAAAAATGGGCATGTTGAATCTGTCCCTGGAGTCTGGCTTTGGAAGTCTGCAGTTGCTTTATTGCCATTTTTATTCTAATCAAAATTGTCTGCTTTAGGGAAGATCAATTAAAAGTCACCTTCCTCCATGAGTCTGGAGGCAGTTTTTGTAAATTAATCAAGTTTCCAAATACTGCTGTGAAGTAGGTAGAATAACACCTCTTCCACAAATGAGGAAAGTGACACACTTCCGTCACTTGCCTTGCTCAAGGTCACCCAGTTAAATTGGTGGCATAGCTCATTAAAAATTTCTAGTTCCTTGTTACTGCATCCATTGGATCACAGTGTCTCCAGCAATTTCCTCAGCATCCAGTGAAAATCAAATATTCTTTCTTTGAAGTCTCTTCTTTCTATAGGTAGCCAATGCTTCCGTTAATGTTAGTTGCTCTGGTTTTTAACCATTTTTTCCTGTTGACACATTCTGCCCGACTACTTTGTTTTTAAAGTTCTGCTTTGAGAATTTACCCAACCACCCTTTCCGAGTTCTGTGAAACATTTTGCTGTTTTGAATGACACCAAGTTAGTAACTCACCTGTCAAACCTTTTAGAGGGTTTTCCCAGCAAACCAATAGAACGTCAAAACACTTTATGGTCCTGTAATTATTCTTTTTAATTTTTATGCCTGGCAAAATTGGGCCATTGAATTGGCTAATATAGAAGAGAGGAATTCCAGGCCACACTTATTTTCTGCTGTTGACAGTTAACACTACCATCATTTTGGCATTATTTATTAGCAGTATTTTTTGGTTTTCCATACTTTTGTCATCCTTTCATTTCTTTGCTTGATGCTCTTTCAAAACGGTGACACCCTGTCTCTAGCTGACAGGACAGGTGAGTTTTAGTCCTTGAGGAATATTCCTTCCTGCCTCGACAGAGGAGCATGGGTAGAAATCTTCCTCTAGAGAGACTGAACATATCATTTCTTTGACATGCTTAGCCTTTGTTGACCAGACAGACACCCATGAGCCAAGGTGTGCATATGGGTGACAATATTTACCCACTCATTGCTCTCTCCCTAGCTCCGCTCTGTTGTCCCTTTTTTTTGGAAGAAGCGGAGTTTTACTTCTGTGTATGAAGGGTCAGAGATTGTGTTTTGGGTGCTTTTACTGAAAAGTTTAGTTATTTAAAATATCTTTTGAGTTCAGTTTGAACAGCTGCTTTTATAAACTTCACAGTATTACCTATTATAACTGAAACTGTTGCATCAGGATTTATGAAAACTAAGCTCAGTCCTTGCCTAAGCCTACTTTCTGTAGATTGATTGGCCATATTGTTATTTAGCATCTGACAGAGCACGGAAGAATATTAGGCATGAAACATTAATCAGGAAATTATGCATTGCTTTCACAATTAATGTGCAACTGGACTTTACTTTGTAATATTGTATTAGCTCTTAACATGCAAATTATTGTAGGTAATTACCTCATTTTTCAGTGGCCATTTGATGGATTGAAGTTTCATGCAGAATGTTCAGTGTAATTTAAAATCTTGCAATGATTTGCTTCTTTACTTTTTCATAAGAATCTTAGTTTTCGTTATCATATATCAGGCATGAAGAGCCTACAGCACTGTAAAATCTAATGTACAAAGTTCAATTTTTCAATTCTTTTTACTCTAACTGCAGCTGGCAATTTGGTCAAGTGTTATAGTAAAGAAGTCTTGCTGCAGTATGTTTAATAAAAAAAAAATAAGAATTGCCCATGATGCTATTTATAGCACACAAGTCAAGCTGCCTCTGTACCATCTGCTTAAAGGAAAAGTGAAACAGTAACATATTACCCTTTTTGTTCTGTAATACATTAATGTATTGTGTTCAATAATCTGTAATCAATCAGGTAATATGTTTCAAAAGTAATGATAGAATTATATGATTCAATGTTAAAGTGCTTCAGCAGTTTTAAATTTAACAGGCCTTCAGGTTGGGTTTTTTGTCTGTGTCTAAGATATATACAGTTTCACATTACTACATGTCAGGAAGGCATTATCGTAACAAATAAAATATATTAGAAGGTCTCTGGCCTATGAAAATATTTTGATGTATGTGAATAACTCTGAAAATTTAGATAATTCTTTCTTCATGTTTTCTGATCTTGCATGTCAACGTCACAAGTATTTGTTGTGATCTTGTCTATTCAAAATCCTGCTCCTATAAAATAGCTCCTCCATAAAAGTCAAGCAATGTAAAATTGAATGCCTATATTTAAATAGATTTTAACAGATAATAAAACTGTTGAGATTAAAATGGTTTCATTCACCAAGACAGACAGTTTCCTCTGCAGTATGCAATTTGTGTCACATTATGTAAAATACAGTTTCAAAAAAAGATTTTAAATAAAAGCACAAATAAAAAGTATTTTATAAAATGAAAGCAGAAATGTTGTGCTTTTAGTCCTAAGTCAAGTAGAGAATGAGAGCAGGATATGATATCCTGTCTTTAAACATTGAATTTCTATGGCTTGATTTGTATTCTTTCCTGCCTACATGGCTTTGACACTCAAATTTCAAGCCCTACTACCAGAATTGCCCTTCCCCAACATCTCCTAAGATATATATATGTTTTTCATTTTAAGAGAAAACTAAAGAATTAGAGTATGTCAAGTGCAAGAGAGAATTGCTTTTGCATTTGTAGGTAAGAGCTTGGCATTTCAGAGTTTACATCGCATAGTTGGTTTACCAGCACAAAGGTTTGTATCATGTCTGTTGTGATAAGAGCTACTGACTGTCATTTTCTCAGAAAATATTTAAATGGGTATGTGAAATTGTGTGTCTGAAAAATGTTTTTCTCCCATCTAATGGCAATGTCAAACCTTCTGTTACATGGAATTTAGTACCTTGCAGACAATTTTTACATGAGCTATGAGCTAGTGGACTCATGAAAACACCATTTCTTACCCAGTGCTTAATAAGTAATGGCAAGAAAACGGATGAGGGTGGTGATCCCTAAATGATGCGCTAATTAACAATGCATGGATAATTCAGGTTCATGCCTTTATCAAGCAAGGTTGGTTGATTTTTAGTGATGGATGCACCTTGTAGAGCTGGATAGTTTGGAAGACTTCTCTTTACGATGATGTTTCGGAGGAAATTGGGCATATATTTGCCAACTAGAACCATGTTTGTATTCTGAGAACGGAAGGAGCACACCCGATGTGTTAGTGTGTACAGCGCTGGAGTGTATCTACTGAAAAAGCTGAGAAAGAGCTCATTAAAGTTAACTTTCTCTTCCTTCCTCCTTGCCCCAGCCCACAGGTACACTGTACACAAGTAATACTAATGATATTCCACTCTTCACCTAAATAAAAAAGGTATTCTTTTTTAATAACAAAAGAGCAGCAACAATAAAAAAGTTCAGACTTTGTAGTCTGTAGTCTGAGTATGAAAGGTAGTGAAAATAGGTAGCTAGCCATTCAAAATACTGTACTTTACCATTATTAACAATCCACTGCACTGTATGTTAGCTATAAATATTTCAGGCCTAAATGGAAAACAAGCAGAACAATCTTGCCAATGATCCTGTTTCTCAGAAGAGTAGGAAATGGTTTAAATGCCTCTACTGATTACAGCTGAAGACTGGAAATTAAAATGGGAGGTGAGTTGTGCTATGCCATGCAGTGGTGCATGATATTATGTATGCTGATATCTACACACACTGCAATAAAGTGCAATGTAGAGATACTTTCTGGGTCCAGAAAGTGGCACTGAATGGTAGTTCCTGCTGTTTCTCATCTAGCCAAGTCTCCATAGCATTTGCTAGCTTAATGTAAAGTACCTTAAACACTGTCCTGAAATCAGCAAGAAATTATTTCAATTTTTGTTATTACTTTATGCTTCAGATATATGACTTGGTAATTTTGCCTGTTCATACGCTAAATGTGGTAAAAGACTGGATTCTTGGAATGTCCTAATAATATAGATGCTGACTGCTTCACCCAAGCAATGGTATCCTCACAGGCAGCAAATGCATATTGAAACTCCCATTTTAATAGTTAACCAGGGGAAACTGCACAGAGAAAATATAAACCATGGACCTTGATGAGTGCTGTCTCTGCTGTTTGCATTTTCTTCAGGATGTTAGGCGGCGTCTGTAGGTTTAGATATGTAGCAGTGACATGAGCTGTTGGAAGATAATGTCATTATCAAGTAGCGGAGGATCAACATGAGCTGTAACCTCCTGTTTGCTGCTTTTTTTCCTAGAGTAAGTTCTTTTCTCCCTGGTCTTCCATCACATGGCATGTAAAGCCATAAGCAATGTCTCCATGTTGCTAAGAGTGAGGAAACAATATTTGTCATCATAGCGAATAATTCAGGAACAAGCTCTGGGGACAAAATAAGAAAAAGGAAAAAAAATAAACTGGTACAGAGGTAAGAATAACCCAAACATTTTTACTTAAAAAGTCCAGTAGTTAATTAATCTCTTTTTTTAACTGTTCTGATCCCAGAAGTTATTCATATTTACTTCAGAATCTGTAGCTGTCCTCATGCTTTCTCTTGATTATAAATCTTCCGTTGCTAATAAAACTGCTATATTTATTGATAGGTATTCTTGTAGAAATTAATTTTAAACAAAGGAAAGACAACCTGACAGAAATAAAACTTTGAAATAAAAAATTTTAGGCCACAGAACTTTGATGTTGACTTAAGTAATTTAGGTTGTTCACAGGAATTGATTGCATCAGTTGCCACAAGAATTTTAACTGATAGCTGCTCCATTTTGTCAATATTAGAAATACTTGCATTTTTTGCGACTCAGAATCATTAAAACAATCTTGAATTATTTTCTCTTGCTGAAGTCATTGTGAAGACCAAGTAGATCAAATGTTGCATAGATGCTAATGATGCAGTAATATTGCATAAATCTGTTTTCGATCAGGTAGAAAAATAATCTGCATAGACCCATGGAGCACTGAACCTCTAACAGAAAATGGATCTCATGCAAATCACTGGCACTCTAGCACAGCACTTAGGTGTGTCTACCAAATATTACAGCAGATTGATACAATATGGACAGAAAAAAACCCAATACAAGGATTAACTGGAAGCTGAACAGTTTGTCACAGGACAATTGTGATGGACTCTAGTCTACATAATTGGTATCTAAGACAATAGAAGTTACTACATTCAGTCACAGAATAGCTTTCAGTATCATTGTCATTTTTTTACCTGTTGTACCAAAAGTAATTCAATCATATGTTTTGAATCATATGTATAAATAAGCCACATGTTGTTATGCAACCTTCATTTTCTCCTCTACCCACAATTTCTTTTTGCATTACTGACATTTCTCCATCTCTTGTAATGTTCAGAACTGCCAAAATCAAACAAACTGATTGCTATAGCAATGCTGTGAGAGAATAGTTGACTCTTTTACGCTCAGCAGGAACTCTTCCCTGGCGAGGTTATGTGAGATCATATAATACAACAGAGATGATATTGCAGTGAGGAAGGCCAACCCCATACTGTGCCACATTACCAAGAGTGCAGCCAGAAACTTCAGGGGAGTGATCCTCCCCCTCTGTTTTGCACCTATGAAACCACAACTGGAATGCTTTGTCCAGTTTGGGCTCCCTAGGGCAAGGAAGACATGGACATACTAGAGATAGTCTCCACCAGGGTCGTTGTTGGATGATTTGAGTTTAGCAGGGCTTCAACGTGGTCTCCCATAGTGAGCTTGGCCAATTCAGAGAGATGCAGGCTGGTTAAGTGGATGGAGAACATAGGTGGAAAATTGGCTGGGCTCAAAGGGTTGTGATCAGAAGCAGAAGTCCAACTAGTGGTCAGTTATGAGCAGTGCCACTCAGGGACCGATGCTGTTTAATGTCTTTATTAAGAAGCTGAAGCACACATGGTCTATGGAGAGACTGAGAGTGCTGTATTTAAGTCTGAAGCCTCAAGAGGAGAAGGGCAGATATTAATGCTGTCTATAACTGTTTCATGGGAAGGTGTAGACAAGATGAAATGATAGTCTTGGAGTTTCACAGTGCAAAGATGAGAGGCATTGATCATAAATTGCAATATAATTCCAGTTAGATGTAAGAATTTTTTCATCATGAGTGTGGTTAAAACTAGAAGGTCTGTTTAACAGCATTGCAGTCTGTCGTGGTTTAACCCCAGTCAGCAGCTAAGCACCACGCAGCCGCTCACTCACTTCCCCCCCACCCCATCCAGTGGGATGGGGGAGAAAATTGGGAAAAGAACTAAAACTCGTGGGTTGAGATAAGAACGGTTTAATAGAACAGAAAAAGAAGAAACTAATAATGATAATGATAACACTAATGAAATGACAATAGTAATAATAAAAGGATTAGAATATAAAAGTGATACACAATGCAATGCTCACCACCTGCTGATCAACACCCAGTCTCCGAGCGGCGATCCCCCTGGCCCCCACTCCCTCCAGTTTATATACTGGGCATGATGTCACATGGTATGGAATATCCCTTTGGTCAGTTTGGATCACCTGCCCTGGCCGTGTCCCCTCCCAACTTCTTGTGCCTTCTTGCTGGCTGGGCATGAGAAGCTGAGAAATCCTTGACTTTAGACTAAACATTACTTAGCAACAACTGAAAACTTCAGTGTGTTATCAACATTCTTCTCATACGCAGCTCAAAAACACAGCACTATACCAGCTACTAGGAAGACAATTATCTCTATCCCAGCTGAAACCAGGACACAGGCTCTTCAGCCTTGGAGATTTTCAAAACTTACCTGGACTAAGCCCTGAGCAACCTGATCTAATTGAGAGGGCTTTGAGCAGGAGTCCAACCTAAATCATTCTCTGATTCTGTGAAATTATATATAGTATCTTAATTTATAAAGAGAAATTCAAATGCATTATCAATAATTACATTCTTTATATAAATAGTGGTATATAGATATTTCCATATATTTTTAAATTAAAAAAAAGATTGCCAGCTAATTTCAATGTATTGTCAGTGCAGCAGAATTCAATTCCTTCTGTTCAGATGTGAAGAGTTAAGATAGGCAAGTAATGTCCTTCATTCAGACTCTTTATTAATTTTATGGCAAATGAACAAAACAAAGAAAATAAAAGCAAAAGTGAATGAACTTAATTTCTATCCATCAGGATCCTTCACCCTCTAGTCGTCTTCCTTCCTTTGCTTGACCCTTTGTCCAAACAACTCTCATAAGTGTTGACAGGACTGTCGAGTTTTTTTCACTGTCTCTGACTGTCTTTCCCTCTTCATCCAAGCTGGCTGCACTTGTTTTGACTTCTCTCCATGATGTCAGAGTTAAACCTACCTCAATCAAATAAATTACAGTAGTTAGCTCAGGCATGTAAGACTGAGTGATGCCATTCTTTGTAGGTTCTGTGGTCTCTGTGTGGATCACAAATTTCTGCTTTTCCAAAGTCCTGGTTACTGCTTTTCCATGTCAGTGTGCAAGGTATGTAGGTATATTACCCTGTTGAGTGCTGGCCAGTTGTCTCAAACATAGAGTGCCACTGGGCAATGTCCCAGAAGTTACAGAAATGAAATGCTAGTTTGGAAAAGGCAAGTTTCAGGGATTCTTTGCTTCAGGAATCATTTTTTTCAAATTGCTCTTAGGAAAGAGATCAGCTTTAATTCATTGATCTGTGGTATTCTCTTTAAACTGCTGGAAGTGCTAAGCAGTCAACACTCACCTAAATGCTAGAACTGTGTGGGGTTTATGTTTCCTTAGAAAGCTTAAACTGGTTTCAAGTAACATACGCAACATGTCCTGTAAGTAGTGATTTTCTTGGAACAAGAGATTTTGCAGGTGCAGACTCTAAGCTTCCAATGTGCAGATGTGTTTTTATGAATGTTACCCAGATCCTTTCTTCTGTTTCATTCCTATCATTTCTTACATTGATTATCCTAAATTAGCTTGAGAGATTTTTAAAGTTCAAAATGTGTCTTCTGAAAAATGCAGGGGTTTTTGCATATCCCTCTCAAGAATTTCAGTAGTATGAAATGCTGTACATAGTCTTTTCTCTTAGTAACTATATTTCTAAAATAGAAAATATTGAATAATTAATTTTCACTGCAATTTAGAAAATAGAGAAAAGTCACTGAATTTAAACAGGTAGTGTATAATAAGTAACACAAACAGTAATTTAGAATTTCTCTCTGTGAAATAATCATAAACAGGGCATTATTTTCTGGGTTTAAGTTTTAAACTCTATGAATTGATCGTGGATGCTTTGTAGAAATTTTTCAGAATCCCAGTGTTTCTTCATTGTCTTCAAATAAGCATCATGGTATTGATTATCAGTTTTTTGTTGAGAACGGTAGATGAGGATGCTGAGTGCAGCCATACATATGAATTAATAAATGAAATCAATGTGCAAGTATAGAGCAAATATAAAAGAGGTTTTGAATATAATAAAAATGTTTAATCCTTTAAAAAGTGTGTGCAACTTTTTACAAATTTAATTTAATCCTGTTCTTTCAGCAAACTAATCATCAATATGTTTAATCCTTTAAAAAGTGTGTGCAACTTTTTACAAATTTAATTTAATCCTGTTCTTTCAGCAAAGTAATCATCAATAACAGTTGTGATTTATTTCAAAGTAATCTACCAAAGTAAAACTTCAGCTGCAGACATTTCTCCTTACTTCTGCAGCATTTGCATAGCTATAAAATTTCCTCTCTTCACATGTTATTTATTTGTCACGTGGTTCATTTAGTTTGTGTGTCCTGGAGCAAGAGTAGCAACATCTCTGACATGACTAAAACTCACAAGCTCATTTACTGCCAAAATGAACTATGGCACTTTGTTAGTACAATGTAGTAGTAGACATGTACTAGTACAAAATGTGACAGCAGCAAAAAAATGGACATGGTAGAAATGCAAGGCGAATAAAAGAAATGTCAATACAGCTTTGGTATTAAAAAAGTTCAGGCTTATTGCTAGAAGGAAGTTATAACAGATGAAGCAGCAGTTGTTCTACCACCCAAGTGTACGCCTCTGGGCATTATTTGAGAGTGGTTCCAGGGATCAGAAGAATTAAACTCATTGGGAGGTAATATTGTTCTTTCGTTGCCAGGTTCCATCAGCAAAGGTCTCTGTACCTTGTGCTGTTTTATAAGATAAGCGAGCTTAAGTTCTTGTGCAAAAGTACCCCAAAAGGAGAAAGAGCTTCTGGATCTGTAGATTTAAGTAGAACCTAGTGGCTAATATCTTCAGCACCCAGGAAAATTCCCTTGAAGCCAAGAATTGTGCACTTTAAAGCTAAAACACTTGAGAAAATTCTTAATTGGAGATATTAAGAATTTCCTATGTCATAATTATTTTATCGCTGTAATCCTTATGTGGAGAACAATGTCCCGCATTGCTTGGTTCATAATTTAGGACATTACTCCTCCATTCATGGGCTGTTTCCAGAAATTAAATGCTGAGGACTGAGAATATTTATTCAGTTGGGTTTGAGCATAAAATCTTCCTGTCTATTCTTTAGGGAGAGGATTTTATTGTTACTGAATTAGGTTGGGAAATGAAGACTTCAGCCCAAATTATAATTATTTTTCTGCATCTGCTCCAATCATTTACATGGTTTATGCTTGTAAATTAGGTGTTAATGAAATCCAAGTGGGGTAACAGTGTGGAACATCAGAACTGCAATTGACTGGAGAAGTAAAGAACATTCGAATATCTCTGAGGAGATCGCTTCACTTGAGCAGTAACTCTGGGGCCTTATATGACATGCACAGAAACATCATTCTGTTACAGAAGTTATCTCAAATATAAAGAGAATAGAAAATCCACCTTATACAAGAAATTCTACTTTTTGTACTTTTCTTGAGAATGGGTCTTTTTCTTTTTGAAGTTCTGTTCCCCCTACCCCCTGTTGTAGCATTATTACTCAGCATTTACATTCCAGATAAGCAGCTCTTGCATGTATCAGAGTATATGCCACTTTCACAAGTGTTTTGCGCTCTACCTGCCTGAAAGCTCCAAATGGAAATGAACCCTCCAATATTTGTTGTTTTAGGTATATTTGATATAAAGGGATTTTGTGCTATGAATACCTGTTATGTATGTTATAAGATACTAGTGTTTTGGTCAGTAACTTTAGGAAATTGAATTAACGTCAGTAACTTTAGGAAACTGAATTGTAAGAAGTTACTTGTAGAACTATAAGGAGCCTTGATATTGTTTTAAATTTTGTACACAATTAACTTTTGGGTGGTATTTGCCTGAGATGCGCAGGAGAATGCTACTGATTATGTGATACTGTGTAGAATGCAAACAATATAATGCCTTAGCTCTGAAGCTATATATTTGTGATATTCTAAATATACCTGCCCTTTTATCATTATTTGCTTGACAGTCCCATTCAAATTCTTAAGAGAATATGCATCATCTTAGATTGATGAAAAAATGAATTAGTGCTGATTTAGTATGTGGAAGATGTCTTCAGTGCAGATATCTCCTTGAGTCACCCAGTCGCTGTGATATTCTCTCTAGACCTCAATGATGGCCTTTTCTGATTAGGATTTACCAGAGGAAAATGGGGAGGGGGGGGAACAGGTGATTTTCAGCCCTCTCATTGAACCAGTCTGGAGAGTGTTTAAAAGTTGATGTAGACTGACAAGTTAGGTTTTTCATAGTTCTAATGCTCCCGATTTAACAGCTATAAGAAGCTAAACTGTCTGAGACTGAGAGTTAAGAACAAATGTGAAATAAAGTGATTTCAAAATATAGAAATGAATATAGTTAGGGCACAACAAATACCTTATCCTCAGAGTGACAGTCTGTGAAACCAAAACAAGACTTGGTTCATCTGCTGTCAACTGGCTGATCAAAAAGAATAACAGCTCTGTTCTTAACCATGTAATGGTTGTGTAGATTCTTCCTAAAAACAAGCAGAACTGACCACCTCACGGCCCAGGAGTCAGAAGGCAAATAGTGTATTGAAGGCAATCATTCTTTCTTCTTCATTAAGATTCTCTGTGCCTCCAATTATGCAAGCGTCATTAAACAGCCAAAGAGCATATCTATTGATATGGCTCTCATAGGATCAGATCACAGATTAGAGCACTTGCATGATAAGAGCTGAATGCTCGGATGGTTCAGGATAACCACATTTTGTAATGGAGCCTTGTATTTGACTGTAACTATAGAATTAATGTTTCCTCTTACATATTTGAATATTGCACCCATAATCTGCATAATTACAAAGTCATTAATAAACTTGCTAAGGTCTAAGCCATAGAATTTATTGTCTGTATGCAAAATAGATTATAAAGAATTTTGCTGAAAAGCAATTCTGTCAGGACTGAGATCTCTCCAAATTTCTGATAACATCCATTACCTGGAGACATTAATTCAGATGACAAAACATTTAATTTTAAAGGAAAGTTACAAAGCAAAAAAGGAAACAAATGAAGACAGAAATGTAGAAACGTAGTTTTAGTGTCTGTTACAGTTATGGCTATTTTAGTACATAAGATCTCCAGTGGTGCTTTTGATAGAAGATTGGGGGAGAAGATGGGGGGCTTTAGAGCTCATGTAAACTTTTAGCATCTTACAACAGGACCACACACAGTATTCAGCATGCAAGCTGATGTGCTTGAAAAAGGACTTAATGATGCACTGACCTTTCTAAAGTTTTCTCTTTAGTCCCCTTGGAGCAAGCTTTCTTTTTTTAATTTGCTTTGTTGTGGGTTTTTCCTGTTTTGGTGGCCAGAATGTATTGCTTTTTCTATTCCCCTCACTCGGACAGCATGTGAATGCTGCCCTCTCACTTCCCACAACCTCCCTTCCCATGCTGTTTGGGTAAGCTGATCGCCTTTTGGTTTGGCAAGTATTTCTGAGGGGTTGAATGTGTTCAGTATTAAATGACAATACATTTTTCCCAAAGTTTAGTGTCCTCCAAGTTGCCCTCAGTAGTAAGGATTTTTATTTGAAATTAAAATGAACTACATTAAATACAGTCTTGTAGGAATATTTAAAAAACCACCACCACTCATTTATGAAAGAAAGAAAAGTGTTTCACTTTCTATCTACCTCTCAATGTTTGGAGGGGTTATGTTTTTTAGGTTAGCTAGGAGAACAAACACAAATCAATTATTCACATTATGCTACTGGGTTACTAAAATATTCAACTTGTTGATTTACTCTGGGTGTATCAGTATTGTTCTCTCTCGTATTCAAAGCAGTTGCTTGGCCAGTACAACTGTTTTGTACAAATTACATCAAAGGAGAGAATGAAATATTCTTTGGTAACCATCTTGTGTTATATGAAAAGTTATTTTCCTTGACACAGGCTCAGAAAGAGACATTAATATTTTTGATGTATAGTAATTCTTGGCTAATATATCACAGTGACATCTTCTTAAATGGAAAGTTAAAACTCTGAATAAGGAAAATTAAAACTCTGATAAGAACAGTTTAATAATTGAAATAAAAAAAATAATAATAGTAGTAGTAGTAACGAAAAGGAAGATAACAAAAAGAGAGTGAAATATAACCCAAGAAAAACCAGGGGGCACCTCGATGTGAAGCGGGGACCTCTTGATCTGCAGGCAAATGCTCTCAACTGCTCAACAAAATTTTTAGAAAACTTGGGAAAGGTTTATTATTTCACTTTGTAGGTAGAGGGAAAACCCACTGTATAACATTTTTTTTTCTTTTCCTGTTCTTAAGCATGTATTTTTGTACATAAAACTGTTTTTGAAACCCTAATGAAAACAATATATCACTTATGAAGAATTCTACCTAAGATCTTGGAAATCTTATATCTCTGTGATTGTTTAATTTGTCAAACTGTTTTGAAAAATTTAGCCTCAGAATTTATCTCATACATCTTCTCTCTGGACATATCAAAGCAATAGAAGGTAATAAGGGATACATTGTATTCATTTTTTTTCCTCTTTAAAGCATATACTGTGACTGGTACATAGGTCAAACAATCTTATTTTGGTTTCTTTCTGATCATTTTCTCAGACTGGGAATATAAATCAGTTTTCGTTAGTTGACATAGATTACTTTTCTCTTACTGCCCTTCCCTCAGCAGCCTGTTTTCCTCCCTTTATACATATGCAAAAACAAGCCACTTGGTTTTCTTGCTATCTACTTTACTGTGAATAATAAACAAATTTATGAAGCATTTTGCATATAATAAGTAGAGCATATCTTACTATTCAAGAACATTTTTCTATCACTTAAATGCTTCTTTGCCAAACTCTTGTTTTAAAGACTCATTAGTTTATAATTACAGCTTGAGTGTAATTGTTTGATTTGGAACCTAATAATTGAGGTAATAATCTGGTTCATTTAAATATGAAGAATTGTTTGACACTGAAAAATAAAAAATGAGAGAGAGGAAGGGAGGAAGAGGAATTCTTTGGCCAAACATTATGTTGCAGTTCTCCCCTGTCCATGGTCATGTACACTTTGTATTTAAATACTCTCTGGGCAGTGAATTAGACAGCAAACACATATGGTTAAAAATTATTATTTGTTTCTTTCGTGAAGTGACAGCTTTAATGATTATTTCTGGCAGCAGTTTTTAAGACCTGCTTGGGGAGCTTGAAAAGATGGGAAGTCAACAGTTGAAGAGCACCATCTTTGGAAAGGAAGTTATTGGGCCAGTCTCTGTGCTTAAAGGGACTGAGTTTAGAAAGATGCCTAAGATCTCTTGCCCGTGTTGGTTTTTTTTAAAAAGCAGATCTTTGAGTGCAAATCAATGAACTGTGATAAATGTAACTGTGGTGATTCAAGAAATTGTTATCCCCACTTGCCTATTCCTATTCGCCTGCAGTCTTTATTGTAGTTTAAGCAAAGACCAGGGATGGAAGCAGCTGACGCACAGGCATTTGTTTAAAACCTTTAAACATGTGTTTTGAATTCCAGGGGTGCAGCATGGCCTTAAATGACTATGAAGTCTGGATATCTAGATGCCCCATTGAACAAAGGCTGGCATGGTGTTAAGAGGGTTAAGGTGTCCCTCAGCCATATTTAGGTTACCATAAGACATTAGGGTTCATCACGCTTGCTAAGTTCTGCAGCATGGGCCTTGTGGGATTGGGAACTATGAGTAAGATCCTGTTGGCTGCAGCCAACATTCTCTTCCTACTCCCATCATGAAGGAGTAAGGAAGTTGCATTAATGCAACAAACTGTGACTCTTTTTTGAGCTTTGTTTTTAATATTGTTTATAGTGTAATATAAAAAGTCTTGTGTATGTTTGTACCCTGGGAAAGTCCTTTCTACCTAACTCTAGGCATAAAACTAGATATAGATTAGGTCTGAATCATGCATGGATAAACTTCACTCTGAAAACCCTACTACTGCTAAATCTGCATCATGCAAGTGTAAGTGACAGGTAGAGAAGAATTTTAAATGAAGTTCATTTAACCTGACGATAGGCAGTGCTGATACACAGGGAAAATCGGCATTCATAGCTTGGTATGAGTTGTTAGTCCTGGAAATTTTTGTTTTAGAAAGGAAAGACACTTTTACTTCATTATGTTGCATATAAATGAAAAGTAGGCAGCAGATAAATATCTGTTGTCATGACAAAGAAAGCAGTTGTAGCATTTACAAAGAAGTCTGCTAACTTGTGTTTACTATTTTATTACTGCTTTCACATCTCGAGCAGAGCAAAATTATTCATTGTGGATTATATCGTTTGTTTTCATTAGCACATGAATCAAAGGAAGTTCAGCTCAGTCAAACAAAGGGAAAAAATGGATGTTGGTGTCCATCCATGATTAATTTAAACAATAAGTTGTTGAGTGTCCAAAAATACATTTTAATGTCGAACATGAAAAGAGGTAATGTGTAATATTGCCATTTTCACACAGTGGCAGTAGCTCTGAGATTGCTTATAGCACCAAATGAAAATGTTGCATCTGTTTGGAAAGAGCTCAGAGTTTAAGTTCCAGGCGGTGGGCAGGGGGTCAGGGAAGAAAATTATACGTGATATGGGCACAGAAATGATTGATTCTAGTCACATGAAATCAGATCTCACAGGGAACAGTTAGTGTCTCCAGTAGAAAGGTTTCACACATTGTTTTTACAAATAAATCAGAGGTAAAACAAAAACAGTTTAGGGAACAGAGCCAGGTTATTTATGGTAGGCCTTAATAGCAGTTGTGGGAAGCACTGTGGCAATACATCTGTACAGTTCCTTCAGCAAACTCACTTCTTACACAAAACGTCATCGTGTTTGTCTGGTCCTGTATGCAAGCTAATACATCTCTGTACAAATCATAATTCTGGAAACCGCTCTACAGATAAATCCAGGCATGTGCAAGGCAGTGCAGGCTCACAGCTGTGCTGGCCCCAAGCTGAGCATGTGGATCCTTGGGAGTAAACGTATACTGTGCTGCCCAGTATGACCTGCACCTGTATTTTATTGGAGAGATTTTCCTGTTACTCAAGGTATCCAGACCCCCTCTTAGTTTGTTCATAAAAAGGTAACTTCATTCAACAAATTTCACAGTTTTTGAGGAAACAAAACTTTCAGTTCTCTTGTTTTCTCCTGGTACGCATGATGTCTTCCAAACCCCAAACTTTCTTTTGGGAAAAAGACATTTCATGGAGGAAAAGCCTCAGATCTTACCTGGTTTCAATCCATTGTCCTCAACCTTATGTATGTTTTGAACCTGCTTTTAAGTCTCTGGAAAAATGTCCTATTGACTTCAGTAAATGAAAAAAAAAAAAAAAAAAAAAAGTTGTACATCATTTCATCATGACCTGGAAGTGAATAAGTACTGCTTCCAGCTATGATTGATCAGGAATGTCACTTGTTAAAGGCAAGTGAAAGTATTCTGTACTGCAGTAAGCACATTAATTGGAAAGACCTCTGACCTTGGCAGTAGTTATTGCAGGAGCATCAGGAGTCTATGAGGACAGTGGGATGTATGTGAAGACTTACTTTTCTTCTGAGGAGAACTCAGGTCTCCCCTACTCATGGAAAACACATGCACCTCAGGTTGCTTCTAGTGTTTGTCTTAGCTTGTTTCACAAACTCCAGTGTGTGTGCCTAGTGAGGAGATTGACAGCCAGCCAGCACCGGGTTATGCTCAGGACACTGCAGGGGTTGCCGCAGTGGTTTCTTCTTTCCCTGGCAGTTGCTGCCTTTCAGTGGAAGCTGGGAAGCTGAACACCCACTGCAGGCCACAGCCCGGGCTGCTGGAGCTGGGAGCAGGAACCATTTCTCTCATCCTACATTAAGCCACTGCTGATTGTGTGTCAACTCTTCAAAAGCACCAGGCTGCTCTTCTAGTGTTAGCTCCTCTGACAGGGAAGGTCACCATCCTGGGGGATCAGCTCAGTTCTTGACAGATTGCTCTCTAAACTGGACCCATGAAGCAGTCAGAGCTTTTAAAAATGAGTGAGGGTTCTTCAGATTTATCATTTGACATATTCATTTAGTTTAGAGAGCAGCCAGAAGGGTATATAATTTCACATGGATGAGACTCTCTGGAGAATGTACCTTCAGGGAACTGCAACAGGTTAAACTGTACCTGCAATCAGTAAGCTGAGGTGAGACTCCAAAAACATCACTGTTTGAGTGTTCACCCTTAATTTCTGTTATTTATATGTTTATGTATTTATATGTATGGGCATGCATTTCTGCATTGCATATATTCAATCTATAACTTCTATAAAATGAAGTAATGATATAATTTTAGACATTTTTTTTCACCTGGAGCCATGTAGCATGAAACCATATTAGAACTAATTGCAGCACTGAACTCAAAAGAGGAGTAGATGTTATTTTAATTCAGGTCAGCTGCACTATTTTTTAATACTTAGTTAAGTCCAAGGTCAAAATATACCCAAATGGCCTCTGGGTGAAACCAAACTGACAACTTGTTGTTTCAGTGTTTTGCCTAGGTAGTAAATAGGATGCAAACTACTGGAAGGGCTCATTATCTGTTGTTGTCTGTCATGCTGCTCTGTTTATAAAAGAATCCTGGGCCTCAGTCCTTACTGCTCTGCATTTTGTGTGATTGATTTTACACCAGTGACAAATAGATGTGACATGCTACTAAATCATTATGGTAGAATATTACATTTAACTGTAGTGTAAGGTATGATTTTGAAAGATGGAGCTTTAAGGAGAATCATTACATCCTTTCACTTATTTCAAAATAAAGTTTTGTATCAAAAATACTTTTTTACAAACTTTTGAATAAATAATAAAAATATAAAAAAAGGTACTTTTGTAAATTCTGCCACGCTCTTAAGTATCTGCTAGCAAAAATGATGGGGGACGGAGCTTTTTGTTTCGTTAGCTTTGAATTCTGCCCTACAGAAGAAATCTCCTTTCACCAATATTTTTGTAGCCTTTGGCTGTGTTCTTATCTTTCTTTCCATCCTGTGTAGTAATGTTGTCCTTGGCACTGTGGTATGCGATCGTAATAAGAGTAACAATTCCTGCTATTCTTATCCATGCTGGTATTACCCACCACTCCTTGTAGTCTATCGATGTGTAATTGGGTACCAGTCTTAAGAACATTAAGTGTTGCAGAGTCAAGTACCTGAATATTTACAGGAAAAAAATAGGCTCAAGACCAATCCAGCCATCACTCTGCCTCATTCTATGCAATAGTTAAGAAGGCTTTTAATTAGATGAAAACTTAGTCACCTTCTTATCTCTCTGCCCTCCCCACATAGGTTCAGTCGAAAAAGACAATCTTTATTCTTAAAACATCTGTTGCAGTAAATAAATACTGAAATATGCACTATGCTTGCACCTTCTCTTTTTATTAGTAGTACCCTAAGTACTATTAATGGAAAGTAATAAGTACTTTAATAGTAGCCTAGTTTTCTGACGGACTTTTCATCAAAGTAGAGACTGTTGGTTTTAGCAGGGAATCAATAGACCCACTGCCACCAGCAGAATTTAACTAAGGAAAGCCATTATAAGAGCAAGATAAAAAAAATTGTTCTCAGTTCCTTTAACATTAAGGATACTTTTTCCATCCTAGCGGAATATGCTGCTGAAATAAAAGGAATAGTTAGGATATTTCCCAGCACACACATTATATTGTTAGTTGTCAGTTATCACAGTTAACGAAACAGGTTATCTCCAGAAGCTGGCAACAGGTTGGACAAGCAGTGGATTTGGCATTTAGTCACATCTTCTTTTGCTGATTCTTTTTTGGGACTTTATAAGCATTTGAGTTAAATGCTCTTGTATTTTACTGCTGGATATCTAGTGAGTGTTGAGGGACTATAACATATCCAGGTAGATAATCAGATATTTAGCAAAGTAAGTTTTCAGAAGAAACCAATTGTCATCTATCCGCTTTATAAAGATCCACTTCTTTTGACATTGGAGAAATGGTCTGCTGTTTTTAAAAAATACGATAACGTATTTTCATCCAGAGAGATTTAAAATCTAGAATATCCCACTTACAGTGAATTATTTTGCACCTGAACAGTGGTAGATGGTAAAATTAAGTACGCCTAGGTTTTAAGCATTGCCTGTATTCTGGAGATGAAACTGTCTCTGATGATTTTTAAGGATCTGTTGTAAATGATGCATAAATGCACAACTTAGTTCTTTATATATATACATTTCAGTGCCTTTTCACTTCTAGGAAAAAAGTCAGTGAATAAAAAATGGCTTTAGATTTTCTAAATATGTAAATTAATACCAGCAAAGGTATGTGTGCTTTGATAAAGTCAGGATTCCATCTGGACAGTGATAAGAGGTCTTAGTCCATTCGGTAGGGATTTAACGGAACATAATGCAAATATTTATCTCAGATGGTGGCTGGAAATCTTATGTATTTATTCCCACAGTTGTATTTAAACTGCTGTGGTTATTTTACAACGTGATCAAGAGAAAGCAGAGAAGTGCAAGGATGTTAGCTAAATTTGTTATGCAGAAAATGTAATAAAGAATAATCCTTGAAAACAGTTGGATGTAAAATTCAAAAGCTCTGCCTAAGCTTAGGAAACCATAAATGTTTTGAAATTCATGAATTTCCAGCTATGGTGTTCTGTAATTTGAAAACAAGCAGCAGTACCAGTATAGTAATCAAGATAACTTAAACTAAACAAAATGCTTACTAGGTACACGAAAGACAGACACATCTGCTATGCTATTTACAACGATGTCTTTGATTTTTTGAATCAGCCCTCAAATTACTGTAGCAAAAAAGGGATTATTTCCTATGTGTCATTGTGTTTGGATACTGGTCAACCTCCAACTCTAGAATAAGCTTATTTACCATCATAAACTAATCCCTGAAATTGGAAAATTTACACATATATATATGTAAAGCTAAGCAATATAGACTGTACAGTGAAACGTATGATAGGTGAATACTTCTTAGTGATGCCGTGTGCTACTGACTGCATGACAAACCATGTTTAGTTGTTGCCTTTCTTAGTTTTGCAGTGTCCAATCAGTTATGAAAAGTGAAGAACATATGGAATTTTAGATTAATTTATTCAAATACTAAAACACTGTGTGAGTGTGCTTTGTTTATACAATGCAGCCCCTGTTTAAGAAGACCATGGGATCAGTTCTATAGATACAATAGAAGTTGTAATTTGTCTTGTGAAATGTTATTCAAGATCAAGTAATGGTGAAGTCCTGGGCTTTCCTGAGTGTACTCCTGTGCAACGCCATATGACTGGCTGCTTCCCTGGTTTACAGTTATGAAATAAGTACTTATGTAATTTGTGACATTTACTTACATTGGTTACATATTCAGACGTCTTAGATTTTAGGTCAGTTTTCAGAATAAAAAGTACCATCAACTCTAGTAGTCTAATTAAGAACATATTTTTTTTTTTAAAATTGATATTCAGTGAATAATTCAGTAACAATATTCAAACTGTTACTAAGTTTGATGGGTTCCCCTGCGATTTGATACCTGTCTTAGATCCCTCCATGATAGACTGCAAAATATTTGCATGTAACACTGCACTCTGTTGGTATAGACTCTGTCTACTATTAATATTATATGTTATTACACAGTGCATTCTGTTTAATACTAAATTCTACTAGCAGCCTCTAGCTGCTTAATTCTCCTTTCTGTACAAACTGCTGTTTATTTCTCCTTTTTCTCTACACATCCTTACTTCTCTTACAGTTCTTATGCCAGTGTCTATCTTCTGCACAGTACCTTATTATTTACCAGGAGACATAATATCAGATCTCTCTTTGTATTACACAGAGATTGGATGACTCCATTTCCATCATGAAAATCTGGTTATCTTATTTTAAAAAAATGACTTTATTCTACCAGTAGGAGATTGGCAAATCCATGTCGTATTTTAATCCATTTTTTACTTACTCCTGTGCTTTTGTTCTTTTTTCTTATAAAGATTTGTGTATTGTTGTGATGAAAGAAATAAATCTATAAGTAGCTTGGTCTCATTTTCATCTTTTGGTATAGGTGCCAGTAACATATCGACATCAAATGTTTACAAACTTTTGGGCCACCTCTGTGTGAGATAGCCTCAGAAGATGAAATTGTGAGCATGGCGTAGAGATACTCTAGTGAGTCCTGGAAGTAGCTTTGCCAGCTACTCACAGTGTGCACCAATGATGGCTAAACTCTGGATTTCCATTATAAGATATTTCTATCAGTGCTTACCTTTGCTCTCTGACATACCAGCTTTAGTCAGAGAAGTTAATTAGTCATAATATGCCATCTCTCATTTGATAGCTTTAATACAAATATTTCTTTGCAAACTTGGCATTTCATATGCTTTTCTATTTCTTTTCTCATGTACAGTGTAACTTAAACTGAGTTCTTTAAGTTTTGCTTGCATTTCCAATGAAAAATTTTCACACACCTTCTCTTTGCATATTCTGTTCCCTAAAGTCTACGGGAAACTACGCTACCTTCTTCATTAAAAAGTGACTCCTGCAGATGAGGGGCAGGTTTAACCCATCGCCAGTTGCCCGAGCTATTCATTCGCCATACTTTTGCCCTCTTTTTATTAAATTAAACAGGTAAATATGTGAGTGAAAGGATGGTTGAACATTCTGTTCTTTTCTTGAAATCAGGGAACGTCATCTCCTATTCTCTGTTGGGCCTACATTTTTTTTCTCGTTTTGTCCAATTGACCTCTTGCAGTTTGCATTATCTAAACTGAACAAGAGCATCATTTAAACTCCATGAGCTAAAGCACAGAGAGAATTATGTCACTGTTCTCTTTTCTAACAGTGCTGTATCAGAACATTTTAACAACATGTGAAAAGTGGTCACAAGGCATTTTAGTCTTGACTTTTTATCTGCTGCCAACCTCCCGCATGTATGACAAGGTGAATACTGTGTGCATGGTATTTGTCGCTAAAAGCATCAGCCCAAAACCACATCCATTTGCTAGTAAGGATGAGATCATTTAAACTAATAAGATATTGAAAACCAGAGAGACTAAAAGACTTTTTTATAAGCTGACCACATGGGAAGACATAGTGTCAGTACGTTTTTCTATGCTTTTGATAAAGTTAAAAGGTTATTTCTGCAGTGGTTTATTTGTATCCCTGGCTAAACACTAAGTTGAAAACTATATTTGAAGATACAAAAGATATTAGCTAATTTTACCTACTATGTTTACCTTAAAAAATAGGGTATGTATTTATATATGCAGATTTTTCTTTTCCCAGGTTATAGACAATTATAAGGATCAGAGTGAGGCTACATGAATTTTCATGTATAACGTAAGCTGCAATCTTGGTTGTACTCTGAGAGGAGAAATGCACATATGGTAGATGTTTTTGTTTTCTGTATTAAAACTCTACTTCTCAGTACAAAGGACTTCAGTGTTACAGGTCAAGATCAGAATATAGGAACAAGGGAATTATTCAGTTCCTCATTTGATGAAGAAAAGGAATTGTTTCCTTTTAGCTTGACACAGTCAGTAGACTTTTTCCTTTAAATCTTCACAGACAGAATTTTCGGTGTCAATATAACCAGTCTGTAATATTGTATTGATGCTAATTTATAAAAGTACTTAGTGTGGGCTTATTTTAAATGCAATGTATAATTTTGTGGCAAACCTTTTAGCAGGTCTGTAAATTGACATCTCCTGTAATCAGCAGCTCAGAAACAATAGTTTTCATTCAATCAGTGAAAAAAAACCCCTCCTGTAATACACATACAGTTCTCCAGAGAATCACTATGCTTCATAATTCAAACATGCACTTTTCCCTTGTGAATTATAATAGAACAGCGACCATTTGGAGCCCTTTAAAAGGACAAAATAAAAGGAGTTCAACACTGAAAAGAAAGAACTGCCAGTTAAAAACAGGAAACAATTTCAAAAAGATGCTTTTTTTTCGTGTAGTAAATACTCAAAATTCAGCCTAGACCTTTCTATTACGCAGATTTTGTTATTGGCATGGCTTGCTACTTCTCTCTAAAAGAATCAGTGCACTTAGAACAAGATTTGTATCTTTTAACTACAATAAGTGCATTAGTGGGAAAAGATGGTAGAATTCATCATGTCCAAAAATGTTGCCCTACATTTATGTAGCCATTACAGAGGTATTTCTTCCAAAGGCATTTTTTGTATTTCTTTTCTTGTATTTCTCTGTTAGTATGTTTTTCTCCTTTGCAGTGTTCTTCAGTAGGATTTCCACACCCGGTGCCAGTTTCATATTTTTAACATTACCTCTGGAAGAAGAGATTAATATAAGATTAATGAGACTATGGATAATCAGACAAAAAGAAACATTCTTTTTCACTATCTGACTTCTATGTCTATACTTCATCTTTGGTAGAGACATTCCCTGGACACCATGCAGTAACAGTTAGTTATGCAATAGTTCAGGCAGAAATGACTGTCTTTTCCATCCCTTCTTAACATTCAAAAGCCTGCTAGTACAGAAGTTACTAAGATTAATTCCTATTGCTCAAGGAAGGGACATGCCCAACACACTAGTACGTGTATAGATGGACTTTCATTACATGTAGTAGTTTCATTTTTTAATCTGTTTCACTGGCAATTGAAGTAATTTTTCTCAAACAGCAGAGTAGAACAGTTAATCTTTGTGTTTTGAGCAAAAGATAGCTTGCTGACAATAATTTCTCCTTATAATACATGCTAACAACTAACTTGAATTTGCAGTATGCAGTCTTGGATGTTACGCGAACAGTTTAGGACCAATTAGATTTCCATTTATCTTGTCCAGGACCAAGGAATATTTTCAAGGTGCTGGATGATCCCACTGTCTTTAAAATCTGGCCCAAACCACTTATGAACAATTTCATCTATAAGCTTTTTTTATTCCAGGAATGACCAGCTGTTAAGGGTACTAGTTGAGAGAGAGGAATGTGCTTGTTATACACTTAGGGCTTAGGCTATTCAAGTCAATGAAAAGGCATTTATTATCCTTAGAAGCCTTCTCTGAGTTACATCGTGATGCTCTTTCAACCTTGCTACAGCATGATGAGCAAAGCTGCTCAGGCAAAGGCAGTGAAAAGGAGTGTCAAAACTTCCCTCATGGTAACACCAAAAGAATAAATAGAAAGTCAATGAGGTGAGAAGTAAATATTTATAATGTGAACTGCTGGCTTGTCTTGGTAGAATTAATTGCACAAATATTGGTGCACAATGATCCACATAAAGCATTAAGACTGTGTCTTTTATCAGGAACAAATAAAGTGAAATCTGACACAAGAGACTTCTGAATGGGTAATCATGAGTGTCATTCATGTGTCTGTTCATTTTATCTTGGACTCAGCGACAACATTCTCTACAATTCAACCCAAGGATATGGGTGAACTGCTGTCTTGTCCGATACTTCATATTCTAAAAGTGTTTTGCTTATAATCACAGTGTTAAGAAAAGAGATATACTAGAGCAGTGTCAGCCAGAACAACACTGAGCTTTGGCCCAATACTCCCAAAGCAGCCCAGGCATACTCTGGTCTGCAGGCATTGTTCAGCCTGATTTAAACTGAGTGATCCGAACCTTCTATAGGGTTAGGTTTTTTTCTTTTTACTGCTTAGGCTATAAACCAATCTATTTCCCTTTATGAGACCGTACTAGGTTTTCTTACAATATTTTCTAATTCTGTTTATGATAGCTTATGCCAAGGAAAACACAGCCTGGGATCATATATGTATTTTTGTTGCTGAAAATAAAAAAGGGTGTTCCTGCATGTTCAAAATATTTTATCAGACTTCTCATTAATTTTGCTGTTGTGAATATCTGCATTAAGAGCTTTTAACCAACTATGCTTTGTTTCATGTAGCAGTTGCTCTAATCCATTTTACGTTAACTGAGATTGGTGAAATAGCTTGAGGGTTTGATCACTGATAATTATTTTTAATAAATATTTGTACACATAGTTTTATTGGAAATGCTACAATTCATGGGGAAGTGATTTAATGACATTACATTGTAAATAGATTTTTTTTTTCTAGGATGAAGTAGTATGAGGTTTTTTTTGTGATTTATACCTTTGAATATGATGATCAGATGAAATATTGATTTCATGAAAACATTTATTTCCCTTCTAGTGAAAGGACAAAATTATGAGGAACTGGTTGCATTCAAAATTTATGTAAGAAAAATTGATTGATTAGTAAGTTCAGAATGGAATAGTGAAGTGAATCTCTGAATGAAGCTGTAATCAGAATCTCCAGACATATTGGGTGGGATCTAGAGCCACGACACTAAGCTGTGCCAGGACTGCTTACTGGCTGCCAGTTTTCAGCATTTTATTCCATGCCTTGGGACACTCTGGTTGCTCGTAAAAGCCCAGCCTCAGTGTATAAGAATCCTACGATCTTCTCAAAGTTTCTGGTAATCACCACATAGAAAAATGGGAAATACAAATGCTAAAGACTCAAAAAACAGGCCAAAACCCCCTATTATTTTTACATACATTACAACTTAGACTGACGTGAATTTGATGTGCTTTTTACTTCAGAAGTTTATAGTGACATGGCTGAGATCACACACTCTGCTAACCTAGGCAGGATTTTTCAGCAGTGAGAAAAAGGGATTAATAGTCTGACTTCTAATAATTTTATTCATTTACTGCAGGACTCTCTATAACCAGATACACATTTGGAAATGGGAGGATCTCTGTGGCAAAATTAACCTTTCTCCTCTGTTTGCAAGTGCCTCTATGGAGGACACTGCTAACAAGACACCTATTTAAAACAATTTTGGGGAGCAACTAAATCTGATTTATTTTTTCTAAATCCCTACGTTAGAGCACCTGTTTTTGTATTATGTGCTAGATGAACCTTCTCTAACAGTACCCTTTATTTCCTTTCACTTAACTGAAGAGGAAAATATAATAGGTGAAGGCATATGTTCCACAGAGTGCTCTAGAATAGCAAACTACTATAGTTTGTAGAAGTGTCAAGCTGCTCTGAGTTTTGCAGACTATCTCGGGTGTAGTAGTTGTGCTGACCACCAGGATAAGGAGGCTGATAAAACTATACTGTCCTCATACAACATGCGTTCAGATTACATTGTATAGGATTTCTTTATTTTGATTGCTGTTCCTCCTACAGCAGCATACTTTGAAGCTTATTTGGTCATTTATTTATTAACCTTTAATTTTGGTGGGTTCATTTTTAAAGAGTAATAAAGAAGGCAGGGCTCTGTGTCCTCGCTGCACTGACAGCATAGCAGCATAGCTAGAAAGGTCTGCCAAAGGAATCAATTATGATTTGGAAAATGGCAAGTCCTGGGTCCCTGCCAAACTGCAAATAGACTGGGCAGTTTGCTATTTCTGACAACATGTGTGCAATTTGAAATGACGAAAAATATGGGTTTTTTTTCTCACCTTCTTTTGCAACAGCAGGTGACATGTTGACATCAGAAATAGCAGGCAATGGTGATGCCTTATGATTGTGTTCTGGAGTACTAGCCAAATTCTTGATCGCCAGTGATAAAAAGATCCATTATGTAAGATTTGTTGTTTGCACCAATTCTTCCATGTTATAGTATTTTTTGATACACTATTTTGGTAAGGTGTTATTTTGATATAAATATCACATGTCTATTTTTTCTCCTGTTAGTTTTGGAAAGCATTCTTGACATGTATAACATTAGTGAGACTGTTTTCAATTAGTGCAATACTGGCAAGCAAAGTTTCTACCTCTGTACAACTGGATAGCTCTGCATTTAGATATGCAAGATTTCAAAAATTTCTGTCTCAATCCCTGCCCCCCCCCTTTTTTTTTAATTTTCATTTTTTTGCCTGTAGGCAAGATAAACAGTTGGTTAAGAATTTCTCTGCTTGGGATATAAACACAGCAAAAGAATCAGAGGTTTGAGTAGTGTGTTCAGGCTAATGACTTGGTTAAACTAATTTAATGAAGTAGCTGACACCTGTGAAAGCAAGGAAGAAAAAGTGTGTGCATGTGCTCAATGCTTGAGCTGGAGAAGTGGTGGGTCCCAGTCTCAAGCTTCCCTAAAGTACTGGTTGCGATCGTACGTGGCACTGCCTTGTGAAGCCTTCAGGAATAGTAAGCGTAGCCCAGGCTGGTGAATCTGAACCAGTGTCAGGGTTCCTGACGGGTTTCCATAGCTCATGCTGGGAACTGGGGCTACGTGCTACAGAGGCCTGGGGTGCTGGAAATTGATGTTCTGTAACCTGCACTTTGGCAACCAGCTGAATCTTCAAAGCGAAGGGACAGTACACTGGAAAGAATAGAAAACAGATAATGTGAATACCTGGACTTCAAAAGCCCGAGAGCGGGTTCCCAATCTGCTTTGTAACAAGTAATTCATACCTACAAATACTGTGTGTTACTGTCATTGTTTAGCAAAGTCAGAGATATCACCATCTGCAGTCTCACTAATGCCTGCCAGAAGTTTTATGTACAGTGTGCATATTTAGAGAATGACTGTTCCTCTTGTGTTTTGTCCTTGTAGACTGTTTGTAAATAAAATAAGGGAAAAGCATTGTACTGTGGAATGCTAATCTTTTTTTTGACACCAGTAAAGACAATAACAGAGCAAACAGTTGCTATTTGAGTTCTGAGCAGGTAGTTTTTAGAGAAGATAATTTGTACCCTTTAAATTATGGAAAGCTTGCATTAAGCAATGGCATCTAGGAGCTTGATGAGTTAAAACCATAACAAAATGATCTTAAGACTCAGCAAATATTCCCTGATATTAGAGACAGCTTTCCAATTGGCACAGTTCAAGTTTTATAGCAATTATATAAATTACAGCAATTTTGTTTAAAAAAATGAGTTGTATGAACAGTGATTTCTAAGTTTATGGTCTATTAAGTATTCTTCAACCCTTACCGCTTACTTTAAAGAAAATAGCTTCTTAACATGCTATAAATTTACAGATGGAAAACGGTAATAAAACTGCTGATAAAACTTTGGGTTTATAAACTGGGAAGCTTTTAAAACTATGTAGTTAGGCTTATTTGCTTTTAGAGAACTTAATTATTAATTGCATGAGTACAATTTTGATGACTAGGAAACTTTGAGTCTGTAGTGTTAATCAGATGATTTTGCTGTGGCCATCCTGAATGCTTTGGTATTTTCTTTTGAAATGTAAAATGAGGTTTGAAAGATCCTCAAGAGGTCATACTCCTGCTTCTCAGCAGATCAGTTATTCCTCACAGGTATTTGTCCTGTCCTTTATCTGGGAAGGCTTTTACAGCTATTTAATCAGTTCCACTGCAAAAAAATGTTCTTCTAATATCTAACCTGGATTCTTCATTCCTCCAACTGATACTCTCAAAGTATGATAAACAAGTTTTTCGTTATGTGCCTTATTTGTTGCATGCGAGCATGATCTAATTTGTCAATATTTTTAAGAAATATTTCTATGCTGGTTAGAATTGGAGCACAATGCCTGTTCCCCCAGCAGGTTGCACATAGATTATTTTTTCTAGACTGTTCATTATCTTTGTTAGTTGGTGAATGATTTAATGCATATGAAGTTCTTTTTACTTGTGAATATTTGAGAGTCTAAAGTTATCATGAATGATGTTTCAAACCTTATTAGGCAATGTAGAGGTATATCTTGCAGTCTCTTGGTCTCTGTTGATGGCACTACTGGTTCATTTGCTCTTGCTTTGATCCGTGAGGCATTCACAGAGAATCCAAACAGTATCATTATGAGAATCCTGCCATTTGACCTGAATGTGGATGGTTCAAAAGCCTTTTTTTCCCTTGTGTGTCTAAAAAGGTAAAATCTTCAAATTAAATTTACAAGGGTAACATTTAAAAAACATCTAGATGACTTGGATGCATAAATTTCACTGCCATCAAATTTCAAATTCTGGAATATAGCATAGCTGATTTTTTTCAGCTTGGCTTACCTTCCTAAGGAAAGGGAACTTATGTTTTCTTATTTTCACACTGCAGCACAATAAGTATCCAGCTCAATAAGTATGCTACAAAGTGAAAAGAAATTGGAATTATATTTTATTACAATGAATTTTTTAAAGATGCAAAAAAAGTAGTCAGCAACCAGCAAGTATAGTTGGTAACAGTAAAGTTTTCTCTTAATTTTGAATAACCAGTCAGTATTTCTACCCAGCTGCAGGAAGGTCAATTTATTTCCAAAGAAAATTCTTATGTCTTGGCACTGGGTCACACAAGCACTTTTCTGTTCTTGTAGGAAGACTTCTGCTTCTAAAGTACCTAATATTACTCTAAGTTTCATTAATGGTGTAAACAACACCACCACTATTGTTATTAATCATTAGATATGGCATAGACAATATCTGGCGGACTCCAGACATCTTTATGTGCTGGAAATCTGTGGCCTCTGGAACTGTCTTTACTTAAAAGTTGTCACAGAGGAGAATTCTGTCATCAGACTCCAAGCAAGGTTCTCACTTGCTAACTTAAGTGAAGCGTGGCATAATTGTGAATAAATCTTATTCTTTTTCTGTCCTCCTTCAGTACATACTCTCTGCCTGTCTCCTCTGTATTTCTATCAATTGGTAGAAAATGAACTGTTAGAAAACAAGTGGAGGTTGACAGCTGATGAATGCCAGACAAGTATTTTATGTATGTGTTACAGCTAAGCTTCAAAACCAGCGAAGATTGTGCTAGTCTTCTCTGGGAATGAAACATTAACTAGTTTAGAAAAGCTTAGACATAGTATTATGAGCACACCCACACATACAAATGCTGAAAGATTATTTCTACATTGTAAAAACTTCAAAGTTAGGAAATACATGTGAAATATTGTTTAAGCTGCCTTGTGTGTAACCATAACGTAATTAGAAACTGTATGATGACGATTTTTTCTAACCCATTTCTGGTATTAAACCAATGTGTAATGACAGTGATTATCAGTAGAATACTGGTCTCAGGTATTGCAAAAGTTGAATGGTGAAGAAAATAAGGTGGGCAATAGTAGACAGCAAGAAAACAGCTTCTTGGTTCAGGGCTGAAATACAGAGTTGCTGTGTATTGTTAATTCACTTAAAATCAAATTACCCCCAAATGTCCATTGCTTATTTTTTTTGTCTGCCTGCTTGGATCTGATTTGCAGAGTTGATCCAGTTTTGAAGACCAAATCCATTCATAAGAAGTTGTGCTTTGAAAATACAGGAGACTGAGTGTTCTGAAAAACTGCTGTCTTAAGCTAAGCAGCCAGCTTCTGCGAATGGGGAAGGTCTGAAAATCCAGCAGGCAAGTCATGGAGCACAAATGGAAACGTGAGAAGAGTATGAGCATCTTGGAAAAAGCAGACTAGATAGTTTCAATCAGGGCTTCATACTGGTTTAACACCAGATTGAGAAGCTGGTGAACATAGAAGAGAAGCAGAATCTCAGATCTGGCTGCTGGCCTTGCTTGTCTTAAAGAAAGACTGGCTTCGTCCCTGTAGGGATGGTGCATAGGTAGTGTTGATGCTTTTAAGAACCTGCAGAGGCATCAGGACTGCACAGGGATGATGGATACCTCAGAGGTTGTAGCTATGAAGCAACTCCCTGAGTAGTGTGTTGAAGTAATATTTTCACAAGATTTGTAATTGGGCCAAATCTGATGTGATTTTCAATCTGAATTCAAAAGGCGGCTACTTTATGCATGACTATTCCCCTCATCAAAACACAGGGTTCTTAATCTGTTTCTTAATTTTTTCTATTTTTATTAATGAATCACTTTTTATTGTCTTTCCTGCATTTCTGAAAAGGCTGATGGGTTTTTATGACATTCAGTCTACAAAATTTCACTAATTGTGGAAAACTTCAGCCTGGCTGATTAAAATTTAATGGAACTACAAGAAACTAAGGATTGCTATTACTGAAAGAAAAAAAAAATGGTTTGATTAAAAAAAATTATTTTGACGTCTCAGGAATCAGATTAAAACTCAGCAAATAAACATTTTGGTATATTTCCTCGCTGAGATCAGTAGAAATGGATTTTACCCAAAAGTCTGGAAGTCTGTTTAATTGATATAGCCACTCAAAAGTATTGCTTCCTTATCTAGAAATGTCTGTTTTGCTGAGATTGTCTTTTAAAGTAGTCTATTGGATAGGTTTTCTCCTTTTTTCTTCCATGTAGTCTGGACAAAAAAACCCAAAAACTTTATAAACAAACCCTGCTCTTTCAAACCTTCCTACCCTGAAAACACATCTTCTAATGTCTTCCTTACACTGGGGTCAATGTGCAAAGGCAAAGGACCTTTTGATACCCTTCCTAGCTCGCTCATAGTTTTTCATAACTGTAAAACGCAAGTTCATGTAAGAGAGGCACCTTCCCTGATATTATTGTTCTCCTTTTATTTGCACTGAAAGCAAAGTTCTAATAATAACTGCTGCATTGCTAATGGTATTCTGATCTTTGAAACCTAATTATGAAATAAGACTCTTAAAAACTTCAGCTTTGAAGGATTGTAAAAGGAGAGTTACAATTCACAGTTTACTTTTAATTTGCACTGTAGTGGAAAGCCATTAGCACTCACCTGCTGGGGCTTATATGCCACCACAGTCGAGTGGCTGGGCACACATTTCCTCAAAAGTAAACCAGCAATTTAGTTTGCTCTTGTCAAAGGCTGCATCGTCATCATTTCCAGTTGTCTGCAGCATTCAGGCTTAAACAAGCAATATACTGATTCAGTGTGGGACAAGGTATAGTGATGGGTTTTCTGGAGAGAGGAAAAAATGCAAGATGGAGACATTTGCTATTACTGAACATACAGAATGAGGCAATATAGAAATAAGACAGGGCAGCTATTATTATATGTAGTGTAGGTAGTAATTGCAACAAAGAAAACAAATAAACACTGTCAAGAAGCCAACTATTGCTGCAGAAACCCATGTCTTCTCTGACAGTAATAGTGATGACTTGTGTACATAAAGTTGAGGATAAGTAACTAAGCTAGAAGAGAAATCTTGATGAATGGATTTTGACACTGGTTTTGAAATTATTATGGAGAGATTTCCTCTCCAAAATGGCTAATGGAATAGCATCTTAATCAGATAGAGTACCTATGAGTAGTTTTCACTGGAAGAGTCTGGATCTCTGTTAGATGCTGTTTATCTTCTGTTCCTTACGTCATTGTTAAGGACGTTAGGACTAACATCCTAATGATATTATTTTATTGGTATAATATTTTCATTAAAAAACACAGATTAAAAATAAAGCAAGTTCATAGACAAAAGAGATGTAACAGTGGTTTGAACATCTAAAGAAGTACAGCTAACATCTCCTACGGTTCCAGTAGACTAAAAACCAGATGTTGGTTTTTTTCCTGGGACTTAATTGCACTTCTTCCATTCCAAAACAGCATTATAAGAACTGTGAAATTTTACTCAAAACTAAGTTCCTGGAAATCATTAAATTCTATGACTCAGTTTTCCCTAAATGCTGTTAAAAAATGGAGGTGAAGGAATTCTGAAATAGAAGTTCACATGTACCTGAAACATTTAAACAGATAACTTTCACTTTCCAAAAAAAGCATTTTATTTGAATTATTTTCCCCCGCGCCATTTTGTCAGAATCCTTTCCGTGGGCTTTTGCTTTCGATAAATAGGTATTTTCCGAGAGAAGAATTTCTGCACTGTATCTATATCAGTTTAAGTACTTTTTCTGATTTTGAAAACGTTTTAGTTCAGTGCTTACTAGAAGCTGGGGAGCGTTTCTCTATGCTCTGCTTACCCTGTTGAGTGTTTTCTTTTCCTCAGCAACTGTCACAGTTCAGAGTAAGAGTTGGAATATTGGCCTGCATGGACAGCTGGCTGATCTCGTGACACAGAATTTTGTGCAGCTGTTTTAAAGGATGAGGTTTTCTTGGGAAGACTTAGCTAAGCTCAGTCCTGTGATGTTTGTACTAGATATTGCATAAAGTTTAAGCCAAATTCAAAGTATTCTGTATGTTTCTACAAGTGTCTTCCACAATCTAATCTATGTTAGTAGCATGATCTGTAGTAGAGTGGATGGAGCCCTACTATTTTTATCTCTTTGAAATCAAATCTCTACTCATGGGTGGAGATTGGTAATGATCAGGTAGTAGTAAGAGTGTTTGCATTGTAAGGGATCATGGCAGAAAGGGTTTCATAAAGAGAAAGGTTTTGCACCATTTACAGAAGACAATTAGATTTATTTTCTAGAAAATCATTCTCTAGCTACATCCTCTGGATAAAGAATCCCTTCCCACAGTTCTTAGCCATTTTGTATCTTCGTTATCACAGACTCTCTATCACAATAAAACACAACTTAAGATTTGTTTCTGATGAATCTGGGTTTGATTTATGAGCTGATTTCAGTGTTCAAATTAAGCCTTTGACTGGTATCAAGTAAGTCAAGCTCTAGGGGAAGAATGCAAATATGTTCTTACTGCAGCCTAATCCACGGAGAAGAAAAAGAGATACAATCTTTATTAACAGGTGCTGTGCCTTGTGTCTGTATTGAGCAAATAACTTAAGCTTAGAGATAGGACCATTCTTCTATAAAGAAAGCAAATAAAACTGAGCATAAAACTAGAATAATTTTAATTTTAATTTTTTTAAAGTGGATGGTTAGTACTTAACCAGACTTTTTCATTTATAATACCTATTTAAAATGTGCATTTATATTATATTTAATTTATCTCCTGCCTGCATGCATATAATGATCTAGTACTTAGTAACAGTGTGTGGTGTGTTGACCCTGGCTGGATGCCAGATGCACACCAAAGCTGCTCTATCACTCCCTCTCCTCAGCCGGACAGGGGAGAGAAAATATAACGAAAGGCTCATGGGTCGAGATAAGGACAGGGAGAAATCACTCAACCAATTACCGTTATGGGCAAAACAGACTTGAGTTGGGGAAAAATTAATTTATTTTATTACCAATCGAGCCAGAGTAGGGTAATGAGAAATAAACCCAAATCTTAAAACACCTTCCCCCCACCCCTCCCTTCATCCCGGGCACAGCTTCACTCATGAATTCTCTACCTAGCCCCCCTCAGCAGTGCAGGAAGACAGGGAATGGGGGTTCTGATCAGTTCATCACATGTTCTCTCTGCTGCTCCTTCCTCCTCAGGGGCAGGACTCCTCACACGCTTACCCTGCTCCAGCGTGGGTCCATTCCACGGGCTGCAGTCCTTCAGGCACACACTGCTCCAGCGTGGGTTCCCCGTGGCGTCACAAGTCCTGCCAGAAAGCCTGCTCCAGTGTGGGCTCCTCTCTCCACGGGGCCACAGGTCCTGCCAGGAGCCTGCTCCAGCGTGGGCTTCCCACGGGGTCACAGCCTCCTTTGGGCACCCACCTGCTCTGATGTGGGGTCCTCCCTGGGCTGCAGGTGGATATCTGCTCCACCGTGGACCTTCATGGGCTGTGGGGGGACAGCCTGCTTCACCATGGTCTTCCCCACGGGCTGCAGGGAAATGTCTGCTCCGGTGCCTGGAGCACCTCCTCCCCCTCCTTCTTCACTGCCCTGGGGGTCTGCAGGGTTGTTTCTCTCACATGTCCTCACTCCTCTCTCTGGCTGCAGTTGCCATTGTGTAGGGTCTTTTTTATTCCCATCTTAACTCTGTTATCCCAGAGGCGCTACCACTATTGCTGATGGGCTCAGCCTTGGCCAGCAGCGAGTTTGTCTTGGAGGCGGCTGGTATTGGCTCTTGCAGATATGGGGGAAGCTTCTAGCAGCTTCTCACAGAAGCCACCCCTGTAACCCTCCTCGCCCCGCTACCAAAACCTGGCCATGCAAATCCAATACACAGTGTGATCTAGTAGTTAGTAGCAGGAGGTAAAAGAAAGAAAGAACGCACAAACTACAATGCTTCAAAAGAGATTAATAAGAACTGCAACTCTGCAAATGATTGTAAATTAACATGGGGTGAAATTGGGAAAAGTTTAGAGAAGCATGTACTCATAGCTTACAAGAATATAGATGTCTCTGATTCATTCTTTAATTGTGTCAGAATTTTGAGACAGGCTGCACAAAGAGGTAAACCAAGGACACTACATTTTCCAAAGTGATTCTGCCATACTTTTTGAAAGCGGTATTGTACATACTGTAAGGACAACAAATACTACTGAGATGCAGCATCTTAAAAAGGTAAGGAAATAAGTTGGTTACATGTTTTAACTGGCGTTTCCTTTGGGCCCGATACAGTATGTATGTCTAGGAGGTCCAATAGAGTGTTGATAATTATGACGATTTTTGTTGTTTGAGTCATCATAAGAATGGCAGCATTGTAGCTTTACAACTTCGAAAAGCTTTTTGAAGAATTGATTGGAAGTGATATTCCAGATGTTCCACAAGTTAGGCTTTAACTTGTTCTATACAATGAGTTGGCAGTTATTGCTAATGTTAGATTTTTCAGTTGTCAAGTGACTTAGGTTGCTCAGTGTGAGTGGTAAGACATCAGCTATTAGTAATATTAGTGCTTTCAAGGCCTTTCATAATTTTCATGTCTACTAGACAGGTTTGCTGTGTGTCACTGCTACTGTCTGGTGTTGTCCTGGAACTGCTAATCACAGCAAATTAGCAAAACTATTATTTTATTGAGGACTAGTAAATAGGAATGCTTTTATGATTACTTATGCTAACTGACTTTTTTAGTATGCTTGACTGTGTAGTTAACGAAAAAAAAAAAAAGAATTCTACAGATGCTTTAAAGCTCCCTTCATCAACTGAAATTTTTTTGAAGGTAAGCAATAGTATTAGGTATCTGGGTGTGAGAGTCCAACAAGCTTAACAGTTTAATCATTGGAGTTAGGGTCATACAGATCTAACCATTGCAAAATAGAACTTGCATTGTGTTCTCCTGTACAAATCATGTTAATACAATGGCAAATGCTATTGAGCTGAGGTTGAAATAAAGGAACGAACAAAGTAAGACTCTCAGTATCTTCTATTTTACGTCTCATTGATCTGGACGAATCTCTGCTGTAGCAAGATGTGCTTAGGGGCACGAGGCTAAGCATGTGGCTTCATCATTGTAGTAATTACTCATCAGTTATGAATATAGACATTCAAGCTTCTATTCTTACTTGTGTCACTGAATTGCTGTGCATTAATACCTCATCTCTGTGTGTTTCCGTATCTCCATCTTTTAGAATATAATTACGTGCTATAACAAAGTACTCTGAGATGCTTTAAAAAATTAGGTGTGTAAGGTGCAAAGTGCTGTTACAGCGCTCAGTAAACTGGATCTGCAGCAAACAGTATGAAATATGCCTTAGAGAATCCTAATTAATTTAAAACCACAGTAAACAAATGGCTTGTCACTTTCAGTTTATATAAGTATAAAAAAAAGTGGAGGTTGGGGTTAGAAACACTTGCAAGAACATATGCTTAACAAACCACAGTAAGCAGAACAAACCAGAGAAAGTCTAAGCAGAAGTAGGGATAACCCTGGCACCATCAGCAGATTGTATGGCTATGATCCAGAATGCAAACAGAAGATTGTTCAAACAAGTCATTCATATATTTAATTAACTATGGCAAAGTGTTCCAATTGTGAGAGGTTATTTTAATATTGTGCAAATGCCATACTAACCACATGGTCACCCCTGTTCTTCTGGAGATAACGGCAAAACTCCTACTGACTTAAACAGGAGCAAGACAGGACATTGAATATTGAAAAATCGGGGGTTATATTGGGTGCCATTAAATCTTCAAATCTGAAAACAGCAGACTGAAGAGAGCAAAATGTGTGCTATTTTAATAGAAATCTTGGCAATTTATTATCCTTCTGTACCCTGACCTCTTAACAAAAACATTTGGGTAACTGTTTAAATTTGTTTATTTTCCATCTTTAGATGTGTGTGTGTGTATTTCTATAGAATATGTATGTGCTGAGGGAAAGGTCGTCATGCGTTTGCTCCTTGTTCTGGCCATCAAGCTGTGGCTGAACAGCTCACAGCTGGGCACAGGAGCTCTGCTACCTCTCGTGCCCTTGGAGAGGGAACAGGAGGTGGCTTTGGTTTGTCGGTTTTAATGTGAAGCGGAGGTGGGAATGCGAAGAGGGCCACCTCTCTGTGGTGCCTCGTTGGAAGGCATGGACCCCTGGCAAACTCAACCGGAGCCGACTTGATCTGCGGGTAGGAGGGCTGGCACTGGAAGCACCGGGGAAGCAAAGCTGACCAGAAGAAGCCAAACCTGCTTAGTCCAGCATGCAGCTTTGCAACCCATTAGAGCCAGTCTCTGCACGCCCACTGAAAGGGCACTTGCCCAGCCAGGCTTTCCTGCCATTTGCTCTGCACTGGTAGACTTGCTCATGCAGCTGCTCAGATAGATGGATCAGCGCACTAATAAAGCTGAAAGCTAACCCACCCCCCCCGAAAAATTGGTTTGGAGCCCTCTAAGTTCTCTCACCCAGCTAGTTTCAGAGCCTTTTGGAGTGCGAGTACAGGAAGGGAGAGAACATGGAAGAGCAGGACCAATGCTTTTGGAGGCTGTGTGGCTTAAATCAGTTACAAACCCATGCTGCCAGTCCCGCAGTGGTGATAGATCCAGCCTGGGAGCAGAAAGGAGGAGTTGAAGAGATGAAGAGAAGGAGATAGTTGCAGCCCAGGAAATGAGAGGCCAAGCCTAGAGCAAGGAGAGTCAAGTGCTGAATCTAGTGATTTGTGAAACACTGCCAGTTTTCTAAAATAAAGGTGTAATTGCCAAAACGTTGGAAAGAGTTGATCTATACAGTTCCCTTGAATCATCAGGCTAAATGTCAACTATGTTGCTTAATCCTGTAGAGAAGAAAGTCTGAGATAGATTTTAAAGTCTTAGCCCTGCTTAAGTGTTGTATGCCGTATCTCCCTCTGCAAGTAAGGATTCAATTGCCTAATTTAAGTTACTTAAAATTGTCAACTTTGGTAAAAGCTTATTTAAATAAGAAAGATATTCATACTTCCTTTTCAGCTGAAAAAAATTACTATCAGGCTTTTTTTCATCAATCAAATAAGTAGATTGTTTGAAGAGTGGGTTAAATTTCTTGTTTTCCACGGTGAAAGGGAAAACTTACACTTCTCTCTTGAGTGCAAAACTAGGTGAGATGTGTGAATCTGTCACTACTTTGAAATAATTGCATTGATAAGCCTACCTTTCAAGATTTATGTGCGCTTGAGATAGTCACTCACCAGAAGCAAGAATATATATGTGTTGGTACATGTATATGTGTGTGTGTGTGTGTAAATTAATTATTATTAGTAGTTTTTCAATGTATACATGATTGGACAAGATTTATGTGTAAATTTGCCAAAGCAAAACTGATTTTTATCTCTCACACGCAACTTTCACAGTCTCTGACTCAGCCAGAGAATGAACCTGAACTTTTGTCTAAGCTTGGTGAAATTTTCAGGACACAGGCTCCCTCCCTCCCCCCTGTTGGTGCAGTGAAAGTGTAAGTGTTCCATATCAGCTAGAACAGGTCTGTCAGGAAAGAACGAAAGACAACCTGCCAACCGAAATTACAAAGGCTGACTTAGATGGTAGGGAGGCGACCTGAGGAGTGAACATAATCATGCATCACAAAAAGAAGGCGTAACCGTTCAGCCAGGAAGCTCTCCCATGTATGTCTCTTAGATGAAGATAGTGTTCACCCCTTCCAGAAATGTGGTTATTGGAACTCTCTTTTGGGATGCAGGGCAAAAGTGACTAAGCAAGGAAGGGAATTAAACCCAGGTCATGTTAATAAAGATTAGTTTACTGGGCAAAAAGGCATGGACTACTTCCTTCTGCTGTTTTGGAAGGAAACAAATTATTCCATGCTTTAGCAACAAACTTGGGCAGGTAGTATTCCTGCTTGGATTTTCTCATATATTTTGGCTTAGCCACCAAACCGAAAAAGCAATTATTTGTACAACATCAGTCATCACCATTATGGGAATAGATATGTCATATTTTATAAGAAACAGATAATATTTTCTATCTGGTTCTTCAAAAAAAAGAGAGGCAGGAATAAAGCAGTTACTCGAAGGTGCTCAGAGGTCTGAAATACTGCAACAATTACAGGCAGCGAGTAACTCACAGGCAGAGTGCAGGGGGAATGTCAAATACACAAGGTGGGTTATTAGAATGACCTGAGGAGAGGGAAGCTTACGGTACCACAGCAAACTGGATGAACTTGGCTTGCTTAAAGAGTAATACAAGGGAGGCTAAGATGGAGAGCAATTTCCTATCTGTAAATGTATCAAGGGAATAAACACAGTGAATGGGAGAGAACTATTTAAGCAGAAGGATGATGATGGCATAGTGACAGAGAGTTATCATCAGACTTGAAGAAAAGCAGGACAGAAATTAGAACATTTCTGACCATAAGAATGGTAGTTTCTGGAATAGTCTTTCGGGTGGAGTAGTGGGGACAAGCAGACTAGTTTTGCGATGAACCTTGAAAAATTTGTGAATGATCTTATACAAGCTGAATGTCTGTCATAGTCTGGGATTGGACTTGATGACCAAGATTCCTCTTTCATTCCTTTATTTTTGCATCAGATCTTTGAATTTATGCAAACTAAGTGTAAATGTAACGAGTACTTTATCAGCTCACCTTGTGACTTATCCCTCGCATTGATGGATTTATGTATAAAATAGTCAGTGAATCAATATTAATCAACATATTCAATAGCCTCCAAATATTGTTTGTTTTCATCCAGTGCTTTAATTTTAGCTACTTTTAATCTTATTGCTGCTTTATCTGAATATTGATGTGTATATCCAGACTTTTACATTACTGTTTTCTGGAAATCGGTCACTTTACCCTATTTTCCCAGAGAAAATATTGTCACTTAGTCATCTTTGCAGACTTTTTTTAGCTGCAACTATTTAAAATGCTACATTTTTTCTCAAACTTCAGTATCCTCGACCTTACATAGCTCTTCCAAATGATTATGCTAGAAATGAATACACACTGTAATCTCCCCCAGGCATAACAAATGATTGATGGGACTTGGAAGGACTCATCCTACAAAAGGCACTAGCGTGTTATCTGAAGATACAAAAACGTAGATTTTCTCAAAATCAGTGTCTCTATACATTTAAGGATTACAATAATAATCCAGATATCCTAAATTAGTCACAGCTTTATTAATCAACCATAAGCACAAAAGATTTTCATGGTCATTAGTAGGGGATTACTACATACACAGATTCTTTTACAGCTCCCTTATAAGTGACCGCGAATATTCCAGATACAGATAACATGACTGATGGGTTTCTAACCTTAGGCAAAGTTTCAGGGCCAAATCTAGAAGGTTTCCCTGGAAATTTTTCTCGCTCGTTAACCTTGTAAATCAATTAGAGATTATGGGATTGGTTTTCCTCTGTTAAAGGGGGGGGAGGGGGCTGTGCAATGTCATTTGTTTGTGTGTACATATTGGAATTTCCTTCGGTAACTTAAGATCATTGTTGATTTAGATCAGAGTTATATTTACCTGGTGCTCAGACCGCATAAATAGTCATAATTCTGACTACCACTATAACTAACCAGATCTTTAGAAAGCTTTATTTCTATGTTTGAAAAAAATCATTAACTTTCAATGGGCAGGCATACTCCTTTCTGTACCTTATGTAGAACTGTTGGAAAATATCCTTCTGAAGAGAACAGCAAAGCACAGTATGTGAGGACACATTGTTTATATGTATTTAAAGGTTATCACATCCTATTCACTATATGAATAGCCCCAACTGACATTTTCTGTCTCTTCTCAAGCGATGCATGTCTTGTTCATTGTGCTATGCCGAGTCAGCTGTCAGGCACTGCATCAGGGGACCAAAAGCTATTTTCTTTCACTGTTTTGTTTGCACTTCAACTAAAAAGCTTTGAATCTTATGATTTCTTTGCAATACAAAAACTAATATACAACCGGGGAGAGCAACTTTTAGCAGACGAAGAAATTCTGCAGCACTTTATTTCACGTTTCAGCCGTGCCATAGAGAACAGTGAATATAAAAGGAAAGCTGAATTTGGAAAAAGGTGCTTATTTTAAAAAGTCTTTTGTTAGCAAACAATGTCTAAGTTATCCAATGCTTGATGAGCTTAATTAAAGTTGTAAAGAAATTTAAAAAGGAAGGATGAAAGTATGTTTGGTTTTATACTTACATTGTTGCTATAAAATACCTGTCCAACCCGCCCTCGCTAAACCAAGTGGCAAGTCCCACTGTGTGCAGATTGCTTACTTGGGAGTGGCAGCAGTACCTAACAGACTCTGTGTCGATTTAGAACGGTACTATAAGCAACGTTTCAAGACATGGTAATGGGAATAAGAGTTGCACCTTAAATACACATTGTAAGAATTCCTTTACAGAACAGAAACTTCAGTTTTTCATTTAGAAGTGGCAACCAGGAAAAAGTGAAGTGTCCTACTTATCCACTAAGTATCTGTTTGATAGCTGATGATGCTAATTTAATAAAAATGCTTAATATTTCTAATGTAGTACAATTACAAGGTATTCTGTTAGGTAAAGCTAGACAATAGATAATAGAAATCTTTAGTAAAAACAATTTGGAGAACAATTTCACAATTTTTTCAGACTTATATTGATTTTTATAATTAGTATTCATTTTGTACTAGCAAAACACATACTATAGATATTTCCGTACTGCTCTTTCCCAAATGCATCTGCTTTGCTTAGAAAAATGATGTAAGCATTTTTCATAATATAAGCTGAGAACATTTGTGGTACTAACAAAACTTTTCCTAGTTTAGGCTAAAACTGGACAGTAATGGTTCTAAAGGCTTTTTGCTTTTCTCAGACCTGGAACTAAATGAAAATCTATCTTTTTCCCTTTCTTTCCACAACCGGAGTTGAGCTCTGCATGTGTAGTTGTGAACACACAGAATATTCTGTTTCAGATAGAGTTCCTAATGCAGTGGCTGAATTCTTAATGCCTTTCCTCATTTCAGTAGCTGTAGTCCCAAATCCTGCAGAATTTGATCTATCCACCAGCTTGGCAGCTTTTAACTGTTTGTTTAATGAGTACATCAAGACTAGGCACTGTATATCAGATTGAGCAGCTATAAAATAACTGCCTTGTTCAAAAGGTGAATTTTATCTATCCATTTTTATGGCATTTCTGTTCTAACAAAAAGGGAGTGACACAAATCTCCAGTTTTAATGAATAGGAAGGAGATGTAAGGTGACTTTTAAAAAAAAAAAAAGAAAGGCACTGCAAAGGAACTTTGGCAAAAGTCCTCCAAACCTTTTATCGTAATAAGGCATGTTGTATTCAGTGCCATTAAAAAGGGGTATATGCATTTTCAGCTGATTTTTTAAAAATTGTGTTTGGGAACTCTTTAGTTGCTGAGTAAAAATCAAAGTTATTTGCTGCAAGTTGGATAAGCCCAAACTAGAGGGTATTTTATTAATACATAAATTATCTTCTTTAATCTGCTAAGAAGAAAAAATAGTTCAGTAGATTTAAACCTTTTTTTAAAGATGTTTCTTTCAAACACTTAATTAAATGAATGCTGAGGAATTCTAAGCATACCTAAACTAATCACATGAGCTAGCAAGGTCACCTCAGTCCTTGCTGGCTTTTCCAGGGGGTACTCTTGCAGTCACTGTTTTCTCTGAGTGAGGGATGCAGAATCCTCCTAAAACATTTACGAGGGAATTATTATAAGAGGTTATAGGATTGCAGTGTGTTGCTATTATTATGTTTGATTTTTAGAACACAAAAGACTCCCATCATGTGACTCAGCTTAAGTTCTGAAAAGGTGCCTGTTCATTTCTACTTCTGAAATGATTTTAGACAAAGCAAGTTCTTTAGACTGTGGGATGTGGATGCAACATAGATACACACATAGCCTGAGTTATCACCTCAGAAAAATATAAATCTTTAGACAGTCTCATTCCTTGAGATACAAAGCTGAAATGCAGAATAAGGACGGTTGTTCTGGAGTATGAAAGGAAAAGGCAACTGATGGGTCTGATTAAGCAGCCTTTTGAATTCTTTTTTTTCTAATGGGGGTGATGAAAGCACATTTTGTGTAGAGTTTTGTTTTGACTCAGTCTGCCATGAAGCTGTTTGAATCTAGGATTATGCCCACATTATTCATATTGCCAAAACCATCAAAACAGGAACAAAGGGAAAGCTAACCTTGAATTTTCAGCATGTATTTCAGTCCTTGTAAACAAGTTACCATGGAGATAGAACCCATGTGAACTGCTGCCTTCCTCATAACTGCTGTAGACTTTGGACCAGCAAGAAAATGTGACATGGCGTTGGTGTCATTTGTGACAAAAAAATGTATTTCAAATGCTATACTTAAGCATTTCCCTGCAACACTACCAAGTGAAAGCTTAGAAATTGCTTAAAAGCATCGAATTGCTTAAAAAATAGGTGAGAGAAGTGAGAAGCAAAGCTTTACCTATTTCACTTTTCCAAATTAAATAATATTCTAGCAGAAAAGAAGATGCAAGGTCACTCTGCCTGTCTTGCTAGCAAGATGAAAGTGCGCAAAGACAGCCTGATTGCAGTTTTAAATAGTTTTCACTCAGAAATGGTTTCAAAGAATCTGAAGTTGTGACACAAAAACAGTTCTTAGAACAAAAAGGAACAAAAATATCCTTGCCATTGATTTTGTTGTTATTGTTATATTTTGAATAGAGATGCAATTGTCACGTCAGAAATAAAAATCAGCCATCATACTTACTAGCCTACTTATCTTCCCATGGACAGGAAAGGATAAATGCAAAGGTATTCGTAGTTTTTCCTCATTGTAAGATTTCCAGGGTGTCTCTTTTCTTGTTCAAGAAAGTATTTTTTTTGCCAGCTCAGTAGATTTATTTTTAAAACCATGAGTTCTGATCATCATCATCATCAATAATCCTCTATCTACACAGCTACTAATTGCTTAAATCACATTACTCTTTTCTATCCTGTAGATAATAAAGGAAAAACATATCTAGCCTCTAGAGCAGTAGCTGTGACACAAGAAAGCTGTGAGTAAAACCATATTGCATGTGTCAAAAATGGGATGGATTCTGATATTGTAATCAGTAGTGCAAATAAATAGTAATAACATAAAAGCTGTGGTCTAGTCTCTAATTTTCCTATTGTTACTCCAGTTTGAAGTCATTATTTCCTTTCACAGCATTGAAGGCTAGAAATTAAAACTTCTGTGATATGTTCTGGGATTTTGTTGTTTCGTGTGATAATATACATGCTTGAGGAAGGGAATTGTCTTATCATCCATACTTTTGTTCTGTTAGTTTTGTTTCCTTTTGCAAATATTATTTTCCAACCTAATGCAATTATTATCCTGTTTTCTTCCTCCTCTGACTTTTACTCTTCTTTTCCTGATTTAACTCTTTTAATTCCTGCTTTTCCCCTTTAGTTTCTTTTGCTGTCTTTCTTTTATTATTTTTTCCATAGATGTCATATTTCACTTAGTTTGCTTCTCATCTCTTGCCATAAGTGCTGATCCTAAAGCCACTGAAATCCATGGCAACATTCCCTGATTACAGTGACAGTTGGCCCTTATTTCTTTTATTGATGGCACTTTCAGAAGTCATCAGTTCTGCTTGAACAGTTTAGGCAGTTTAACCAAATTGTCACTATAAGCTAAACCAGTAGGAAAATATCCTATTACAGACTTACAGATTTTATAGTTTTATAGAAGCAAGTAGACATACAGCAAAACAATAGCCTGGGTCAAAGTAGTTTCTTACAGAATAAAAAGATACTACATTAAAATCAAATGTCTTCATAAAGACAATTAAATGAAAAAATCTATATTTTTACAAAAAGTAAAATCAGACATGACATGAAATGCTGTTAATACTTCTAGGTAATTTGCTTTTAACACTCTGAGAATCTTACTGCCAAAGAAACTGTCTGGCCGTGTATACTGACAGCTCCCCTGTGTTATAATGCAAGCAATATTTTTCCTACCCAAAACAAAGCGGTTAAAATTATACTCTCCCAAGCTGTATGGAAATACACTAATTTGTAACTTTCTAAAGCTAACACATTTATGCTTCAGAGATACATAATTTAGTAACAAACAGCAGACTGAATTTTGATCAGGTTTAAAAAATGGGTACAATAGCCTTCAGACTTCAAATGAGCTGAAAAGGCTCCCTTGGTATTTTCTTCAGTCTGAAATTTAAGGGGTAACTTTTTTCTTGAAGATTCCTTTAAAAGGTAATGAACAATTCCAAAAAGCCTGTTTATTAATGCCGCTACTCAGATATCTTGTTAATGAAGCTTTCTATGTCAGTCCAAGTACTAGCTTCCGTAATGGCTTCTTGCATAAGTGATACAAACTGTTCCACTTGTCTTACACTGCTCTTGTTAACATAATGGAGGAGCTGAATAAATTAGAAACATACCTCAATCAAGTATTCTATAAAATCCTATCAACTTCATGGTTAAGAAATCACTGTACCTTTTTAAAGTCTTGGAGGCATGAGGAAGGTGCAATTCGAAATATTAAGAAGTTTTTCCATTAATGGATTAGAGGCTAAACAAAGCAGCCAATTGCATAAATGTCAGCCTGATGTCTAGATTTGATGAAATATGGTTTAGATATCAAAAGCATCCAAATTATGAGGTACTTTTACATGTAAAAGCTCAGACATGGTGAATTCCATACCTTACTAGCTGTAACATAAGAAAAGGGAGTAATATATATGTATTGTGTGCTAAACAAGGCATATTGTGGGAACTGCTCTTCAGACAAGAAATTTTTACCTGAACAAGTCTGGCCAAACTGGGTGGCTGTTTGGGTCAAAGCTTAATTTCAGAAGTTCTAAACCTAATTTACACTGGTTGGCAAAGCAGGCATTTGCTAATAAAAATCAGGTTTATATCTGATACTGTCAGGAGTGCTGTGGCTGTTACAGGTGTCTCCACACAAGAACACAGAGCCCACATTCTGCTCAGGTTGGATTATTTTGGAATATTTGGAATTTGGGGATTTTTGATCATGGGGAGG
>VYZV01011597.1:36411-50735 GCA_013401275.1 Pandion haliaetus
TTCATTTATGGTGTGTAATGTATCTGTTAAGCTTTCATTTAAGCTAGCTACCCATAGGCAAAAATATCAATACAAATAAAAGACAAAAAAGGGCACAAAGAAGGATATTATCAGGAAGTGTGCTTTCTATAATGTTGCAAGTTTTCTTGTTATTGAAAAGTTTTACTAATGGACAGGTTTGTAATCTTAAGTAAAATGTTTGGAATCACTAGGTACAGCTTTCAAAAACAGAGCTTTTACGTGCATACAGAAATAGACAGCACATTGCAGCTTCCCAGTCAACTTGCTTGCCTTTGCAATTTAGAACATATCCATGTACCTTGATATCTTACTTAAAATAAAGTTGAATGTGCCTGGAAGAGACATTCCTAAAGTTGGCCTGCTCTGCAATTTTCTGAGACATCTCTGAAACTCATCTGTCTGTCTAGAAGCTTGAGGTTGCCTTGTCAATAAAGGTGACACAAAAAAGCTGTGGACAGAAAATAAAATTAGAAGATTAAATGCAGATTACAACTATTCCCTGAAAGTCACAGCTTTAGCTTTAATTTCATCATCCTGAAGTCCTGATTCCACTGACTGTAATGAAGCATATTTTTCATAGCTGGTTTCTCTGGAGCAGTCATTACTGACTTTAAAAAATACAAACACACATTCATTACACACACCTGGAAACATTTTTGTCTGAGAGTGTGTCAACAAACACCTCTTTTGACAGGATTTTGGAAGTGTGTGCGCATGATTACATGCACCAAACTGAAGATTTTTCCTTGGTTGGACAGTCAGGACAGCTTGGTGAAAGAAAAGAAAGGGAAGCTTAGCAGAGCTGGATAAGCTCCAGTAAACATATTTGATGTGTGGGACTTTTTTCTTCCTTCTTTCAAAGCTTTTACGTTCTGTTTATCTTTACACTACTGCATTTTCAATTGCTTTTCCTCATCATAATAGTACGAAATATAATGACTGTTCCATTTTGATTTGATGTTTGATTTGAGTCACTTGCTTTGGACTAGTTCAAGCAGGATGGTCTATCCAGGAAGCCAGGACAGCAAGTTCTGTTGGTTTCTACATCTACATGGGTTGTCATTTCACCATTCTATGGCCCATGCATAGGGAGGGTCTGAGACTTATGCTGTGAACTACAAATGGATTTCAAAAATTCAATTTTATTTGCCAAGATTTTTGAATTGCAGTAAAAATACCACAAGCACGTTCAAAAGCCCGCTTTAAAACAAATCAGTCATGGTGTAACACTGTCTTGTGTCCTGTTCCATTGATGCTGTGATGGAGAGAGGAAAACATTTCTCAGTGTCATGTCTTCCTTCATAAAAAAAGACACAGGAAACAAATGCTCCATTTGTGAAATGATCCCTTAAACAGTCCAGTATATTGATGCAGGATATATTTTATGCTCTGTGCCCATCACTCGCCCTGTGTATGTGCTGTAATCAGCAAAAGGTGTAACAATACATTTTGTTCCTGCTTGGAAGAGCAGAAAAGTGGCTCCCACAGCACATTACTGCAACGTGCCCTGAAGAGTCTTACAGTATGAAGCAGGCATTTTATTCAGAAAGTGGTGTGTCTGTTCCTTCATTCTTTATCATTACTTGTATCTATAACAGAAGCCCTGGTAATGTATTGGGTCCTCCTATCCCTAGCATTATACATATAATGAGAAAACAGTCCTGCTCTGTAATAGAAGGTCAGGATTTAGCATTAAAACTGTTGCTATAATTTTACCCTAATTCCATGGCTAACGAGAGTCAGCTGCTTTTTGTGTTCGCTGCACAATTGCAGAAAGCAAGATGGATTGACTTTAGCAAAGAATTAATAATTGGATGATGAGTCTTCTTTTTTATGTGATGTGGTACAATCCTTTCTTCTTTGGATCAACATTCACTTTAAAATAGATTTTTCTGTAGCATTTGCAGGTCAGTGAGCAAAAGCTTTCCTCCTTGAAATACAGGAGCAACTTTTCCATTTCCTGTAATGTATAGAGATCTTCATGGTGAAACAACTACTAAACAGCTTCAGCAGCACAGAAAAACCATTTGAGGCAATTTTTGGCATGATAAGAAAGGAAGAGAAAAGTGAGTTGGGCTAATTTGAGGTAAACTCATGGAAAATGTTGGAAAGGTGAATGTGATTAATTTGATGTTGTACGGTGATTATTTCTGAATATGATATAGCTATATAATTTTGAATATTGTAAAGAGATTGACCTGCATAAGGCAATGTTTAATGATATCTTATATAGAATTAATTCAGTGAAAGTCTTACTACATGCAGGAAGGTAAGCGGACAATAACCCAGATAACAACCTCTTTGCAAGCAGAACCACTGCCTTTAATGCTGTGGCTTCTTCCAAGTTATCCATAAAGGTCTAATCAGGCTCAGAAGAACATCAGCATTTAGGCCAACAACGGCATATTCACTAAGAGAGAGGAATGAAGGAGATGTCATTTGTCAGGCATTGGGGGATCTGCAGAAAGTCAGACATGCTTCTGCAAGTTCATGAATATTATGAATATTATAAAGGATCAAATCTGGGCTGCTGCACAGCAGCAACAATAAAAATGGGAGACTACTGGGCAAGATACATGCAGGAGGCATAATTTCTTTGCTCTTCCTCTCTGTGCCTCCAAACACACATATTTGAATAGAACAGCAGGTTATGATAGGAATAATCTTGCCTGCATTCTCCATATGGTATTGGGTCCAGGATCTGACAGCATACTCCATCCACAAACACAAAGAATGAACTCTACCAAGAAATGTTTCTTCCTCAACATTTCCTCCACCTCTCTACTCATTCATTTACTCCTTCAGAAATACAGCGGTGCTCTGGCTATGCTAAAGACGTCCTCCAAATTCACTTCCTTTTGTTCTCTTCATGGTGGAACAAGGCAACTCTATTTCAGTTTTGCAGAGGAAAAGTGCATTCAGCCAGTAGCTGCTTCACAAACATCCTGTCTCCAGAAAAGAAAAAAAAAAAGCAGATTAAATGGAATCTTCTTGTGCACCAGACTGAGTCTCACCTTAATTGATATTTTCTTTTAAGAATGAGTTTTAAAGGCTATTGCATTCATACAGTCATTATGCGATGAGTAGTACATACCTGAATTTGTCCTACCTACTGAGAAAAATGCACTTGATCTGCCTTCTGACTGAGAATAGGAGAATCACACGAGTCCACTCCAGGAAAGACAAAGGCTTAGTGGACATGTGTATGTATTTATGGGGGGGAGGGAGTAGGAGTGAAGAGAAGGGCGATTCACTCAAATACGTAAAAAAAGCCTCAGAGGCAAAATGGACTTATGCCAATGTCATCTCTGAGTACTGAGTGCTTTGATTGAAAGTATCATATTTTAATTTCTGTGTAATTAGAACATCTAAATGACTCCTCATTTTTCCAAATAATTGTGAGTTCACTTTTTATGCAATATAATGTTTAATATTAATCTTGATTTATTATGTGTAAAGTAGGCAATAATGCATATCATATAGACATCTCTGCGCTTCATTTAAGCAACTGCAGTGTGTGGAATTGATGATTATTGAGGTAAACATCAAGTCATATTGATTTACACCAGCTGAGAACGTGGCTTGGTGACTGTAAATCAGAGAGTTATATATTTAAGTCTAATAAAATCGGAAAAATTTAAGGTACTTAAAAAACCTGCTAGCTTCAATGTCAGCCAAACAGAAACTCCAGTATTTCAGTAAATATGGAATTAACCACAGGGAAGGATACATGACTATTATTAATCCATGATGACATTTTGTCTTGGAAAGCAGTAATTCGTAGAAGGATTTAGGGGTCACTGTAGCTAATACCTCAGTATGACCTTTGAGCACAATACTGCAGTGAAAAGGCCTAATGCAACCTTCATATATATATATATAGCGGGTAATACCAAGAAGCCAAAAAGCAATTTTTCCTCTCTACATAGCACTGGCAAAATTGCTGCTGGAATACTGTTCTCCATTTTAGTGTCCTTGCAGCAAGCAAGGTATGGTAATGTTGAACATAGTTTGAACAAGAGGTACAAGATGATCAAGCACTGGACATAAACCTTATGATGTAAAATTGTTTTTACTGGTGTTAAGAAGTGTGTCCCTTCACTACCCCATCAGTACTGGCAAGTGCTACTCATGAACAAGGAAGAACTTGTTGGGAATATGATAAAGGGTGGCAGTCTTGGCTGTAGTGATCACAAAATAGTGGAGTTTAAGATCCTATGGGGATGGAGGAAGGAGAGCAACAGAGTACAAATCCTGGAGTTGAGGCAAATTATGGCTGTACACATGAGGACAGAGAGATCTCAAATACAGGAGAAAATCACAGTGATACGACGAGCATGGTTGGTTTCCAAACACAAGGTAAGCTATCCAGCCACGCAGTGGAGCTGAATGCTTGACCGTGTGACAATTTTAGCCCTGATTCATCCAGGGCAAAACCAGGGCAAAATGAGAAACTGCTTTTCTTTTGTTGCTTGTTGCTAGCTTTTTAAACCTGGAGCACCTGAAGATGATAGTCTTTTCATTCATTATGTCTCTAATTCTATAGTTACATAGCGCTTTTGCNAGAAAATAAACTAATGTTTTCATAGTTTATTTTCTTAACAATCAGAAAGTGTATCATAATAGGATATATTGCCAAAGGATTTTTTAACATTTGCAAGGTATATAAAAATTTCTTGAAATATATTTATTAAGGAAGTTATGTAATATTTTCATAAAGTTCATTTTCTTAATTATTAGAGACTTTTTTAACTTTTTTTTTTTTTTAAGTGATGGCACTAGGTCTTTGGTACAATCAAGAACATAATCCTTCTTCCAACCTTGAACTTAATGTGAAGTTTTTAAAAACGTGTATGTTTTAAACATTTTCATTTTTCCTATGTGAAGTTTCCAGGTTTCTCAGTTGTGCATTAAAACAAATTCAGCAGAATGGATGGTAATTCCCCCTTTCAAATCAAAGAGGTCGTGCCAGTTTTCAAAAACATATTATAGTGTCAAGTAGATTGCAATGACCATAGAAAACAAGCACAGGAGTTTCATATTCAGAGTAGTGATGCTGGAAAACAGCACCGGCAAAGAAGAAAAATATACTAACAATTTAAATGAGTGTTTTCCCAATAGATGATAATCATCTAATCACAAAGACATCTTCAAATCTTATCTCTGAGTTACTTGTGCTTCTTTCAGAACTGAGAATTAGAACCTGTGATCATTCCTCAGTCAGGGAAATGTTTAGTGCTATTATTCAGACAGTTTACCAAAGACAGCTAGATCCAAACTGCCAATTGGAGGTGCTCATCTTTGTCCAAAAACCTGTCTGAGCAGCTGGAATGTCAGTGAGCTGACCACAGTTAGTCAGGATGAATCTGGTCTTTGATCTTGGACTTCTTGTGCCAACAGTTGCGCACTTTTGAGATATAATAGGAATTGTTTGTTCTTAAATAATTTATTCTTTTGATGACAAGCTATTACTATGAAACTTTCAAAGTGAGTTTTAATTGACAGAAACAAAACTTAAAACCAATTCATCTTTTTGTTTGACCTCAGTATAATTCTTAAGCAATGAGACATGACAGTGTGTGAGTAATGAAGCTATAATTCACAACTTGTGCATGAGTAGGTACAATACTGGAGTCTGAGTGCTGTTAAATTCACAAGGTGTGAAATATTATGCCATAACTCAACAGCCAGTCAGCTCTTAATTTAACAGAAAAAAATTATAATTGGAACAACATACAACAACAACAACAAGCAAAACTTCACACTAACAGCTTGGTATTTTGTGTAATATTACACCAAAAAAAGAGGACTTTCTAGGTATGCATTACTCATACAGAAAAGATAATCAGCATTTTCCTGTAGGCTTTCAGAGGATTCAGAAGTGTTTATCTACATGCTGCCAGACCAGGTGAGCTCTGAGTGTTGTGTGCTGTGTTTGCTCTCAACTGCTTGTTGGCTGCTGTGGGCTGCATTGGTTAGTGCTTTAGCAGCAGCTGGAGGGAGAAGTACCCCAACCCGGGGAGCTAGACTGTTTGTGCAGAGATAAGAAAACACCAAGGGGAAGGTTTTAAAATTGTAGATTCTGAGGGTGTGAGTGATAGGTGATGTAGGTAACCAGGGGGCCTTCCTTACCATGTCCTTCTTTTGTATTTATAAATAGCTTTCAAGACACTGACTGCTGACTGAAATTCAGCAGTCAGTGTCCATGGATATTTTCAAAAGATTATTTAACTATTTGTTCATTTAGTCTTCAACTCAGAGAGAGGATAAAAAGCTGTACAACTTCCTTTTTTGGTCATTTTCTTTAACACACCTTTATAATTAGTTTGTTAAGCTACTTCTTTGCCATAGGTCCAGTTCAGAACAATATTTTCATTGAAAGTTTTGTGTAAGAAACATTGTTGTCTAGAAATGTTTATTTGTTCTATCAATGAGCTCTTCATAGACTTTTATTTCAGAAATTTAAGAAATGTATTTTGCTTTTTTTTTCCTCACTATAGTAATGAAGAAGCAGCAAAGAAAATCAGACCTGGATTCAGAATATGAAATCAAGGCTCAGAAACATAAACAAATTCAGACAATTAGCCAGTCAGGAGGTTATTTTCTCCTATTGCAATGAAAGTAGTTCAGTGTAACTACTCCGGACCCTCAGATTCTGTCATTGTCTTTTTCAGTCTCTATGAAGTTCATAATTAGGGAGTTTTGATTCAGCTTTTAATAGAACTTTCTCTGAGGAATGTAAATACTTAGTTTGCATTCAGAGGCTGAAATTATTATCCCTTATTTCACTTCCTACATGCCCAAACAAAATCTGGTGGCAGTTACATCAAAGGTCTTTTTCATTATCAGCTTTAAACAATCTTAAATTCTGAGGTTTTAATTTCATTTCTCTATCTTCATTGCATATGTATTTGACTTTTCATAAGGAAAAGATTTTTCAGCTACTCCAAGAAAAATATTAGCCTTAAAAGTTCAAAATGCACTTGAAAGTATTTAATTTTTTTGCTCATTACAAGATCCTGTGAAAATTTTCAGTGGAGAATAAGACTTGCATTGAACTTGTTATAGCTACAGGAAAAATGAAGTACTCAAAGGTTACACTGGTAGGACTCATAAGAGTCTTAATGGGGATAGGGTTCAACAGAGAGAATGTGAAAAACTAATGCTTTAATAAATACATTTGTTAAAATTTTAAATGTCCCCTAAAGTTCTGACCATTGAAAGAACTAAATGGAAAGCTTTTGGTGAGGAGTGGAGGGTGTTCGTGTTTTTCATAGAAAGCAAGCTCAGAGAACACATATTTGTGAAAGAGAAAGACAACAAGCCATTGAACATCATTATGCATAAAGAAGAATTATGCTGTGTGCCCCTTCAACTTTAATAAGCAAATTGTTATATGTATATAATAATAAAATAGTAACAAATAATAAATATGATTTAATAAGTAACTAACCTGTTAAACAGGTGACAAGGATTTTTTTAGCTCTATATTCATACTGATATAATTCTCTTAAAACATACTGCCCATGACAATAACATACTTATGAGATATATTGATTATTTATCAAGCTTCATAAAATAATCATTAATGTATGTTTGTTTAAAATATGCCTAATACCATTTTTATGCCCAGTTAACATGAAATAACTAATACACTCAATGGTTCAAAGACAACAAGCAGAATTGTGGTAGGTTTCAGCATAATCAGTGGTTGTTTGGTTTGAGAAAAAGGGCTTATAGATAATGATCTAACCTCTCTCCTCTCTTGAAAAATATTTTTAGAAACAAATAACTTAAGGACTTAACTTATATTTAGTGCTTCTAATACTTCAGGCTCTTACAATAATTTTAGCAATCTTATCAGTTAAAATCTGCATAATTGAACACTTAGAATAAGTGTTAAAATACAACAGCCAGAAAATGTACTCATTTCTTCAGAAGAACATGAAAAATGACTAGTCATGGAAATTAAGCACTTTCTATTGCACTGGAAACACAATGTAGTGGAAGACAAATCAGATAAGTAGCAAAACGTATACTTTTCAGTCTGGTAGTAAGTAACTCAGTCTCTGATCTGAAACAAGGTCTCAGATAATAAAACTTTAAAAGAAAGAAAGAAAGAAAGAAAAAAATATATCCTCTTACACAAAAAAAAGAACAGAGAATCATTAACAGGTGCTGGTTTGTAGCGCAATACATGAGCATGTAGAATGCACTATGAAGTTGTGCATGCCTATTAATAATTAGCAGTTTCCAATATTTTAAGGCAAGAGCATCTTTCCAGCAAGAATAGGATTGGTATTCCAAAATAGCGCAGAAGAGTGCACAGATTTACATAAGCTTGCTGTGGGGGTTGGCTGTCCATAGAAATTAGAAAACATTTTCAGCTGCTATATAATACTAGAGAAAAGGTGCTAAGTGCATGCCTACAACAGATTAAGATAAATAATTTACAAACTTTACAATGGCATTGTGGTAACAAATTGTTAGGAAATCAACAGGATTTAGAAGTGAAGACTACTCTATCTGTTGGATACTTGCCGCCTTTTTCTTAAAGTATTATTGGTCTTGCATATATTGTGTTTTACAAAAAGAGATTGTTTTATGAAACCTTTTCTATTTTATTAAAGCTTTTGCTGTTTACTACTGACTTTAAATGGCTCCATGAAAACAGATATGCTTTAATTATTTATGGACTTATTCTGGTTAATAGAATCATTATCAACTACTTCTGATTAATAGGCTTAACACAGATTTTTAATAGCCAGTAAGAAGTGTTAGATACATTCATTGTTTGTAATTAACATTGTTAGTTGTCTTCACTCCAGTCAGCTATTTCTAGTGGCTGCCTTTGGCCTTTGCCACAAGGGTGCATTGCTGGCTTGTGGTCAACTTGTTGTTGATCAGGAACCCTAGTCCCTCTCCAGAGAGCTACTTTCCGGATAATTGGACCCAAATGTGAATTGGTGCATGGGGTTATTCCTCCCCAGGTACAGGACTTGGAATTTCCCTTTTCTTGAACATTGTGAGGTTCCTGTTTCTGCATTTCTCCAGCCTGTTGAGGTCCCTCTGGATGGCAGCACATCCATCTGGTCTATCAGCAGCTCCTCCCTGTTTTGGTTGCAGACTTCCTGAGAGTGCAATCTGTCCCATTATCCTGATCATCAATGAAGACATTAAACAGTACTGGCCCCTGGGCTACACCAATAATGACTGGCTTCCAGCTGACCTTCATGCTGCTAATCACAATCCTTTAAGCACAGCAGTGCAGCCAGTCTTCAGTTTGCCTCACCATCCACTTACCTAGCTTGTATTTCATCAGTTTGTCAATGGGGATATTATAGTAGACAGCGATGAAAGCCTTGCTAAAGTCAAGATAAATATCCCCTTATCCACAAAGCCAGTCATTTCATCATAAAATGCTATCAGCTTGGTTAGGCAGGATTTTGCCTTTGGAAAGTCCATGCTGTTGATCAGCTCCCAGTCACTTTGTTGTCCTTTTCAAGCTTGAGTCTTGTCAGGAGCTCCTTGTTCATCCACACAGGCCTCCTGTCACCTTGGCTTGATTTCCTGCTCATTGGGATGGACCATTCTTGAGCTTGAAGGAGGTGATATTTGAAAGGAGGATGTGATCCCTCTTGTCTCCAGGACCACCTCCCATGAATTCCAGCAAAAAGATCCCTGCACACGACAAAGTCTGCTCCCCTGATGTCCAGAACTGTGATTCTACTGTTTGCCTTGTTCCCTTCTCTCAAGATCCTGAACTCTACCATCTCATGGTCACTGCAGCCAAACCATCCCCCCAAACCTTTACATTCCTCAAAAGTTCTTTTTTGTTTGTATCATATCCAGCAGAGCATCTCCCCTATATCCATATCCTGCACCATGCCTGTATCCCTCCATTGCAGTACTCCAGTTGTGTGAGCTATCCCACCACATTTCTGTGATCCCAACTATATCTGCCCTGCACCTGCATGCTGAACTCTAGTTCATCATGCGTGTTTCCCATGCTGCATGTATCAGCGTATAGACACTTCAGAGAAGCATCCAGTCATGCTGATTTCCCAGGAAAATAGTGAGAGTTTCCCCTTCTGCTGTTCTCTTAGCACTTCTTTATTTGTGTGCATATGTCTAGGGTAGAACTCCTTCTTCCCTGTAGTTATGGCTAAGCCCAGCCGGCAACAAAGCACCATGCAGCTGCTTGCTCACTCCTCCCTACACCAGGGGGATAGGGAGAAGAAAATGTAAAGGCAGGCTCATGGGTCGAGACAAGGACTGGGAGGGATCACTCCCCACTTATGGTCACGGGCAAAAGACAGGCTCAACTTGGGGGGAAGAAACAAAATCAATNCTGCAGTCCTTCATGAACTTCTCCAACGTGAGTCCTTCCCATGGGCTGTAGGTGGGCATCTGCTCCCCGACTCACCTCCATGGACTGCAGGGGGACAGCCCCCCCCCGCTGCCAAAACCCCACCATGCAAACCCAAAACACCTGTTTTGTTGATCATGAGGTATTTCATGCCCACATCGCCGTGCTTCTTTTGTTTGCAAACCTGGGCTCACTTCATTGTGAAACCCTTCCTCACTTGATTGTGGGTTGCCATCTCCCTCACCCCATCATTCTTGTTTTAAAGCTTTCCTAACCAGGGTGGCCAGCCTCTTGGCCTTTTCTTAAATGTGTGGTATATGTAAACATAATAATAGTGGCCATAAATGACATAATTCCTGTATCCTACAGAGCATTCAACTTCTTCCTGTTCTTTTCCTAATCTTTCACAATATCTTAGCCTTATCAGAGTCATGGATAAATAGTAAATATTAGAAGAGGTTACAAAACAAATAAAACTAATAGGAACAAATAAATGTCTCTGCTGACATGTCAGGCACTAGCATTTAAGAGGCTTTATGGCAGAACATCTTTTAAGAACAGACGTAAGAGAAGATACTGAGGTTAAATTACAGCCATGTGTAGAGAGCTTTTCCTAGTTATTGTTATCTTGGGATGGTAACTGCCAGTTTCTCTCCTCCTCAAAAAGTTAGCAAGTATTAGCCAGCTGGGTACCAATTATTATTGCTAAATAAGTCTAAATGTTAGTTCTTATTCTTTCCTTCTAGAGAAGATAACAGTGGCTAATAAAATGACCTGACAGCGCTCTTAAACCAAATATGGTTTAATCTTTTCTGTGGGAAAACATCACAGTACAAGAAAAAACATACTTAAAACAAGAAAATTCTGCCTTCCTCCAAATTAGGAGGGCCCTGTGCTTAATATCTCTTGTCATTCATAGAACTGTGAAACAATTCAGATTGGAAGGCAAACTCCTCTACAAAGCAGGGTCAGCCATAGTTGCTCAGGTCTTTATCCAGTCAAATCTTGAAAACCTCCAAAGGCAGAGACTGCACAGCCTCTCTGGAAAACCTCTTCCAATGATTTGCCGTCTTCATGATGAAAAGGTTGCTCCTATACCTGGCTGGAAGCTCTCTTGTTTCAGTCTGTTTCAGCTTCTCTTGTGTCCTTACCATGCACCATTATGAAGAACCTGGCTCCATCTGCTTTACAACCTCTTCAGATTTACCAGGGCTGCTGTTACATCTGCCCAAAGACAACTCCTCTCTGGACTGATCAAGACTGGCTCCCTCCTACTCTCTTTTCAGGGCAAGCACTCCAGGCCTTGACCATTGTGGTTGCTCTGTGCTGAATGCGCTCCAGTTTATCCAGCCTTCTACTGGGGGCCAAAACTGGATGCTGTACCATTCCAATAATGTATTTCAACCAAATAATAGATATCCCATTAAATGACCTGCAACAGTACTTTCAATTACAATTACAAGTATTTTCAATTACAGTTTTTCCTCATATATTTCAAAGATGCAGCAGAAGAAAGCATGGTAAGCTGCTGGAACTGGAGAACAGGGCCTCCTAAGAAGCAAAAATACCAGAAAATGAATGAAACTAATGTAAATGACAAAACTAAATACTGACAAAAACTCCTGTGTAAAGCAGTACAAGAGAAAAACACAAGAAAAGAAAATCCGTGAAATTATATTCAGCAAGAATTTAACACCTCTGTTTTAAGAAATCCCTAAGGAAGAAATCCCTGGAGTTAATAAGGAAATACCAGTGCCTCAAGCTTTAACTGTTCTGTACTCTTCCCACAGCAGCAGCTAAGAATAGGACAAATTACTATACAAACTTTAGTCTGACTTCATGTAGGTTTGTCCTTACGAATTGAGAGAAAGCTCAGTATCATAGCTGCTCTGAAAGCTAGTGCCTTCTTTTTCAAGAGAAGTGCTGCAAGTCTGCAAGTATCTCTTTCCAAGGGTGGAGGTATCTCCACACAGGCCAATTACAGCCAGTGCATGTATGTATCCAAGGACTTGAAGTCCTCTCTCATTTCAAATGAGTGGTCTAGAAGAAGTCCTATCACTGCAAAGTTGTGAAAGAAGAGTGATTTACTGTGCAGTTTGCTAATTAACAATGCATTATCAGTGCTGAATAACAGAACTTATGCACTTTTCCTGTGCAATATTACAAACTATGGTAAAAATGCTTTCCCTTTGACAGGTCTCCTGTTTGTTCCTCAGGTGATCTTTGGGGACTGTTGACAAATTTGACAACTGTAGGTAGCATCAGCAAAAGACCTCACCTCAGTAAGAACTGCTCAAGAGAATAAAGATTTCTAGATCAGATTCTAATTGTCTAATTTTACTACATACCTGGGATCTTACTCAAATGACAGCATAAGCAGTAACATATGCTAGATTTTGTAGTCTGTTAAATAGTACACTGGTTATAGCAATAATTATAATACCTTCTTTAAGTCATGACAACCAGTGTCTGGAAGATTGTAAAATATTGAAGTTCGTTGAATCAGCAAACAAACAAAAACATTTGAAATGCCAATGATAATTCATAAAAATATTATTGCTCATTTATTTTGACAATTAAATTTCTCTTTTTTATATTTGATAACATGATACACACTGTAATGCATTTATTTTTTTTAAATGATAGTTTAATAATTTGAGCTGTCACTAAAACACTCTCATATTTAATCTTTGTTGAGAGGTGGAAAGTAATTGCCAATTTTTAATGTGGATTACACAACATGCAGACTAATGAAATGAGAATGGTTATGCTGTATTTCAAATGATCATTTACCAGTATTTATTTAGAAAGTTATTTCTGAAATTAATCTTAACATTGACATCAGAAAGGGCAGACTGAGCTGGTTTCTTTCTTTCTTTTTTTTGTTTCCTTTTTTTTTTTTTTTTTGTCNCACTTAATTGATCGGAGTGGAGTATAATGATGAAAAAGCCTCCTGGATGCTGTGTTATCTAAGGGTAGGACTTATCCTATCATTAAGCTCTACAGCTGCTTTTCCCTCCTGCTTCTTCACAAGAAGAAAGAGCAAACATAGGAGTGGGAAACTCATGGCACTAAGAAGAGGTCAATCAGAAGGACTCAGTCTTCCCTTCTGCTGGCTGTGAGCACTGCAACTAGGATCCATGCTTTTTTTAATCTCAGAGGTTGTTAAAGTGTATGTTACATGGACTATACGTGTAGCCTTTTTGGAAACTAAACTTCGGCCAAAATGTAGCAGCTCATTCAATACAGAAGAGATTCAGAGATGGATTGACAGTGTGACTGGAGGTAAGAGTCATGTCCCCAGTCAAAAAAGGAAGCTAAGAACAAGGTATGCTTAATTTAGAATTATAACAAATAAGAGCAGAAAGAGTCAATATAGAGAAAATAGCAGTTTGTGTATAAAAAGTAAATCAGAAAGTCCTTTCTAATCTTTTACTATGAAAGAATACAGCAACTAGTATTTCAGGGGATAATTTTTTTGTTGGCTGAAGTGGAAAAATGTGCTGCTATGGGCAGGGTGGTTCGAATCACTTCTTGTGCCTGAATCTTTAACATCTACTACTAGCCATCGTGTCAGTCACAGGAGAGTGAGCTGACAAGATAATTACTCTTGCCTAATGTGGTGGTAGCCTAACTATGACCCTCTAGACCTGAGACTGGTGAGGAGACCTTAGTCCATCCTCTAGGCCTGCTTGTTTTGCTCTGTTCTGAAACTTTACTTCAGGGCTCTAAAATTAAATGAGAGTTAGATTTGTCTTTAAGGCATATTGTGGTGATGTGCTGTTATGGGTTTGTGTGGCGCGGTTTTCCTTGGTGGCAGGGGAGGGGGGGCTGCAGAGGGGGCCCCTTTAAGAAGTTGCTGGAAAAATTCGCTGCCCCAAAATGTCGGACCCGCGCGCCAAAATGTCGGACCCGCCTCTAGGCGGGGAGTGAC
>VYZV01011597.1:54410-68623 GCA_013401275.1 Pandion haliaetus
GTCACTCCCCGCCTAGAGGCGGGTCCGACATTTTGGCGCGCGGGTCCGACATTTTGGGGCAGCGAATTTTTCCAGCAACTTCTTAAAGGGGCCGCCTCTGCAACCCCCCTCCCCTGCCACCAAGGAAAACCGCGCCACACAAACCCATAACATATGTGAAGCATATGACATATGACAGAGATTAGGTTTTACTCTTCTCAGGAAACATAGTTGTAGAAGCGCACTGGCCTAAACTGTAGCTATGTATAGGTATCAAGAGATATCTGACCCCACATCTTACTACATTCTGTTTAGTTTATTTATTTTGCTTTTTTTTTCTTTTAGAGTAAGGAAATATAATTGCCACTCCTTTACATGCTTCCCTGTGATGTCAAGCCACAGCAACACAATTTGTAATTAGGGTAGCAAAAATGGAAGAGATTTATAAATTCAACTAGGTAAGACAAATGACAGTCACCTCTGACCTTCCCTTTGAATGACCTACTTGTCTATTTTGAGTCTCTGCTTTATCTAGCAATAGCTCCTGCATAAACCTTTCATGACATAATTACCTCAAACTTACACACCCATTCAGAGTGAGCGGCATATTTTTGACATCTCCGTGCTCCATAAATTCTTGGTGGCATAGATATCAAAGGGCAGAGTCAATCTGAGTCTCATTTCACTTTCCTTTTAAAGCAACATTAGAACACTAATTTTCAACCACATAAGTTAAAATACTATGAGCCTTAAAAGACTATGAGCCATCCTATTTTCAGGAAGAAATTTCTCATTACAACAGAAGAGAAGAAAAATGGATTAAGAGAAATAAACAGGAGATGATGCCACTTGCTTAGAGGAATAATTTTCACATAATGGTGGAGCAGACAGCTACCTAGTTGCCCTGCACTAAGAAAACTTTTGAGGCCATAAAGCAGTTCTGAATTACTACTAGATATTCGGATAAATTCTATGGATGAACAACTTATATTGTTCTCAGTATAAGAGTTTGTCTTTCACAATGTCCTGGAAATCAGAGATGTTCTAAAGCCTTATTTGTTTCCCATGTCCGCAGGTTAGTTTTGTAGCTTGGAATTTGCAAGAGAAATATACTCTCCCTCCCCCTCCAAGTTTCTCCCTCCAAATTGGACGACACTCCTTTTGGCCATTTTGCCTGTTTGCAGACAAATCAGATAATTTAATTTCCAGGGGTTACTCTTCATACACTTCTATGCACAGGGAGAACAGAAATTACTTTTGAGAAGAATCAAGGTTCTTCCTCTTTCTCACAAAGTCTTACCATTTAGTAGCTAGGTATTCAAAATACTATTTTCAGCATGAAAATGTGTAAAAGATTCAAAACTCATTCATTAAGAACTCAGAATGCCTTATTGTATCAAGGACAAGGGACCATCTACGTTGTAAGCTTTAATATAGCATGACAAGTTGTGGGAAATGTAATTTAGCCTTAGAACTCTGGTCTTTCACACATGAATATACTCTGTATCAGGCTTATGAACCTGAACTCTGATTTGGCTCAGCTTGTGAAACCTGTGCACAATACTTATGCTGTCTGCACAGATTAACTGAGGTGATGTATTTTAGCCACCATTTTCTTCCACTAATTGCCCAGATTACCAGGTCAGTAGAGCTCAAGACAAGAAGCAAACAAGAATTAAGATGGGGAAGATAGAGGTAACCCTCTCAAGACAGCTGTTAAGGTTAGGTAAGCAGTTGGTTTTTTTTTTTAAAAAGACTTCTGCAGACTCCACATAGGGAATCTGGAAAGGAGTTCACTTGAAGGAAGAAATGTGAAGAAACTGAATTAAACAAGAAAATGAAGGACTAGTCTCTGAAAGTCAGCAGAATATGTGGTGTTTTGACAAGGAAACAGTGTTTCTGATCATACCTCCAATTCTAGGTGGTAGTTCAAAAGATCTTTCTGACAAAAAAACCCAAAATTATGAAGGTATATGTTTAATCATGTTTTAGGTCCAGAAGAATATGCTCTTTCCAAATTGTCTTAACTTAAGACTAATAACCGTAAATTCAATTTACTTAAGCAGTTGTTCAGAGGAAACAATGCTCAAAAGCTGCAGTATGATAGTATGAATTTGAACCCTGTAAAACTCCTAAATCATCCTCCCTTGGTCTTTTAGAGCATGGAACTGAGATTTTCCAATGTAAAATTAAGGTTAAGGAGAAAAACCAAAAAAGGTAATTGACAATTATTTCTTCAAATAATGGTGATGACAAAGAACTGAGTTTGAACTACAAAATACACTACTACTCTGGCTTTCTGGCCAAATCTGCACAGAAATACTTCGGTTTAGCTCATGTATCTTTAGTAAAGTCAGTGCTTAGTACATTTTGTCAAGAAGCTAGGGTATATGCCTAACATACCAGTATTACACAGGTGTAACATTCATCTTGAAATGAGAGATGTTAAGGACAGCTGCACATGACATGGTGTGAGAAACTTCAGTGTGAGAAGGGGTAAAGAAGGTGTTTTTATTTTCATTTTCTGGCCTGTCATTTTCTTTAATAGTAAATGTACAATATGGTCCTTGTACAGAGAAAGGTCTCAGTTCAGAAATTTTTATTCTATATAGCACACCTCTGATGCTGTCACTGAAGTGTGATGAGGTGAGAAGTAGGCTAATCTATGCTGTGTTTCCGTCTTCCACAGATGAAGTTATTCAGCTTTATGTTAGGTTAAGTGTGTCTTCACAGTGACTGCAATGAAAAGCTTGCTAAGGACCTATTCTTCCCTTCTTCATCAATGGAATATGAATCATAATCAGATTTAGAATTGGAATGGAATTAGAAATCTTTAAGAGGGACTCTAAAAGGAATTTGGAGCCTCAGATCCCTTTCTTATGTTGTTATAGTTGTGCTAATTATGAATGGCAGGTGTAGTTTGCACTAAAAAGTGTTGATGTCAGGAAAAGAATCATGAGAGCTGTGGAAGAAAATTGAGAGCTTTCATTAGTTCATTTGGACCAAGTTTTGTCTGTTATGTATTTTTATTTGTAATTGTCTTCATCAAAAATAAAAAAGAATGGTATAGGAAAATGGGAGACATGCTGCATTCTAATGTAAAGTATAATTGACTGTAGAAGCTATTCTTTCAAGTTGCCAGGATATCTGAATTTCCCTTCTGAAATCCTTGGGCTGAAGGAAATCCATGATAGCTCATGTGAAAGATGTAGGGAGATACCAAGAAAGAGAGTGTTGATATTTAGGATTCCTCTCCTGTGGATGTGTATTCCGGTAGTATGAAATCATCCATGATAACAATGGTTTCAAATGGATACATCCAGAAAGACATAAATAGAAGGAAAAGAGAGAAAAGAGAGAAAGAAAGAAGAAAGAAAAGAAAGAGAGAAAAGAAAGCAAAGAAAGCAGAGAAAGAGAAGAGAAAGAGAGAAAGGAAAGAAAGAAGGAAAGAGAGAAAGAAAGAAGAAAGAGAGAAAGAAAGAGAGAAAGAAGAAAGAAAGAAGAAAGAAAGAAAGAGAGAAAGAAAAGAAAGACCACCGATATCTGAGGTCTTTCTTAGTTCTTCATTATCAGATACTCAGGAAGAGACAAACTGTATGCAAACAGATTATTTAAATTCTTCTGAATCTGAGAAGGTGGCATGGAGATCATCTGGGTCCCAACGAGAAATCTACTGGGCTGGAGGCTCTGTACATCAGGCAATACTGGAACAAGGTGAGTGAGTGCATTTCCGAGGTTACATGTACAGCTGCATAGGAAACAATCTGTAATACTAAAACTGAAATTTTCTTCAAACATATGTCATGCAGTGGTGAATATTATAATAATGTAGTACTAATTAAAATAATGTACTGTCTTATGAGTATGAAAATATTAATCTCTTCTAACCTATGTAGTGAACAGACTCATTTTTCTTTATGTATGACCTATGTACCAGTGTTGTTATTCATTTCGGCTTTAATTGTGTTCCAATTTAAAAATTACAAAAATAAATCTTCTTCATCCATTAGAGTTTCTACTTTCATACAAGCCCATAGTAACAGTTAATAAGATAATAGTAATAGTTATAGGATAGAATTTATTAAATAAGTAGATTATATTGCTGAACATCTGGGTACTTCTGAAATTTTAGTTAATTTAACTGACTGAAGGCAGAATTCTCCATGTATGTAGAGAGCAAAGTGGTAGAGTTACGTTACCTTATACAATTTTAGGGAGAAATTTGACCTGAATTTATTTTTTTTTAGTTCAGATAGAAAGTAGAATAAGCAATGATCTCACTATCTAATCTTTCCATATAACAAATGTAAGAAATTTCAAGTAGACTAAAATAAGAATACAAGTGACACAACTGGTCAGAAAAGAGATCACATTTGTAAATTAGTTCTAAAATATTTTTGAAATGGGGCTTTCAACTGAGTATGGAGGCTGATTTCCTGGTTTTGCCATAGACTTATTGTTCAGTTTTTGTAAGTCTCTTCTCCATTAAACATCTGTTAAATATGTATAACTATAGTTTCCAATTTAATTACACTCTTCTAAGGGTTAGTGTATGTATACAGACTGCCTATACATTTTTGGATGAAAAATGGAAAAGGTTCACATCCCTCTGTCTACCTTGAACACAGAACTCAAACTTTCTAAATCATAGGTGTATTTTGTAAACTATTTCTAAGTAAACATGAAGATTTAACACTATAAGCTAAGCTGTGTCTCTTTGATTCATGATCACCAACATATTAAATATATCCTGCTTTTGAGATAGTGTGTGTTATGAAAGACTTCTTCAAAATGTGCAAGCAGCTTTCTTCAAGTGATTCACTTATCTTTTAGGAAATACAAACATTATATGAAACCTGCATATTTAGAAATGGCACTTGTAATGAATAAATACTGAAAGTTTTCACAAAACTTACTAGATAAATCACTTTGACATTTTAGATAAGTATCATTTTCTCTTCCCTTTTGTGAAAAAAATCGAGAACGTTGCTTTTAGCATGGGAAAGAAAAAATATCTGAGTGCATTTTTAATAGTTGTATAGACACAAAGTGAAAAAAATGAAGTCCTCAGGGTTTTTTTAACTTTGGTTTTATCACTATGGAAATGACCTTGCAATTTAGACTGTGTAAAACTTTAAACAACCATGGCTGCTTCTGCTTACATATTCATCTTAGTCTTATAATGCCATTGGTGTCATATATTTAATTCATGTATTTAATGTAGATGTTATGGAGCATAGTGTCTTGAATGAGTTCACTGGATTTATTTTTCTACAAAGTCTTAGACTGGATTAATGCAATAACCTCTTATCTTTAAATTTGAATATAGCTATGACAGATCTGTATTTGCAAAATTGTTGTGATGAGCTCACTTTCAGTAGTGGTTATTAAAGCAAATTTAAGAAATGTTCCTTTCAGCAGCTTCACACAAATCATAGTACAGGAGATCAGAAAGGTTAAAAAAGAAAATGCCACAAAGTATCTTTAATGGATTCAAAGGAATATTTCATTTATCTTTACAGCCTTACAGCCTATGCTCCTTTCTCATACTCATGCTTAACAGATTCTCTGGAGCATTTCTCTTAGATTGCACTTGCCCCAGGCCAGAGTGGGAATAATTCAGATCCTCAGAGCTCCCAAACCTTTTTTCACCATTAAAATTTACTTCTCAGCTTGAAATAAGCAAAGACCACCCTGCCTCAACAGCTCTTGATCATGAACATTAGAGTAGAGATGCCCTCATATTAGGACTGCATTTGATGGCTTGATGGTGTTTTCCTGGTGCCTGAGAAGTTTTCCATCTTGAGGTATGTTATGGGTTTGTGTGGTGCGGTTTCTTTGGTAGTGGGGGAGGGGGCTGCAGAGGTGGCTCCTGTAACAAGCTGCTAGAATCTCTCCCGGCTCCAGGTCGGACCCGCCTCTGGCCCAGGCCGACCCCAGCAGTGACGGTGGTAGCGCCTCTGGGAGAACATATTTAAGAAGGGGAACCGGTAGTGTGGGGGTTGGGAAACCTGAGAGGAACATCTCTGCCGATACTGGAGTCAGTGAAGAAGGAGGGGGAGGAGGGGGCGCCTGAGGAGGCTGATGGCTCTGCAGCCCGTGGTGAGAAGGCAGGCTGTCCCCCTGCAGCCCATGGGGGTGAACGGTGGAGCGGAGGCTCCCGAAGGTGGCCGTAACCCCATGGTAAAAACCGCGCTGAAGCAGTGTGAGACGGGAGAGCAGCCCGCGGAAAGGACCCGCGCCAGGGAAGTTCGGGAAGAACTGAAGCCCGCGGAAAGGACCCGCGCCAGGGAAGTTTGTGAGGAACTGCAGCCCGCGGAAAGGAACCACGTTGGAGAAGTTGGTGAAGGACTGTCTCCCGTGGGAGGGACCCCACGGTGGAGCAGGGGACGAGTGAGGAATCTTCCCCCTGAGGAAAGGAGCAGCAGAGACAATGTGTGGTGAGCTGACTCAACCCCCATCCCCTCTTCCCCTGTGCCGCCAGGGGGAGGAGGTAGAAAGACCTGGGAATGGAGCTGAGCTGGAAAGTGGGAGGGGTGGGGGGGAGGTGTTCTGATGTTTGGTTTTCCTTCCTAATATCCTTGTTTTTTATTTGATTTGTAGAAAATTAAATGGATTTTGTTTCTTCCCCAAGTTGAGCCTGTCTTTTGCCCGTGACCATAAGTGGGGAGTGATCCCTCCCAGTCCTTGTCTCGACCCACAAGCCTGCCTTTGGATTTTCTCCTCATCCCAACGTGGCCAGGGGAGGGGGTGGAGAGTGAGCGAGAGGCTTCGTGGTGGTTTGTTACCGGCTGGGCTGAAACCAAAACCATGACAAGGTAGCATCAAGATCTATTTAAATGGACAAGAAAGAAAATACTTCATTGCGTGTAGTTGTGGTACTCTTTTAAGGAAAAATAGCTCAGGAGACTCAGTTGCCACTGAGGAGAAAATCTGAATTAAAAGCATCAGATACTTCGTATCAATCTCTGTCCCATGCAAGTGGAGTGCTGAGTTTTGATTTTTATTGTTATCTACACAAAACCATCTAGAATAGATACTTGAGGGAAGAGGCCAAAAAGGCATTGTTGCAACAGTCTTTGGCAGGTCCAGGGGGGAAAAAAGAAGGAAAAAAAGAAAAAAAAAAAAGAAAAAAGAGGGAAACAATTAAATTATCAAGCTCTTGCAATAATTTCTAATGTCCTTTCTGGAGAGTCCATATCTTCCCTGGACATAAATCAGACCATTAATGTTTCTTAACAAGAGGCAGTATAACTTAATAACATTCTTCACAGTGTGTCTTGAAAGACAATGAGACATACGAGATACTTAAGGTGAGTTATCCAGTTTGGTGTGTTTTTTCCTTTTATTTTTATGAATGTACACATATGAATATGTACCTCCTTCTCACTTAGGCTTATTTTTACGTAGCACACCCAGATGAAGTACTAAAGAATTAGTTGAGTCGTTTGCCCCATCGGGAGAGATGGATTTCATACAAAACCAATACCTCCCACTTAGGAAAAATAGTAATACAAAATTTAGGTTGACTAGAATTGGAAAAATGTTGTAAAGTATGAATCTTTATTTAGTGTGGGAAGCTAATTAATATCAGTAGGGTTCGCTTCCCCTGTTATTAACAACAGAATATACCCATAGGAGTGTTTCTAAGAGGTGAATTAAGAATATAAAAAAAGTAGTATTTACAAAAAGTGGATTAGTAACTCACAGTCAATAACTACCACTCACAGACCCACATTGCAAATCTGTTTTTAAGACTTATGCTCATCTGATGTGGGAACAGAATAAACACTTTCAGTGAACCATCCATAGAACAGAAATTAGCAGAAAAATAAGTATAGAAAGAGTGAATTCAATGAAATAATGTAGTAAAACTGCAGTAAAACCTCAGTAAGGTAACAAACTGAAAGGAATCTGCTTGTGTCTTGGAGGGGAACCATAAAATCAAAGAATCACAGGAGGCTGAGGTTGGCAAGGTCCTCTGGAGATCATCTAGTCCAAATCCTTCCTCAGAACAGGGTCAGCTAGAGCAGCTTGCTCAAGACCGTGTCAAGCTGGTTTTGAAGATCTCCAGCTACTCCACAAATCCTTTGGGCAACATATTCCAGGGTTTGATTATATTCACACTAAGAAAGTGGAATTTCTTGTATTTCAGTTTGTGTCCAATGCCTGTTGTCCTTTCACTGGGCACCACTAAGAGGACTCTAGCTGTTTAATTTTAGACCCCCATACACATGGACAAAATTCCCCCCGAGCCTTCTCTTCTCCAGGCTGAACAACCTCAGCTCTCTCAGCCTCTACCCATATGACAGATGTTACAGACCCTCAGAGGCCTTCATGGCCCTTCACTGGACTTGCTACAGTATGTCTATGTCTCTCTTGTACTGAGAGCCCAGCACTGGACACACCACTCCAGATATTTCTCACCATGGCTGAGTAGAGGGGAAGGATAACTTCCCTCAACCTATTGCAGCCCAACAGGGATGTGGCGATCTTTGCCACAGGGGCACATTTCTGGCTTGTGGTCAACTTGTCCATAAAAACCCCTGATCCTTTTCTGCACAGCTGCTTTCCAGCCAGGTTTCCTCAGCCTGTACTGATGTATGGGGTTATTACTCCTCAGGTGCATGATTTCTCAATTCCCTTTGTTGAACTTCCTGAGTTTCCTGTTGGCCCATTTCTCCAGCTTGTTGAGGTCCCTCTGAATCGTAGAATCTGGTCTATCAGAAACTTCTCCCAGTTTTGTTTGCCAGCTCACTGACTGGCTTCCAGCTGGCCTTCATGGTGTTGATCACAACCCTTTGGGCCAGGCAATTCAGCCAGTTTTGTGTCTGCCTTGCCATTCACTTGTCTAGTCTGTATATTATCTGTTTATCAGTGAGCATGTCATGGTAGAGGTTGATGAAAGCCTTGCTAGTAGACATAAAGAATATCTGTTTGTCTCCTCTCAACCACTGAGCCAGTAATTTCATATAAGATTATCAGATCGGTTAGGCAAGATTTTCCCTTCATATATCCATACTAATGGTGCCTCATCACTTTCTTGTCCATCATATGTTTGGAAATTGTTTCCATGATGATTTGCTCCATCACTTTCTCAAGGATCAAGGTGAGTCTGATTGACCTTTAATTCCCAGATCATTCTTCCTGACTGTCATGGTTTCAGCTCAGCCGGTAACAAAGCACCACGAAGCCGCTCACTCACCCCCCACCCCCGCCCCTGGCCACGTTGGGATGAGGAGAAAATACAAAGGCAGGCTCGTGGGTCAAGACAAGGACTGGGAGGGATCACTCCCCACTTATGGTCAGGGGCAAAAGACAGGCTCAACTTGGGGAAGAAACAAAATCCATTTAGTTTACTACAAATCAAATCAAAAACAAAACACAAGGGTATTAGGAAGGGAAACCAAACATCAGAACACCTCCCCCCACCCCTCCCACTTTCCTGGCTCAGCTCCACTCCCGATGCTTTCTACCTCCTCCCCCTGGCGGCGCAGGGGAGCAGGGGATGGGGGTTGAGTCAGCCCGCCACACATCGTCTCTGCCGCTCCTTTCCTCAGGGGGAAGATTCCTCACTCGTCCCCTGCTCCACCGTGGGGTCCCTCCCACGGGAGACAGTCCTTCACNTCCACCGTTCACCTCCATGGGCTGCAGGGGGACAGCCTGCCTTCTCAGCACGGGCTGCAGAGCCATCAGCCTCCTCAGGCGCCCCTCCTCCCCCTCCTTCACTGACTCTAGTATCGGCAGAGATGTTCCTCTCATGTTTCCCAACTCCCACACTGCCAGTTCCCCTTCTTAAATCTGTTCTCCCAGAGGCGCTACCACCGTCACTCCCCTCCCAGAGGCGGGTCCAACATTTTGGCGCCGAGGAATTTGCCAGCAGCTTCTTAAAGGGGCCATCTCTGTAGCCCCCCTCCCCTGCCACCAAGGAAAGCTGCGCCACACAAACCATAACACTGACCTTTGCACTTGAGTCAGGAGATCCCAAACTCTTGTGGAATCTGTGCTAAAGGTTTGTAAATGGCCCTTCACAGCTGACTAAAACCTCCTTGTTCTGTGGACATAAATAGCTGTGGTTTTGAAACAGAAGGTAGACTAGATGATTGTACATATGCTGAATGGAATTCCTTTATGAAAATAAATGAAACAAGGAAATCATTAACATCACACTGATTACTTCTAAAATGGAGTACAGGCGAAAGCACAATCTGGTGTTTGTAGACATAAAGTTTTTCCACCTGTATCGTACTGTGAGAGTTAGAGCTTTGTATGCCCCAGCTAAATGTTCTCCAAGGTATTGGCCCATAAGCATCAAGCCCTCTAGAGACTTTTCAGTTGAACTAAAGGCAGTCTGAAGCATCTTGAAAGAACTAGCAAAATCAAGTTTGTTAGGGGACTCAGATTTAAAAGCACTTGTGTTCTGATCTTCTCAGAAGGAAGGAAAATACTCCAGGAATCATATCAGTATAAACAGGTCCTCTCTGGGACTTTTGCTGTATAGCTCAGCTTTAAGTTCCTATGGCAGACTGAAACTTGTTCTAAAATATAAATAGCAAATGTATCCTTTTCAGAGGTATTTGAGAACCTGGGTTGTGAAATAATGGTCTAAAATATGAAGGTCCAGATGGCCTACCTGTTGGCTTCTAAATTATCCAAGAGAAGCAGGTACACTTTGATGAGTTTGTTTTATGTTTTCTTAGGGTATATGCAAGGATAGGAAAGCAAATGTTAAGCCTGTGAAAACTTCTCGTATTTTGGAATCATTGTCTTTTTCCTTTGAGCATTATCCAATTGCTATAACAGGTAATTTCTGTCAATAAGTGGCTGTATTTTCTTCAAATGCGATGCAACTGAAACTCATAATGATTTTTTTTTTTAATTACTGAATCTCACAGATGTTTAAGATTCCTGTTACAAATGCAATGCATAATTTGATGTTTCAGTATAAGCAGGCAGTGTTTACATCATTTTTTGACTGACTCAGGTAACTGGATATTTTGGACAGTCATGTGGAAGTGTTAAGCTTTCTGGAACATTTTAGTTTTACTTCAGAATTGCTTATTTACATGAGTTGTTGTTAGCTGACTGAAACAAGCATTCAAACTCAGCTAAAATATTCAGCTAAAATCTTAGCTATTTATGCTAACAGACCCAGGAGTGTTTTCCATCTCCCACATCTGGGTGTGTACCATGGCTAACACTCAATTTACATTTCCCCGCATGTATTCCTGTTTCCATGAGAATAAAATCCACACATGGAACAATAGAATTTTCCAAAGAGCCCTCTTCCAAATAGAAAAGTGATGGTGAATACAAGCCATATTTATAAGCTCCAGCATAGACTCAATCTTTGTTTTGTTTTTGGCTGCTAGTATCTATTACTTTATTTTTTGTTATGCTAAGGAATCAATTATGAGGGCTCAGTAAATTTAATTGTAAACCCTGACTCACATTTCTCTTTGTCTTCCACCTGAGGATGTAGTCTAGTATGGCAGAAAGAGATAAGAAATAGACAGCATATCTAGAAAACTCTCAGTTAATAAAGACGACAGGCATGCGCCCTTTAGGCATCAGATAATGGATGTTTCCAACTGATGCTTGTAAACAAGTTCTTGAGGCCACTCTGTATATACTTGGGACCTCTATTATACACTCTCTAAACCTTAATCTAAATTTACCATAAGTATGCACAAAGATGAAAGTGTCTCTAACACATATTTACCAAATGTTTTGTTTCTATTTATGTGACCAAGATTGTCAGAGATAATCATGAAAGGATATCCTCAGCTGCTAGTGACAATGATATAAAAGGAATTAGGAGAGAGACTGAGGAGACTGCTCTTTCAGTTGTAGATGTATGATTTCCAAACTTGAATATAAATCTGGAAAATTTTAGTGGTAGCAGATAACCTGCCTGGAGTTTTCAATAGTGTGAGGTAAAAGCACTGAAATCTGATGTTGGGCATGCAGATAGGATTAGAAAGCTTGTTCAGTCTCTGACAGAAGTGTTCTGTCAATATAGAAGGCACAAGAAAAAGTTTTGCAAAAGTCACACAGGCATTTGTTACTTCACACACTACAGAAATAGGTTTCATAACTATTTTGTAGGTGAACTTTGTTGCAGATGATATCTTTTTCTAATGCATTAGACATGACACTGTGAAGATGGTAAAGTTGACTCAAGTGCGTGTGACAAATGTTAGGACTAAAACCAAAAAAGATAGGCTAGTACTGCATCTTTTTCCGCTCAATTAAATATAGAAGGAGAGGGAAAAGAAAGAAACGTTGAAATACAGAAATTTTCTAGCAAAAGATCTTGTGACAATGCACGTAGAAACTGTAGGCCTATATGCAAAGGTTGATATGAAATGTTTTAGTTTTATGAAATACAATTTCCAGAAAAAAGTGTATACTTCACTTGTATTCTCACGCTTTGTAAATTCAGGTAACAGAAAACATAACTTTGAAGTACAGAGTTGTAAGCAAAGAAATTATATTTGTTAGGTATGACACACTGACTTGAGTTTTAACAGATTACAGGCATAATTTGACTACTAGGAAATTAGAAACATTGCAGAAGGCTATGGTTTTAAACATATTAAATCCTGAGTATCTGTAATGTAATGTTTTGAAGAAAATGATAGTGTTATTATCAGATTGATATTTGAAAAGCTGAAAAGTCAAATTCAAGTCCCTCTTTAATGCTGGTAAATTATATCATACTTGACAGGAGTTCTACTTGCCAAAATACAGTCTAGCAGAGTCTTATAATCAGATTATCTAATTAAGGATCTACAATTTAAAAAAAAAAAAAGGTGTTGCAAACTCATATATATACACCATCAAAAGTGAAAGGTCACATAATTGAATGTATTTATGTCCACAAGATATGCAATTTGTGTTTAACAGCAAAAGGCAGCAATATACCATAGGCTGGATCTTGTTCCCATAATGTCATTGTTATAAAAGGGGAAATCTACAGATGGAACAAAGATACCTTCAAGTTTTCCCAGAAAAAGAGAAAGAAGATAGATTCAAAGTCAAAGAGGTTAGAAATAGATTATGTATAAAACAAGTTTGTTAAACAACATCAAAGAAGTCCTTAGGAAAAGCAATATTTTAAGTAACACCTCCTGAGATGCTTCAGGGCATTAAGACAAAAGAATTCAAAGACTGGTAGGATGCTACAGACTTCATATAAAACCTGGATATTACCTGTTTTCCTTTTGAGGGTGAGACATAAAGATTCTGGACCTTTAGAATCATAAAGTCATTTAGGTTGGAAAAGACCTTTAAGATTGAGTCCAATCGTTAACCTAACACTGCCAAGCCCACCACTAAACCATGTCCCTAAGTGCCACATCTACATGTCTTTTAAATACCTCCAATGACGGTGACTCAACCACAAGGTAAGGGTCAAAAAAAAATGGTTGAACATTTGAACACCAGAGTAAGCTTCTATAAGCAGACTGAAAGAAACACACTAGCCCCCACCCCTCAGTTACAAGCTCTGTTTTCAACTGTTTTCTTCTTCTTAAATTAAAGATTCATGTTAGTTCTAAATTCTAACTTAGACTTCTCATTTTTCAGGTGTAGGAACAGTACTGTGACTACATGTTGCAGAAAAGATGTGGGTTATTCATATGCTAGTTCATCAGCAAAAATATCTCATTCTGCTTTAGTATCATTCATGCAAGTATCATGTCTGCACTAAAGACAAGCACTAGTTAAATACGTTGGGTGTTGTGGTTTCAGGTCAGCTCAGCCGGTAACAAAACAACACGAAGCCGCTCACTTACCCCCCACCCCCTCGCCTGGCCACGTTGGGATGAGGAGAAAATACAAAGGCAGGCTTGTGGGTCGAGACAAGGACTGGGAGGGATCACTCCCCACTTATGGTCACGGGCAAAAGACAGGCTCAACTTGGGGAAGAAACAAAATCAATTTAATTTACTACAAATCAAAACAAAAACAAAGCACAAGGGTATTAGGAAGGGAAACCAAACATCAGAACACCTCCCCCCACCCCTCCTGCCTTCCCAGCTCAGCTCCACTCTCGATGATTTCTACCTCTTCCCCCCGGCGGCGCAGAGGAACAGGGGATGGGGGTTGAGTCAGCTCACCACACATCATCGCTGCCGCTCCTTTCCTCAGGGGGAAGATTCCTCACTCGTCCTCTGCTCCACCGTGGGGTCCATCCCACGGCAGACAGTCCTTCACCAACTTCTCCAACG
>VYZV01011597.1:68946-84004 GCA_013401275.1 Pandion haliaetus
TCCGACATTTTGGCACATCCGACATTTTGGGGCGGCGAATTTACCAGCAGCTTCTTAAAAGGGCCGCCTCTGCATCCCCCCTCCCCTGCCACCAAGGAAAATCGTGCCACACAAACCCATAACATTGGGGCAGTGCCAAACTGCAGGCAAAGTAGCATTTAAGCTTTGATGCATAAAAGGTACACTATGGCAACTTTGCCAATCACATGTCTATTGATGTGCTCATGCAGTTTCTCAGCATTGTGGATATTTCTTAAGCACAACATTCTGGCACCAGTGAACTGGAAATAAGTTCATGTACACTGTGGACAGTTATTGATCTGCTGAGGCTTGACAGAAAATCTACAGTAGCAAGGGATAGCCTATGTTCCACCAGTACATATTTCTAATTTCCTTTTGTCACCCAGGAAGCCTGTGATAAACCGCATTTCTTGCACAATGGAATAGGCATAGGAATGCCTTAATTTTTCCTTTTCTTGATTGTATTCAAACCAACCCAATAAACTTTAAGAGGTCAGGGATAGATTTTACAAAAAAATCAAGGGTCTGCTCTTTTGAGATGCTTAAGCATATCATGTGAAAGGAAACTATACCCTCTGAAACCATATGAATACAGTAATGACTTACAATATTCTGAAAAAGGCATTTCTGTGCTGATTGCTCATTTAATTGTCTTCTACAAATTCTTCCTCTTTTTTCTTTTTATACTAAATCTAGCCATTTGGATCTTTAAAACCAATTCAGTTATGTAAATGAAAGATTGAAGAGCATTTTTCTGGAGGTTGAGCAATGCTGGTGATTTATCAGTACCCAGCCAATACTGTCACTAAAATATACATTGCAGATTATTATATTTCTGGAGAGTGTCCTTAACATTTTTTGCATAGTAAAGATAATATTAGTGAATAGAGTAAGAGGAGTCTTAGTCTTCTACCTTCATTTTCAAAGAAGCCTCATTATTCAAGTCCCAAAAATGAAGAGGTTGTCTTGCTCTGAAACAAAATTCCTCTGTCCAAAACAATTATTAGCCACACAAAAAAACACAGGGTGACAATTAGACTTCTTAGTAAGACAATATATCTAGCGTAAATAAAATCCTTGCTTAAAAGTAATAAAACCAGAAGAAGATTCTCATTCTCTCCTTTACTCCTTGACTCCTTCACAGAACAGAAGGGTCAGAACAATGTAAGGTGTAACAAAATGGCTCAGTTTTGACCAGAGAAATTATCTTCCAGTATGACAACTCCATAGTGAATTACTGTACAGCTAGAGAGACACAGGCAGTCAGTTAGCAATAAGCAGTGACTCACACACATCTAGGGTAGAACTGAAGCTGATAGGTGGAACACATTGCTTCTGCAGTGTATATAGATCCCTAAGGCTATGTAAATATGGATGAAGTGGTATGAAGCATCCTGTGGTGTGGAAAAAAAAGGCAACTAAAAATGTTCCACTTTCTTCCTGTCTGTGGTATATTCCATTTTATAGAGATGAGTGATTTTGTGGAGGCATGGTTTCCAAGTGTCCTTCTTTGCCACTTAGGGATGTTTGCCCAGCAAACACATATTTTGAGCTTTGACTGAACCACTTCCTTTGGTAAAACATCTATGATTTCAGTAGGTTGCTGACAGCAGCCTTCTCAGCACACTTTATTCAGATGTGGTATTTTATTTTTTCTCCTCTCCTTTCCTTCACAAGATAAAACCCACATCTCTGTGTCAACAACACTAGCTGTCGGCAATCTACTGCATGGGTGCCAAGTGTAGCAAACAGGTACATTGTGAATAGCAATCAACAGGGCTAATCAAGTACTGGAAGTTAATACTTTTCAAAGCAGCAAAATAATGGTGACAAAATTAGAATGACAAAATGAGAGTGACAGATAATCTTGCTTTTCAGAGAGTCAGAACGGCCTGACTTCTGCTCAGTTTCTTCCAACACTTCTAACTAAAAAATTCAATCTGGTACTCAGTTCTAGGAAGACTACAGACACTGGGTGCCATAACACAGCCCCCAAACAACAACAACAAAATCAATATAAAGTTTTGTAGTTATATAATGCGTATATTTTTTCATAAAATATTAACTGAGTGGTTCAGTAATTTCCTATTCCTAAATCAGTTACAAGTGACCACCAAATGCTACCTTTGTTTAACTTCCAAAACATTTTATAGGAATTAAAACTAGAGTGAAAATAAGAAAAACAATTAGCCTGATGTTTGAAATGGTATGGTTGGAATGGATAGAAACTGGGACACAGAAAGACTGTCCCAAATTACAAAAACTGCAACAGAAAGGGCTTATGTGTCATCATAGCCAACAGGTTTGAAAAGTTGTTTCATTGAGTTGGTATGATTTAGTAAACAAGCAGTTAGAATATATTTTTTTGTATTCTGTTAGGCAATTACATAAATCCATAAAGGACCAAACTAGTCTTCCAGGTTCTGTATGGAATTAAAAACCTAATTCACTGTGCCAGAGCTGATACTAAATAGTCCTTCATCAAATTATTTCATCCTCTTTTTATGTTTACAATTCAGACAGGTATATGCTAAACTGCACTCCCACTTTTATAACAGGGAAAATAAGATCTTGTCAGACTCTCCCAGATGGAGAGAAAATTGTCAAGTATACATACACTTGGTGAAAATGACAAGAGATTTGAGGTTGATAAAGAGGGAGAAGAGTTAAGATTGTGAGGTTGCAAAGTGACAGAAGAAAACCATTGGCTTCAGAAGTGGGAAAAGAAGGTAAGAAAAATATATTCTCCACTTCTGCTTCTTCACAGTTGTTATGGGTTTGTGTGGCGCAGTTTTCCTTGGTGACAGGGGAGGGGAGCTGCAGAGATGGCTCCTTTAAGAAGCTACTAGAAGGTCCCCTGGCGCCAAAATGTTGGACCTGCCTCTGGGAGGGGGGTGATGGTGGTAGCGCCTCTGGGAGAACATATTTAAGAAGGGGAATCGGCAGTGTGTGGGTTGGGAAACATGAGAGGAACATCTCTGCCGATACTGGAGTCAGTGAAGGAGGAGGAGGTGCCTGAGGAGGCTGATGGCCCTGCAGCCCGTGCTGAGAAGGCAGGCTGTCCCCCTGCAGCCCATGGAGGTGAACGGTGGAGTGGAGGCTCCCGAAGATGGCCGTAACCCCATGGTAAAAACCACGCTGGAGCAGTGTGTGACTGGAGANTGGAGCAGGGGACGAGTGAGGAATCTTCCCCCTGAGGAAAGGAGCGGCAGAGACAAGGTGTGGCGAGCTGACTCAACCCCCATCCCCTGTTCCTCTGCGCCGCCAGGGGGAGGAGGTAGAAAGCACCGGGACTGGAGCTGAGCTGGGAAGGCGGGAGGGGTGGGGGGAGGTGTTCTGATGTTTAGTTTCCCTTCCCAATACCCTTTTGTGTTTTGGTTTTGATTTGTGTTGTAGTACATTAAATTGATTTTGCTTCTTCCCCAAGTTGAGCCTGTCTTTTGCCCGTGACCATAAGTGGGGAGTGATCCCTCCCAGTCCTTGTCTCGACCCACGAGCCTGCCTTTGGCCAGGCCAAAGGGGAGGGGTTGGGGGGTGAGTGAGCGGCTTCGTGGTGCTTTGTTACCAGCTGGGCTGAAACCACGACAACAGTGAATCTATTTTCTCTTTCAGTTTAAGATTGTCTATAAAGAAGCCTATGCTGTTAATTCAGGTTGGGATTTTACAGCGTCTGTGTTGGCTTATCTGTGCTTTCATTAGGAACAATGAAAAGTTTACTCTTCAACTCAATCAACCTTAAAACATTCTTAACTGCTCTTGAAAAATCTCCTGGTAGGTTTCCTTCAGGATTTCCTACAATTAGAAAAAAAACCCTGAATGTTTTAGACTAGAAATTCTGAACTTGTAATAGCCCACCCACTAAGTCCACTTGTTAATTTGCTACTAGTATCACCTCAATACATGAACAGTACTGGAAAAGAGAACTAAATTATGCAACAGTATCATGCTTTCTGAGATGACCTCTACCTATTAAAATAGATATACAGGGGTTTGTTGTTTGGGGTTTTTTTTGTTGTTGTTTTTGGGTTTTGGGTTTTTTTTTTCTTCCCTGAGCTAGGTTTTGTTCTTTTTTATTTTATCAAAGAAAACAAACTCAGATTCTTTCAGTCCTGGTTTATATCAACACAGGGTCCTATCTGTGCTTTTCACCATATAAATTTCACTGGGTATATCTGAAATTGTTTATGTGATATAATGTGCAATAATCCTTTCAGTGAAAGATTCAGTCATCCAACATGTCCACAGTGTAAGGGGGCTGAGAAGGGTAGACAATGATGCAATCAATAGAATACATTGATTTCACACATCTGAGTATAATTTACTGGCTCTCCTCTTTTGTGAATGCAGTTTCAATCTACCTCTGACCAATGGAAGACTCTACAGAACATCGTCTTACATGCCAGGAGGGAATCCTAGTTTCGTTGAGTGAAGGCAGTCAGCAGGCAAGGAAGGGGAGAAGATGGGAAGATGTTTACTTCTAGTTTGTGTAGTTAAGAGAGTTTTATTTCTTTATTAATAGTGTTCTGATATGAAATGCATATCTGTTCCAGGAAAAACATTTGGAAGACATGAGGTATGTCCAGTTATGTGTCCCTGACACTAGGATACAAACAAATTCTTTCCTGATGTCTCTGCTGTCACTGTGGTTCTTGCTTTTTGAGCTACAAAGTGGCTGTTAGTCAAGATGTCTCATGACCTGCTGGTTAGAGTACCTTTGGATGATTCCACTGTGTAACTAGAAAGCAGAAGGCAGGCAACAGCCCTGCAACAACAGCAGTATTTCCCTTTGTAAAATTATTCTCAGAAATCTAGGCAGACTGAACTGCAAGTGAATGGAGACCCTTATATTTCCCATTGTTCCCTGTACTCATAAGCATATGGAATTTGTATCTTGAGAAACACTTAATCTGTCCCCATAGGTTGTTAACTGAGTCCTAAGCACTTGATGTTTTGGTGACAGGCATCTAAGCCAGACAGATTTCTTTCTACCCAAAGCACCCACCCTGTTAATTTCCCAAACACAGCATTCCTCTGCCAACTTTGAAAACGATGGCACAACTGGAGAAGACATCTACATGTACTTAAGCAACTATTTCTTAATAGCTACCTTTGATTTATTATACAGTCCTTTTCTGAAATATTTACAGTTTTTATTTTGCCATTTACATGGAGGACATAATGAGAGCGATCCCAGTAATTACCAGTTTAAATCTCTCAGTCCAAAGCAACTGTTTCAGAATGAAGAAATAATTGCCAGCTAGGTGCTTCAAGCAAAAGCAAAAGTTGAAGAATTAACCCTTCTGACACATTTTTTTTGTAGGGTGGAAAAAATACATAAACCTTTTGTAATTCTATGAATATGTTTTCTCCTATGCATTCTTTCTCCAGGCTTTACTACTTGAAATGTCAGTAATGAATATAGTGCTTATGAGTTTGTGTTGTTTGGCACAATCTGAGGCTATGTCCAGTGTTTATTCACAGTGGAAGACTGTACACATGCTCAAAAATTCATTACAGCCTGTATGAATTTCATCACCACATTGTCATTCCTTTCCTCATTATTCTCTTACTTTTAATTTCTGCTCAGAGGTTCCACTAAAACATCTCTGAGTGAGAAGACATGTTATGTCAATGACTTAAAAAGCTTTGGAGAATCCTTTTTTCACGTAATAGGTACACCAGAAAATATCCCATTTGGGCAGATAAAGAGGATATGCATGGTATAACCCAGTTATTGTGGTTTGTACTTAGAATGTTTCCAGGTGGTTTCAGTGTTAGCTATTCACACTAAATGTTGCTTTTGCTATCATTTATTCCTAATTATTACTGATTTTAATAAATCTACTCATGGAACTAGAGCTCTCAGTTTTCACTTTCCATAAAGTTCTTCAGTGTATGAAAAGCAAGGGAATAGTTGAGCCCAAATTTCTGCATGAGTGATTTCTATGTCTTTTCCATTACTTCTGACATCTCAAGCATGTCAGCTCTAGTACTATTTTGCCTTCAGTTAATAAAAAATGCAAATATTTTGCTCCTGAAAAGTGTTAGGACAGTGAACAGAGAGGAAGAAATTGTGTCCAACTGCATTTCAGTATAAAGCATAGGAACAGTCCTCAGAACATAGATCAGAAGCCTGTATTACCCTAACCCAGATAAAGACAGCAACTCCTGGGTCTAACTATGGATTCAGGAGATCCATGTGTCTTTCCCCTTCCACATAAGAAAGGACTATACTTCCACAGCATTTTCATGAATAAGCTACAGACGGTTCATTCATGTACATTTTTGAGAGTTAAGAAATGCAGATTTAATTCCTACAGAGAAGGAAGCTATCTTTAAGAAAATAGCACATAATTCTTTATGGCTCTTTCGCTCTTTTTCCTTCAGTTCTACCTCCTTAAATTATTACAATAAAGATAATGAGATACTCAGATACTGTCATGATGGGAGCTTACATATGCACTACTAAAATGGATAGGTTAAGATTAAACACTCCTCTACTTCTTAATGATGTAATTAGAAAGCTTTTACATTTTAATGAAACACCGCTCAAAGTGCCTATCTCTGGCTTTGTGTGTGACCTAGAAGACATAACTGCAAAGATGATTAAGAACCCATTGAATAAAAATGCAAATAGTAAGAAAACAACCAATGCTGTAAGTATGAAAATATATTCCTCTGCCACTTGTTTGCATTTGGAGGATTTAATGTTTCTCCCCTAGCTAGCAGCCTGAAGCTGTTGCTTCTCTTAAACTGAGAGTCCCCCAATTCCTCAACAAGTGAAATTATATATTTCCTCCTCAGTCCATGTTCACCATATGGTAATACATTGTGACAATTTTGGCCCACAAGCAACTGCCCTTTCACTATGGCANNCGCTATGGCAGTACAGATTGGGGCTGATCCAAGAAATCTCTGTATATATATAAAAAAAAAATCTCAGAATATTAAAAACTGTGTTTTGTCTTACCCATATGGTTGCAAAAAATCACATGGTTGGAGCAGTTCCATTGTCTGGGATTTCAGTAATGCTGCTTTATGTCAAAGACAACCACTACAAGTGTAGTGCATCTCGCTCTCTTATTTTTCCTGGGACATAACATAACAATGCATAAAATCTTCATGTCACAGTGGATCGTATACAGGACAGAACTATGATTTTCAGCTTTCAAGCTTTCTCTTTCTTGTACAATAGCTATAAAACACATTCACTTCTGGGAAAGAAGGTGGCTGTAGGGAGGGCATCTTTTCTATAATCGAGCAAAAAAACAGGGGAGAGGAATCTACTGGCAGACTACAAGTGTCATACTGGTGATTTCTAAGATAAAAGTTAATGCCCCATTATTGGCCTGATTTTGTAGGTATTTTGAGAGTAAATGGTTGTACTGGATCTGCTTGGGATGATGTTAATTTTCTTCATAGTAGCCCATACGGTGTTATGCTTTGTATTTGGAAGTGAAACAGTATTGATAACACACCAATGTTTTAGCTATTGCTGAACAGTGCACAGTGTCAAGGCTTCCTCTGTTTTGTACTATACGTGCTCCCCACCCTGCTCCAGCCCATGAGTAATCTTGGGGTGGGCAATAGCTTGGCAGAGGACACAGAAATAAAGGATTTTTTAACATAGAGTAGTTAGACACAGTAGCATGCTGGGTCCATGCAAAGAAATTCATTTTGATATGGCCGCAGGGGGAGTTAGAGGTTTGGAACAGGAATGAATGCCACACCTACAGAATGGAAAACTGCGTCTTTCATAACAATGAGTCTGGAAAAGATTTTGTGGGAAAGAAGTTGAAAACAGAAGAATGTGATTTACCAGCATGATGTCTTTGCAAAAAGGTCTAGTGCCATTCACAGAGGGTTAAATGGGGTAAGTAAAGTAATGTTTTTATTTAGCATGTGTCACACTACTAGTGGAATCTTTCATACAGCTGTGCTGTTGCCACTCTTTAAAAAAATGTTGTCCTTATTAGAAGAGAATAGAATTTACATTTTTTTCCCCAACTATGTAAAAAGGCCTTCTAGTGACAGATGTCAAGACCTTAATTTATTTATCTTATAAAAAACAACAAAAGAGTGACTTAATTAAGGGCATAAGCACTTTCAAAAGAAAGAGTAGCCATGTATTAAGAGTTCTTTTATCTAGCAGACAAGAGCATAACAAGAACCAGCAAAGAGTGAAGTCAGATAAATTCAAGGAACACTCAGAGTAGTTACTCATTAGAATATAGCATGAAAAGAAACAGCACAATTTTCATCTCTTGATGTCTTCAGGTCAAAACTGGATTTCTCCCTGTAAGATGTACTTCCATCAAACACAAGTTACTTGTTTAAGATAGAAGTAAATGAAATTTTATATCCTGTGACCTAGTTGCATTTCCCACTGCAAAATCAAAGCACCAAAATTGTCCTGCTAGATATAAATAAGACTAAGAAAAAACTACCACATCAGCTCTGAATAATGAAACTATTTTTGCTTTTTGTATTGCAAAGCTACTCACCAGCTTTTCTGAGACTGTTTTCTGTGTCATTCTGCAACTAGCAATACAGAATCTATCTGAAATAATATCATGATTTTTTCTTTTGTTTTTGCATGTACTGAAAAGGTTTTTTTAAGAAACTGCTTCATAAATGTTGCCCTTTTACAAGGTACATAGAGATTTCCTTCTTTTAGTGGTTTGACCATAACTAGACATTATACAGAATGAACTGATCTTGGCTTTCAGATTTTTAACAATTTAGTCAGATTTAATCAATTGTCACTCTTTTTTCTCCACTATAATGCAAACAGTGCTGTTAAGCCTCATGAGCCATAAAGATGGGATCTAATGAACTTCGTTGATTTTGTCACGTCCTAAAATATGTATGTGTTCTAAATGATATGTTAATCCACTGTAGCTGCAACTCATTAATTTGTTTAAGTTTTTAACTTCACAGATTTTAGGTTTTTAAGTTCTACTGAGTGCAACACTGAAGTGAGGAAGTCTAACAGAAAATTGTCTGGTAAAGCTTAATGCATTCCTAATGCTTAAGGAAAAACTTCCTCTAATCAATGACAAAATCTTCTAAATTATCTGGTTTTAGTGTCATAACAGTAATGGGTGGAATTCAAGTTTGGGTAAACACAGGTGTCCTATGCCATTGTGGATGACCTAGAATATCTGTCACTGCAAAGGCCTTGTGTCTCTTTTAGATCTTGTGTTATATCTGCCAGCCGTGACACTAGGTGCATATGTTTGCATACCTGAATAACTTCCAGTGCTTTCATTCATAATTTCATTTAAGGTGTACTCGGTCATCCTGGGCTGGAGTTAATTTTCTTCATAGCAGACTGTATGGTGCTGTGCTTTAGATTTGTGACTAAAATGGTGTTGGTAACACACCAGTGTTTTAGCTATTGCCAAGCAGTGCTTGCACAGCATAAAGGCTTTCTCTGTTTCTCATTCTGCCCCTGCAGCAAGTAGTCTGGAGATAGGCAAGAGGCTGGGAGGAGACACAGCTGGGACAGCTGACTCAAACTGGCGAAAGGGATAATCCATATCATATGACATCATGCTCAGCAATAAAACTGGGGGGGAGGGGGAGTCTTTCCAAAGTAGCTGTTGCTCATAGACTAGCTGGTCATTGGTCTGGTGGTGGGACGTGATCCTTTACATCATTTGGGTTTGGGGTTTTTTTGTCCTCCTTTATTTATTAAGTAATCTTTATCTTGATCTATGAGGTTTTCTCACTTTTGCTTCCCCCCTGCTGCAGTGGGAAGTGAGCAAGCAGGTGGTGGGTGCTTAGTTGGTAGCCAAGGTCAAGCCACCACATAAAGGCATACAGGACAGCTACTTATTGACATTGAAGAGTCTAGCAGTCTGAACCCTTTTGAGAAAAAGAGTGTTTTCAGTGCCTTAGCAATTGTCTCTCCAAAAAGTGAGGGCTTACAGAGCTGGGGATGATCCAGCTAAGGGAAGGGGAATTAACCAGTTTTTAACCCATTTATCTCCATGGACAGGAAAAAGGCAACTACAGAACCACATGCTGTTAACTACAAGCAACCAAAAAGCCAAGTAGACTAATCAGCAGGAAACAGCAATTATCATTCTTTTAGTCCCTGGGACAAAATCGATAAAAATCTAAGTATAATTCTGAATTAGCAACAATCTGTCAAACCAGGATGTTTGAACAAAAGAGGTGAAATTTCTACTGATGCTGACAGAAGTGCTGTGACGGAATCTTTATCTAAAGTTTGTCATTAACTCCATTAACTCCCAACTAGAACAAACTTGACTGTAATGGAAACTTGAGCACCTAACTCACATCAAAATTGCAAATGCTTAAAGTTTGGTAAAGTAAATCCCTTCCAAAATCTAAGCTAGCTATTGGGTGGGGGGTGGGGAGAGAAAATTTAATGATAAAGAGGCTTACTATCTTCATTACCTACTGTCGTGGTTTCAGCCCAGCCAGTAACAAAGCACCACGCAGTTTGCTCACTCTCCCCACCCCTGGCCACAGTGGGATGAGGAGAAAATACAAAGGCAGCCTTATGGGTCGAGACAAGGACTGGGAGGGATCACTCCCCACTTATGGTCACAGGCAAAAGACAGGCTCAACTTGGGGAAGAAACAAAATCAATTTAATTTACTACAAATCAAATCAAAACCAAGGGTATTAGGAAGTAAAACCAAACTTCAGAACACCTTCCCCCCACCCATTCCTCCTTCCCGGCTCAACTCCACTCCCAGTTCTCTCTCCCTCCTCCCCCCGATGGCACAGGGGAACAGGGGATGGGGGTTGAATCAACTCACCACACATCGTCTCTGCCGCTCCTTCCTCCTCAGGGGGAAGATTCCTCACTCATCCCCTGCTCCACCGTGGAGTCCCTCCCATGGCAGACAGTCCTTCACCAACTTCTCCAATGTGGGTCCTTTCCGCAGGCTGCTCTCCAGTCACACACTGCTCCAGTGCGGATTTTCCCATGGAGTCACAGCCATTTTCGGGAGCCTCCACTCCACCGTTCACCTTCATGGGCTGCAGGGGGACAGTCTGCCTTCTCACCACAGGCTGCAGGGCCATCAGCCTCCTCAGGCGCCCCTCCTCCCCCTCCTTCTTCACTGACCTCGGTATCTGCAGAGGAGTTCCTCTCACATTCCAATCCCACTACTCACTGCAGGTTCTCCTTTTTAAATCTGTTCTCCCAGAGGTGCTACCACCGTCCCTGACTGGATTGGCCTGGGCCAGAAGCGGGTCTGACTTGGAGCTTCCAGCAGCTTCTCACAGGAGCCACCCCTGCAGCCCCCTCCTCCACTACCAAAAAAAGCCATGCCACACAAACCCATAATACCTACACTTATAATTAGCATAATCTAGGTGACTCTTACGTGGCCAAAATCAAGTGAGATAAGTCCCATCATTGGACAATGAAGATCCACAGAAGTATTCTTTTCCAGCACAGCGATATGCTACAAACCCCAAAATGTTTCTGATTATATATATGTAACATGTTGTATAAAATATATGGTATGCATGGTACGTATACTATATATATACATAGACACACTATACTTCATGGTACAGAGAAAGACCAATGAACACCAGCCCAACAAGGTTCTCTGACATTTTGAGCTGAGAGTCAAAATATTCTTGTCCAAGTTTTTTCCCTTCTTTTGTTTTTGCCTGTATGCCTCTTTGTATTATCTATAGATAAAATCTGGGTTTAAGCTATACATATACTAAATCAATGAATGCAGAATTTTAATGCCTCAGTAATTCTGATTTAATACTCTGTCTTGTTAAAATTCACAGTTCAACACTATAGTTAATTGTAAAGAAAGCAAAAAGAGAATGTATGCCAAAAACCAGTTTGATATTAGCAAAATACCCAGAAAATCCTCATTTGACCTTATTATCATATTTTTTTTAAAACTCCAAACACATGAGGCTATGAGATCAGGCACAAAACCCAAACTATGAAACCAGTCTGGATTAATCTAATTTGATTTTACTTTCTGATGAAGAAGATATCTTAAAAAACCTTGTAATCTCTACTCATTTCTTTAGTTGTGTTTAAATTTAAAATGATTCTTGAATATTGTATTATCAGATATTTTAAGAAACTGCTCATCATTCCAAAGGTCTTCATGAATAAACTTTAAAGACCTAATCCTGACAGTAGCCAAATTCCCTTAAATCATTCTGTTAATATCGTTCCCATTTTGAATAACAGCATTTTATGAGTAACCAGCACTAGGCATGTTCATATCTGAATTGCTTAATGGACAACTACAACTTCAAAATTACATCATTTGAATAATTGCATGTTCCAATAAAATGGGAATTAAGATAGCAATGTTTATATTTTTACAAAAAAGTTGGAAAATAATTCAGTGTAAGATGCAAGTATGGTTTATACATTTGTCACTACCCTTAAACAGAGTAGTAGCTCTAACTCTTAGCAGTCCCATAGATATGACCCTAAACTCCTACCCTTCTGCAGAATTAGTCTGTGTGTCTTATAATTTATTCATACAGGTATAATTACAACAGTTATAATGACAGCTATTAACCATCATTTGATATCTTGGTGGGTGTGTGGATGAGTATGTTGCCTTCAAATGTCAGATAGTGAACGAGTCACATTTTCTAAAAATAGCAGATGAATGTTGCTCTTCCCTGTACCCTGCCTCCCAAGTCTCTCATCCCACTCTGTGGGTTCTACTGTCTATGGTCCAGGGGTCCAAGCTGTGGCATGGCCCAGCTGAGTATCCTCAGTTTACACTTCTGAACAAATTGTTAGGTTGTGAGAAAGACTAATGAGAAAGTTCATACAGTGGCATTGTGCAAGGTAGGAAAGGTAAAATTAGAGAGGTACAAGTGTTGGAGCAGGGATCATTAGTTTTTCAAGGACTGAAGAGGAAAAACACCAAAGGTACAAAATTATAAGGAAGAAAGAAACCTGGAGAATTAGATAGAAAATCGCAACTCGGGAACTTGAGCATCTGTTTCAGAGAGCAGTGGAGGATGACCATTTTCTTCCTGACTGAATCTTACCTGGCCAGTAAAGACCCTTTGGGTAGTTTTTTGGGACAGGGAGCATAATACTGCTTATACTAGCCACTCCTTCCATCCTACCTAGCTTTTGTGTGAGCTAGCTAATAAATACTTTCTTTACGATTTTAAATTGTATGTGTTCTGCTTCCAGAATATCCTTACACATGGCTAAAAAGCATCTGAAGAAAATGACCTTCATAAGAAATGTTAACAAAGTACTTTTTTTTAGGGTGTTTAGAGATACGTAGTTATGCGAGTCATTTGAGTCATTTAATCAAACTTTAGATATCTGCAATATAGACAACTTCAGTGGACAAACCTGAGCTAATCATTCACTTTTGAGCCAGGGGAGAAAAATAAGCAATTTCAGGGTACAAATTCAGCTGACCTATTTTAAACATCAATCTTAGGAAAAATCAATAGTGCCTTAGAAGTACCTCCTTTTCTCACTATTGACTCACTAAAAAGGGGCCCTAGAGAATTAGCATGGATGTAGATGTATCCTTTGAAGACATCTGGTTTCAGTTAGATGACCCCCACTCAGTATATCTGAATTTGTATGGTTTACCAAAATCAGCATTTAATTAGGTCAGCCTTCTGTAAGGACAGAGAGAAATTCAGTGTGAAACCACTAAATCTAATTTTCCAACAGGTGATCTTTCATTTTTAATAGATATTTCTTAAAGCTTTCTTAAACAACGAAGTCTAGTAAGAAGCTCAGCTGTTGGAGCATCACATAATTTTACCTATTAGTACCTCAGGAAATTACATATTTTCACTCAATCCATACTAAGAAGGCATTCTGAACTTTTTACTTCAAGTGCTGTCTCCTTTAACTTATCACCCTTTGATCCAGTGACAGCACCTAATTTTTCAGGCTTTGCTTCCTCACCATCCTCTTACTGTTATTTGAGTACACAACACCATGCTCTCAACATTAACCAGATAAGGGGATGAATCATATAGCAGGTTTGCTGATCAAGTAACCATACACTGAAGGTAATCATAATCTGGCTAAATATGGAATGTATCACAGAGACCTTGAATAAATATGTACACTGCAGCACTATAAATCTTACCTGCATGTTTAGACATACTCAAGAGTTTCCTTGATCACTTAGCTCTGAATCTGGTAAACAACATATGGTAACTGTGATAGAGTGTATTTTCTGTAATTTAATCCTTTTATGTTATTTCCTATGGGATCAGGTCAAATTTAGAGGTGACATACACAATGTTGTAAATTACAGACTCACATCAATTAAAAAAAAAAAGTGTAAGAAGCAAAAGAACTCAGAACTTCGCCCCATGGCTATTGTCCCCTGATTATTTTAAGCATATATTTTAAAACAGTGAATTTTACCATACAAAGCAGGATTTGGACTGTTTTGATCTCATTACCTGGGGAAAGCTCTGAGAATGTTTTCCCAGTGCAGCTATTGTGTCTAACTGATGACCTTCCTTGATGGCTCAATGGAAAGGCTAGAGGGAAAAGAACAGGGTTGCACTGACCTTGCATGGTCTTCCCCTATATCTATCTTTTGTTCTGCTATGCAGTGCAGAAGGCTTAGTGCTTCACGTCTTTTCTATACCTAAACATTTTATTTCCCCAAAGTTTTTATGAAAATGCAATCTGAAATGTTTTATTTCTTTTGGATGTGTTCAGACTGTTTGGACTGTTAGGCCCTGGCCTAATCCTGAATTTCACTTCAGGATGTGGGAAACTATGGGATATGACATGAGAAGCCTCTGGTCATAACAAATAGCACAGTGAAACACTGACAAAAGTTACAGATCACACCATTGTCCTGGTTTCAGCTGGGATAGAGTTAATTGTCTTCCTAGCAGCCGGTACAGTGCTAAGTTTGGAGCTAGGTATGAGAGGAATGTTGATAACGCACTGATGTTTTCAGTTATTGCTCAGTAATGTTTAGTCTAAAGTCAAGGCTTTTCAGCCTTTGATGCCCAGCCAGCAAGAAAGCTGCAGGGGCACAAGAAG
>VYZV01011599.1:1919-37567 GCA_013401275.1 Pandion haliaetus
ATCATTGACTGACTTCTAGCTAGGAAACTGCTCCAAAGGTGCAACTTTGGCAAAACCCTGACTGATACTACTTTCATGCTGTTTGTTTGCATAAAGTAACATTTAAGAGTTTAAGAAGGCTGCAGGTATCCATAGACTATTACAACTGCCTTGCTTCTAAGTATTTGTGTTACCTGTCTAATATACTTATGCAACCCTCACTAAAGAAATGGCAAAATACAGAATTCTTGTCTAAATACTGATGGACAATTAAGTGCCTGCAGATCACGTTGTCTGGATGAGACTCCTGTCATGTCTCTGTTTCAGCAACCCTCTGTCTCATTCAAAATCACAACTGAAAATACTCTTCACCACTACTTACCCCATTTCTTCTCAATTCCCCCTACTCCCTCTTCTTTATCATTTAATTCTTATGGCTTTATTATTTTAATATGTAAAGCACCTGGGAAAATAGCATGCAAGAAAGATTATCAACAACTTTGTTTTGTTTTACACATGTATGAGCTCAGTTCTTTTTACAAAAAGTGCCCACTCATTTTGAAACACCCATTCTGTAATTCTAACAGTACACAAACACTTCATAAACAGTCTTCAGGTGATGAATAATTACAAAACATTGACAGATTACTGTAGAATAGCCATACAGTAAAGGCTAATATGATACTGCTAAGAAAAATACTTAGAACATTTACAACATCAGAATTAATTGAGCAGGCACATATTCAGCTGCATCATTTCCATCATTGCCTCTTCTCCCTTGACAGAGCCTCTAAGAGGTGCAAATATCACTCACTCTGGTTCAGATTTCTTGGTAAGCATCAGTTACATTGGCAGTCTTAATGCCATTTTAGAGAATTACAGAAACTCAGATATTTATCTGTTTTCCTGTCTTCTGATGCTATTTCCATTTATTTACTACTGACTCCTAGGAATTTAAAAATCTATTTAACCTATTTGCTAAAAAGAAGAAAATAATGATAATGCCATTCCCAATGAGAAACCAACAGTCAGACATTTTTCTAGATGTACTGAAGTGCTGCCTCATGTTTTCATATGCTGGCCTTATCCTATATACCAGACACGAGGTTTTTGTTTCCTGGAGAGACAGGAAATCAAATCCACAGTCTGGCATGGAAAAGACTACACAGTTTATGGGAATCTATTGCTTTGTAAGAAGAATCCAAGAGCTGTGACACCTTCTAAATGTTAATGCATGAAGGGCCAAATCCAATCCTAATGTAAATCCATTGAGTTCAAAAAGACAAAAACTATTTAGTCCATGAATCCTGCTTTCCTTAAATCTAAATTAGATTTCATATTTTAAGCAACTGCAGCAAGTCCTCCTGTGGGTTTGGCTCCGCGCTTTTAAAAACATTTGCCTTTCACTGAGATTCAGGGCAGGCCTGATTTTCATAGGTGGAAATGTATGGTTGCGAACACCTGACAAGATTATGTTACATTAATTGCAGACTGCATTTATAGACTACACAGGGAGACAAGACAACAAGAATCTTCAAACCCACTTCTTCCTGAAGAGGTGTGTGTGCATCTTCAGGTTTTATTTTCAAGGAAGCCCAGGGTTATGTCCAGAAAACATCATGTATAAACCACTGCAGAATGAGGACAGACCAGTACCACAGATCCAGCCACGTACAGGGTGCAAGCTGGGTGTTAGAGAAAGGCAGAAGACCTTCAGGGAAGGCCTGAGTTCTCCTCCATCTCCCATGAACAACTCCTGTCCTAGCCACTGTGGTGACTCAGTCTGGACTCTGTGGTTATATGGTTTCAAAAGGTTTGGAGAACTAATGTCCAGAAGCACTTGTCTTTGCAACTTGGTGACGTGCAGGTTTGTGAAACAATCTTTGAAAAGGTTTCTGAGAGTAACTACTTCAGTTTGAGCTATGGGGTGACAGTCAAGGTTGATGTCACTGTGACTTTCTTAATTGGGTACTTTCACCTTCTCCACTGCCTTCATGGGAAATGTATTTTTGGTATTGTTCACTGTGGATCAGCTCCCTGAAGTGCAGAGCAGGGAGGATGTAAAACAGAAAGCAGGCAGGAGGAGTCCCTTCCAGTATTGAGCAAATGCCTCTCTTGGACCTCAGCAGATGGAGTTGTGCCCTCAACGCAGGGACCTGCTTATATGCTTGCTTCCATGTAGGAAAAGTTAAGACCACAGAAGTTAAGGAAGTGAATGTAGGTGCAAACACACACCCCACACACAGACACACCTTTCTTCCCTGTTCTATATTCTCTTTTTCCTACACACCTAAGACACCTTACCGTGTCTAGCTCTAACAGCCAGAATGCAGGCAGGAAGAAAATACCATCATCCCTCTTGTGCCAAAGGAGAAGATCACCCAGCAGCTCGGTGAGACTGCACTGTGGACGAGGACTCCAGACTCGGACTGTTGGCCTAGCCACTGCTAGAGTTTATGGGCTCTTCTACAGCTGTTACCTATTGCCAGATGTGTACTCCAAAACCAGAGATTTTCAAAGCTGGCTATAGCTGGTCACAATGAAGCTTCTTTTACACACGTATTACAAGTCTCAGCTCTAAATACCTTCTCTAGCGTAAGTTTGTATAAAGAAGACTAAGCCCATTAATCCTAGTTGTGTATTTATTAAGAAAAATAATTGGTCACTCTTCACGGTCTTTTTTATATATTGGTAGATAATTTTCATGCTTCTCCTCTGTATTTTTCTCCAGTGAACATGGCTAGATCTATAACCATCCTTGTTAGTTCCTACTTTACAAATTTATTTTCTTTTATCTAATTGTGTTCTAATTTATTCTCTACTTCTTCACCCTCTTCTTTCTCCTTTATCCCATATAGACTGAAGCCAATGATAAAGTTCCTGTGACTTCAGCAGTTCAGGATCAAGACATGGTTTCCAGTACTCAGCAGAGTAATTTAAAATAAAATTTGCCATTGCTGATTGCATCATACGTAACTTGTTTTTAATACACGACCTTGACATCAGAGAGCTCAGCAACACAAATGTGCACAGTCTGTGCACACATTTCTCTTTAAGACATAATTTAGCTTTTGTGCAAAAACATGTAACCGCAATTCAGGTTTTGTACATAATTGACTCTTTCTAAAGCAAACAGTAGGACATTTCTATTACCAAATTTTATATTTTTGGAGACAAACAATATCATACTATACCACCTTCAAAGCAGACAAAGGAAAAATACAAGCCAGAAGGCACCAAAGACTTTTATTTTAACTATATTTAAAAAAAAATACAAATACTATTAGTCAGACAAAATAGTACTGAAAACAGTTCTACACAAAGTATATTATTTTAAACAGGTTATATTCATTATTGTATTTCATTTCAGTGCTCAGTTTATGGGCATTTTATATGCAGCCTATAGAATAAATACCTCTCCATGTTATTTCATGGGCTAATTTAGATAATTTATTAGAATATCATTTTCAAGGCCATCTGCTCCAGATATGTGTATAGATTTTATAAATCCTGCAACAAACAGCACAGCCAGAACTATGTCTAGAGCTCATCATCACCAAACCTGAATTTTCTTCCTAAAATAAGCAAGAAGAAATAAAGAGATATATTGAACAATCATAAAGTAACCTGGAAAAACGAAAGAATTTTTTGTTTGTTTTTAAAGTCCCCAACCTAATGGATGTCCCAAGGGAGCAGACAGGACTTTACTTGCCATGCAAGTCTACTGATTTCAAATAAAAGGGAAATTTGAAGTCAGGATGCACAAAGACAACCTAAATTACCTCATCTGACCAAACAGGATGTCAGACCATGGCTCAGTCCAGATTGCTTATAGATTCAGACAAATGTTTGAATGTTGTTTATTTATTTGTTTGTTTGTTAATTATTGTTGCATGATTGAAATACAGCATCACTCCCCACTACTAAGATAACAAGACAATAAAATCCATATACTGTATTAATTGAGGCTGCAATGAGAATTACCATCAATTGTCTCTCCAAAGAGTAATGGTGTGTTTGCCAAAAAGTTTTTTGTCACTAATAATTTAAAGAGATTAAGTACATGAGTGTACACTTCCACTTCTATGATTTACTCTTCACTATCCACTTGTGGAGAAAATTGCACAGATAATGTAATATAAATTGGAGAAGTTTGTAAAAGGTCTTTACAGACATGCAGAAAGTGCCTGGTATTAATAATAACAGATCCCTCAAAGACAATCATACAATTTGTCAGCTGGTTTCGGTCTCCATAAGATCTTGCACTTGGTATGAACAGTTTCTTAGGATCAGATTTAAATTAATTTCCCCTTATATTTACCTGTTTATGTTTAAATCCCATTTAGACTTGATTAGTATTCATAGTAATGTTAAAATAGACCTCACAATTGTTTTTACAAGTAGATGGAAAAGACAAACAAATTCAGACCATTGAATCGCAGATTCAAATTGCCTTACCATAATCTACCTTGATATGGTTGGTGTAATGTACGTGCAGGAAGACCTATAATATAAGCATTATTTCTGAGTATCCATAACATTCATTACAAATTGTGCTTATACTGCATACCTTATTCAGAAATCTCCAAGATGGGTTAAGAACTACTTCTATTCACAGAACTGCTATATAAAGACACAGACAGATGAAATGAGCTGCCCAGTGTTATTCATTATCTGAGTAGCTAGAAATAGTCTGAAGCCTGTGGCAGAAATAAAAAGAGAATTTGTGCTTCTTGATGAGCAGGTTTTACACCAGACCTGGAAGGACAGACATCAACAAAGATTTCTCAAATATGATGAGAAGGAGGGGAAAGGCAGGAGGTAATAGGTACTTTGTTGATGGGTTAAGTCTCCAGTCTAATTCAGAAAATGTTGCCATTTGTTGCAGTGGAGTATTTCTGCAAGACTGCAGTGGACTGGCTGATTTTTTTACAGGAAACGTTTCCTACATCAGCAGGACAAGGCAGGCTCTCACGCATTAGTGAACTCAGCATGACACGTAAGCCAATTAAAATCACATCACATATTCCACTTACTCAAACCATGAGCATACAGCCATAGTAAATCTAATTACAAATGTGATGATGTAATAGGCAAAGGCTATTGTTTATATAGGAGACCAGAGTCTCTCTTTTTCTTCTTTGTTTTTTTAGTTTTCTCAATTTCACTTAGGCAACTATCATTTTGATAGCTTCGTTAATAAACCAGAATCTGAGTATTTCACACTGCGGTCTCTTCTCACACAGTATATCTCTTTTGTGAAAGCAAAAATATAACAGGAATAAAAGAGACTTTTAATTTGTAAGATAGCTCATGAACCTTTCTAGTATGCTCTCCTATAAACAGGCTAGTCTTTTAAAAGCCAGATGATGGTCCTTCAAATTAAACTTCCAATGATGTACATCAAATTTCCCACAAAGGACAAAACCAGCACTGGGACACATCACTGGCTGTTAATATTGCTGAAAATAATATTTTAATCTCCTTTGTGAATTTTTTTCAAGAACACCAGAAAGTGAAAAGAAAATTAGTATTGTCTCTTGAAGTTTCATGTGGGGAGCAAAGAGTATAAACTGAGTTAAACCAATGAAGTAACAAGATTTGGTATCTTCAGTTTAAACGGTAGTACCGAGTTTCATCTATTTCAATATTTCTATTTCTCTGCTATCTAAAGAAATATTATTAGACAAGGAACATGGATGAATTGTAAGTCAAGATTTCACAGTTCACAAATTTTGACAGCTACAGCAACCAGCACATGAATGGCAACTTGTTTTACAGCCAGATGTTTGAATAAAGTATAAAAAGGATTTAAGGTGATGTTTAAAGTTTTCTTTAAAAAAAAACACCGCAGAACAAACTGTCACCAGTCTCACCTTTCTCACATGCTCCCATAATATTTATAGAAGGATGTTGATAAGGTAAGAATAGTTCATTGGGTTGTGTCGTGGTTTGTTTTTTTTTAAACAAAAAGACATTAAGAAGTGGTCTTGATTTCATCAGAGTTACTAATCCCAAGTTAGATTTAACAGAGGCAAACCTTTTTGAAAGTACTGAATTCTGGTTTTGCTTTGAAAAGAAACACTTCGAAAGAATAAGCAATTCTCTAGAGTACTTTAACTGGAAAACTAAGAGAATCTTAATTAGTACAGTGGAAGATTTTTTCAACTGGAAAGACAGCTTCATTAAAATCAAAGTGCTTTGTCAGAACATGTCAATTTAAAAAGTTGTAACATGTGTGGAAATGAGGCATTAGGATTTTACTATTTCATCCTTATTATTCACTTTGACTTATGTATTTTAATATTATTTTATGTATTTAATACTGTATATTTACTATTGAAATATTCCCAAATACAACCCACAAAACCCATCAACTTTGACTTTTCAGTCCAACTGGAATGAACGAAAATATCAAAATCCTTAGGTTAACATATAAAACCACCTGTGACTTGCTGTAATAGATAGCACTAAGAAATAATTAGCTTTCAATTTTAATGAATAGGTTCTCTTCTCCAACTTATACATGATTATGTAAAATCATGATCCATTGATTTGTTTAATTCATTTAAATGAACACCAAATCACCTGCAGATTGCTACTACCAGATGGGATGCTGCTTTCTGTATGTTTGATGTTTGCACAAATTTTGTTTCAGGCCACGGCTTTGAGTCCAGCTGGACTTTGAGCCTGCTCAGGCTTCCTAAAGCATTTTCAGCGCATTACCAAAGAATGTCTAAGAGAGCAATAAAATATATGGCAACAAAGTAGAAACACCGTGTCCTAGAAGGAAGCTTTCTGTTGTCTGAATATATTCACTACCGCCTCTTTCTTTAAAAATTAATAAGGTGCTGAGCATGGCTCTGGGAGAACTTTTGGCATAGCTTAGGCAGGATTTCTGAAATAAATCTCACTACTTACATACAATGCTTTGCTCAGTAGAACATAATCTTTACTTCTTCAAAACATTGTTCATGAACAACATTGCATCGTGCCCTTATATCACTTAGTCTGTAGAGCAGATAACAATTGCTTTATGATAATAAACACTGTCTAATCTTTCTGCGTCTTCCTCTCCAGAGCTATTTTTATACATTGTCATCCATCATCAGATACTTGCTTTAGTATGTCCAAGATTAATGAGGCATTTATATTCAGTTTAGATGCTATGGAAGTTAAAATTGTTTCTTCTGTTATGGAACAAAAATAAGCTAATCAGTGACCTTCAGATTTTAGAATAAAAATGAATATTTTTTTGTAATTGGAAACATAACAGAGCACACAGAGCCAGCAACAAAACTGTTTAAAGATAAATTGACATATAACAAACCTGTAGCACATTTCTCTGGGAGGAAGGAAAGGAGGAATGGGAAGCAGAGAAAGGAAGCATAGAGAGTCAGAACTGTGATTAGACCTGTGCAAAGAATTGACTTTTTATGGATGAATTGAAAAAATATATGTAAAAATTCCACTTTTACATTGTGTGGATTAAGCACTTATTGTTAATCAAAGTGAAATATGTAATTTTGCTCTCCAGGCTTACAAAAGGTTTAAAAAAATCCCACCCTGATTAAAATCTGACTTTTTTTCCCAAATATAAGTGTCATTTTGAAATAGAATCCTTCCAATATTTCAGTTAAAATTTTTGAAATATTCTTCCTTTTAGGCTAAAAGCTTTCCATTCATAAATGGTTATAGTTTCAAAGTAAAATGAATGTTTTTATCCATAACTAAGCCATAGGACAGTTAAAAACAAACAAACAAAAAACATAGAGAAAGAGAAAGAGGGAAATAAAGAGAGAGGAAAGAAAAAGAAGGGATGAAAGAAAAAGGGGAAAGAAGAGGAAAGAAAGGAAGTCAGGAAGGCAGGAAGACAGGAAGAAAGGGAAAAAGAGAAAAAGAAAGAAAAATCCATTCTAACTTCTTTTCCAGAGTTCACTACACCTTTATTTTCTGTGCTTGTTAGCATATGTGAGAACAGCCAAAGAAAGACATACAAAGTCTAAGGCAGCTTCAGAAGTGATACTAAGGAATACGTATGTTTTCTTTTATATGCAGAATTGTCTATGAGTAAATTTGGTGAAGAGCTGCAGATTTAAAAAAGCCAATTATTGTGTGGCTTTCCATGTTTATGCTAACAGCATTTCCAAGGGCAACATTCTCTTCCTTTTAAAGCTATATAATTTTCTTAGCATGTTTAGAAAATAAAAATTTGTCTTTTTCATTGTCTTTATTTCTAACCAGTTACCTGAAAAAACATTTTTATGTTTTATAAAGTTCCATTTGAAAGAAGTTTGAATACAAGTTGATTAAAAGTTACACAGCTCCTACGTGCACTGCAGGGATGAATAATTTCATAATCTACAAGCCAATGCATAAATCATCATTGAGTATTACTGAGACTAATTGGTTTAGCTGAGATAGCTATCTTGGCTGTAGCACTATCTTAGCCTGACTCTAAAAGGCTGCAAAACACAGGAATCATAGACTAAAATCTTCAAACCACAAGAATCATAGACTGAAAACAATGAAACTGTTTGCAAAAGGGAAATTACAGAAGAATCTCTGCTGCACCTGTTCCCTTCCTACAGTTTCTTGTTTCACTTTATTTTGTAGGTTGTTGGTTCTTTCATTAGTTTGCTCTGGGTGAGGTTGGAGGGGAGCAGGGCTGAAGGAGGGAAGTAGCCAAATTTTTGGGGGAAAATCTTTTGCTCAACCTGCAGATATGAGTTCATATGTTGTTGGGTGTTACTGCCAGCTGAAACAGTGTCACTGCAGTAGTCTCTCTGTGGTCACTGAGCAGCCTTGGGGACTGCGAGCCAGGCAAGGATGCAGTTCTACTGTGGGAAAAAAGCTCAAAAGCAAAGCTTGAAAGTTCAGCCAGGTGCTAGTAAGAGGCAACTGCCTAGGCAGGACCAGTCCAGCCTGTGCAGAACCAGGGTACTTGTCTCTCACAATCTGCAGGCTTATGAAGTCTTCCTTCAGGGCTTCAACTAATCATTGAGAGCTTCATTCAAAGATTTATCACCTTGACATTGAGTTCAGTACACTTGAATGGAAATTTAAATAGTCTGGTATTACAGGAAGAGAGTCAGCTGACCTCACCTAACTAATTTCTATCATTTCAACAGTGTCTCAGCAGACTTTTTCCTTCAAGGAACAACTCTTCAACATTGCTTCACTAATGGCATTTCGGTGACAAATTTGCTTAGTATATTTATTATAATTGAAATGGGCCAAAATCAGTAAATGTGCAGCATAGGTTTAAATGTACTTCAAGGGTGATGACTCAAGAACCCAGGGCAGAGAAAGCAAGTCTTATGTTGGAGGTTTTCCCTCATATGAAGCCTTTAAAATGAAAATAGGGTGTAATACATACAGAAGCTTTAAGGTTCAAGCAAGAACCATTTGTGAAAGTCTGGGGTTTGTGTAATGCGGTCAGTCACAACACATTATTAAAACGACCACTTCTAGTTTGCAAATCAATGAAGGGTGGGTCTATGAACATTAGTAACAAATGGACTTGATCACACGAAAAGATCCAACAGAGGTTCCAACAAGTACGCATGACAAGCCATGCCATTGCCTGTTTGAAATGCCTTAAGTATCAGATATGCCAAATATTCCAGACTATTAAAAAAAAAATATTCCAGACTATTAAAAAAAAACCCAAACAAAAAACCACCCTCACCGTTGTTCTATGCTTTCAAATGATCTTATTCCTATTCCATGGCATTGTTAAGCACTTTTGTTATTTCTGTCCATGTTGAGGGAAAAGCAGAAGAGAGATTCATTGCAAGTTTCAGCAACTGATTGAGCTACTTAGTTTTAAAACTGAGTTGGTGTTACATGCTTACTTCTGTTACTTATTTCCAAAGCACAATCATTTCTCCTTGAGTAACAAAGTTACAAACATACACTTGTGTGCAATTTATCAGACAGGTTATGCTTTCATGATTTCAAGCAATGGAGTTAGCTCATCTTAAGAAATTAACAGCTTTCAGCTGAAAACTGCCAGGTTCTGGATGACATGCCATAGCTGAACATGTGTATGTTCCCAGCCTGTTGCAATGCTAAGAAAACAGCTTAGCTTAAGCCATCATTGTTCTCAGTGCTGATGAACGACATCTATTTCCTCCTCACAGATGAGACTAGAATTCTCAATCATACTTTTGCACCATGATTAAATTCTAATATTAATGCATATCATTCCCATGCTTTAAACTAACTTTAATATCCCAGTTCTCTTAATTATCATAGCAAAGTACAATCTCCTCTCTAGCTAGGACTGAGAATCATTTTCTGCTTAAAGGTCAACCATTCTAAGTAGTCTAAAATCTGCACAATTATTAGACTTCGCTGTGGTTTGGAGAAGGGAGAAAGGGACAGAATTACTGATCCAGATGTGGTATCATTTAAGAAAGTCAAACTGAATGAATATACTCTAAGAACCATCGTTCTTATGCCCATCTTCAGTCTGACCCTAGACAGTAAAAAGTGAGCTTATATAGGGAAGAAATATCAAAAGTTTTATTAAAATAAGAGATAGCTTTTCTGAAGTGCTGCAGGAAACCCCCTCCCCACCCCCCAAAAGATACATATATTTCCAGAAAAGCTGATCTCATTTAACCTTTGGGAAACTAAGACCTTAAACCTCTGCTGCATCCAGTGCCACACAAAGTTCTGGCAGGTTATCAGAGAAAGCTCTGTGCATATTGTTACTGTTCAGTCAAGGGAGACAAGTTAATCATGCTTGGAGGTGTGGAAAGAAAAAAGAGACCTACTCTATATGCCTTAATTGAGTTGGTCATTTTGGATGTCAGAATAGCCACATAAAATTGGGATACTGGATATATAAAAGTGAAATTAGAAATATATTTCCATATATTGTTTAGAAGTTTCTTTCCATATAACCAGTGATTAAACAGCACTATGTGACTAAGGAAGCAAGTAAAGTACAAAGTGTAAGTCCTAACACAATGTTCAGATGAATGAGTTCTCTAAGAGCCAATACAAGAAACCTGAACAATTATTTCAATTATCCCAGCTTTCTTTATTTTTTAAAGAGAGAAAATAATAGTTTTGTCTATGTGTGCTGTAAATGGATTCTGAAGGTAAACAGAGAAAGAAATAAAGAAACTGGTTAAGGACAGAATTTAAAACCCCATTGTAAGGCTATTCTGCTCTGAACTGCTCACCAGTGGCTCTCAGGGAAGTTTAACTCTGCAAATAAATGACATGTGGTCTAAAATATTCACTTATATACTTGATGGCAAATATGAATTCATACTCCCATGTATTCTACACTGAAAGACTCACGAAGGTATAAATACAAAACTTCCCACTCTATAAGCATTTAAAATGCATTTATGAGTTCTGCAGAGTGACTAACTCTCATGACTTACTCTCAGGAATGGTTCTCTCTCCCAGAAGAATCAATACTCAAATGAGTCTGTAAGGTGAGGTGTTTGCACAGAGAAGCGAAGAACTTTGCTTATCTGGGGACCTCATGCCACAAGACACTACGCTGTCTCTCCTCAGGCTCTACCAATCCCAACTAACAAAATAGTTAGAGTTCATAAACTATGAGATTTAAAAATAAATCTATAGTACTTCTACTTGCCTTTTGGACTTTGAAATGTCAAAATCCTCATTTTCGTTACGTGAAAATTAGCAGTCTTTACTCATAAACTATAACTATGAATAGTAATGACCAATAGGATTCATTCATGTTTTCCTAACTCACAGGTCCTAGGGTTCTGGGGAAAAGAAATGTTATTTGGCATATTCTTTGACTTTAAATTCGGAGGAAATATATATTTGAGCATGGGTTTAGTGTGGAAAGATTCATGTGAAATAACAGAGTAAAATCCATTATTCACTGCAGTTCATCAAATTAATGCTACAGCATTTTTAGAATTATCAGCTTGTACAGATTAGTGGTTTTGTCCAGCTCATCCTTTCAGAAGAACCAGACTCTATATTGCTTTTAATTGTTTTGCTGCTGATTATACATCGTTCCCCATTTTGAAATGAGCCCTTTCTATGTTTAGGACCTGGAACAGGATCCAAAGTAACTTGTGGCTTAGCAGAAGAATCCAGGATGTGAAACTTGGAAACAGGCAAAGTGTTATTACTACTTAATGTTCCATTTTTACTGGATAATAACCTTTTGTTGAAATAAACTTAGGGTATCCTAACCCCCATAACCAGAAGAAATCAAACTTCAGAGAGCAGCTAGAATAGAAACATTGCTTCAGGAGATGCTACCCAGGCATGGGCCAGCTTCCAAATTAGTATCCTCTAGTGTAAATTTCAAGTAGCCCCATTGACTTCTGTGAACTCCACTGGAGTTCCTGCTGGAGTGAAACCCGGGTGAAGTCAGAATCTGGCAGCTCGTTATTGAATGCTGTCCATGTCACATGCTGACTGCTTTCTAAAAGTAATCCTACTGTAAGAAGGTTAGCTGTGGTTAGTCCAAAATACACACTCTCTACTGTAAGCTTTGTGATGGAGGGGGTTTGTAACTTCATACTTAAAATTTGAAGTGAGGCTTAAAGGTGCTTTTGAACATTTGCCACCCAGAATAGTAATCCCAAATATGCACTGCAACCTTCACTTCATTCTCCAGCCCCAAAACAATTAAGAAATATATTGCCAAACCTTTTTCTTTTTTTACACTGTATGTGATATCTCACTATTATTTACTGTGAACCAGCTCTCCACCTTCACCTACCTATTACTAGAACAAGATCAGATTACAGCAACAGGGCAAGCTGGTTCCAAAACATCTATATACTGTCATGATTTACAGACTGAATGAAAACCAAACTGACCTTAGTGTAAAGCAATGTAGTTTAAAGAATGACTTAAGATCAATTAATTTGAAAGGACTACAGGGATTGTTTTGCTTTTAGGGACTGCCAGCTGCTCTATTTTGCCTTGTGCCAAACCCCCACAGGAGTCTTCTTTAAAATTGGTAACTGAGGGAAAGAAGTAGCAGAATGGAAGGAAGCATAAAACACCTGACATTTCTATCCTACGTGATGATAGATTCTTTTTTTGCTGCAAAAGTGCTATTGAGGGCAACCTCCAGGCCAGGGCTAGCGAGTGTGCCTAGGAAACAAAGTAAGAGCAAGTGTTACCACATTGCAAGAAATTGGGCCATTGCTAAATGCTCAATTTTTCAGTAATACTAATAACTGAAAATGAGTGCTAAATGCTGTCTCTGCACTGTTAGAAGTCAGTATCTTTTATTGAAAAAAAACACAATAGAAACGTTGTCTGCTTTCTCCCCTGGAGCACTCCACAGAATGACACCATGCACACTACCCAGTGTGTGAATAACACTTTACAGTGTTTATTTCCCATTTCATCTGTTTCTCTGCATTTAGGAGTGGAGATGCATATACCCTTTTTTTGTTTCTTTTGATACAAAGGGTTAAATTCAAACTAACACCTGGTTGTGCCTTACTGTTACATATGGTCTATATAACATAGAAACTGATTCAGAGGCAATACTTGTTTCTACAGCAGACATCCTAATTAAATTATTCTGTTCTCCACTAGGCTTTATTAGTCTCCACTGTTTCCACAAAGTGTGTTTTCCTAAGAAATGACAAATAAAAACCCACCAAGCCTGAATGCATGGTTGGAGGGGAACTGTGAATAATGCTGTAGGGCACAAGACTGAAATCTTACATAAAAGTCACAACCAGTCTTTGGGGAGAGATATGCAGGACTTTTTCCAACACTGAAACATTCTGACAGTTACCCTAAGATACTAATTAAGCAAGACTTGTGACAGTGATAAAGGGATCTTCAAAGTAGCCAGTTTTTCTAATACTGCAATATTATCTGTACAAAGACAACAGTTGGATCTCTAAAGCCAGTATGATGGCTCTTTCTGCACTTCACTGTCCAGATTCTGCCCAAATCAAATTCAAATCCTTCTGGCATGGTTCCTACTACCAAAGCTCGATAGAGACTGATAGAGGGAGAATAATGGATACTGACTAAACAAGAAGTCTCCTATTGATCTATAATTACCCATAGGTTCTTTAAATATTCTATAGATGGACTGTTCAGTGAATATACTTTCATGTGCATATATGTACACAGGTACAAAGCCTCTGAAAAGCTGTAGACATGTTAAATGTTAAATTTTGATTCCACACATCATAGAAGGCTTGACATTTTCCACTGCATCTTTGCACGAAAGGTAACAATTCTATACATATTCATTAATTTGGAAGCATCCAAAGTATATCTATTTAGAAATTGTGATTTCAATACAAATACTTTAACAGATTGTATTTTATGTATATATCTTTTTATGACATAAGGAACTACATTCAAATGTGGAAAAACTCTGCTCTGGGTAATTTGCATCCTTATGTCCTATTATAGATTTTCCTATTTGGATTTCCATCTGGTCTTCAATATCCGTCTGAGTTTATTACTTTAATGAGATCATCTTGGGTTTACATACCTATAATTTTATTACTGTTTAGAATTAGCATTACCTGCTTACCTATCCATAAACTCTTTAGCCTTACCTTCTCAGCATAACAATGAACAATGCTTGGGTAGTGCTGCTACAGAATGAACAAAAGGACTAGAGGTGAAATAATCTTGTTCTGAAGAACCCCTAATTAGGACAACAGGATTCATACCAACCTTTATCTTAACCATTCATACCCTGTTCCTGAAAAAAAATATTGTAGTTTATGGTTTACAACTGAGGATTGTGATCCACATTTGATGGACCTCCAATTTAATCTTTGCCACTGGTTTGTAATTTAACCTTGAGCAAGCTAATGTGTTTGTGTCTTTGGGAAACTAAGAACAATATATGCCCACCTGTAGGGATGTCAGAATGTCAGATGTGTTAACAGAATACTTAAGCATTATATAGCTACTATGCATAAATATTAGTAGGGATCATTTAATGCTTCTGCTTTGTGAAGTTTGTAGGAATTTGGGACGAAAACCCTGGCAAGACATACAATCCAGACACACAATGTCTATCTGCATTTATGGTTGTATACATAATGCAAGAGAGATTACTGAAAGAGTTACCAAATAGAGTCCACTCTTCCAGTAGAGACAGGTCCTATTTCCACTTTCATAAGGCTACCAGCTTCATCTAAATCTAAGGTTTTACCCTTACACTTTCCTCTGAAAAACTGGTCTAGCACCTTTGAGTAATAAGGCACATCTTCCAATTTCCAGCCAACATCTGTTCATGGCCGATTTATTCCCATTTACTCTTGTGCCAAGATTGCTCTTTCAGTAAAGTATCTCTTTTACTACCTTTGTGTTTGCACCTTGGAACAAAGTGATCATTTATCAACACACATTTTTTTTTGTATCAAGCTCTTTCTCTTTNCATCAACATTTCATGTTGATGAGTCTCCAAATTATAGCAGAAATATTTAGTGCAAAGCTACGTGATTTTTTTATCAGATAATCTTAGGTTTCATCATATTTGTACTTTTTTATGATATTCCACTCATCCTTTGTACTGAAAATTCATCTGTCTTCTGTATTTTACACTAACACCATTAAAGAAATCATTAAATACAATTTGTCCTAATAATGATCCTTGTTATTTCTATTAATAAAATCCCTTTCAGACCAACAGTGCCCTTTTAGCAAGGCCTGCTATTGTTAGCTAGATTTCTTTATGGTCCATTACCCCATAATTCTTTTATTAATCCTCATTTTCTAAGGCTTACCTAATAATTTCCTATGTAACACCATAGTAAATGTTTTTTCTGAAATCCTGACCGATTAAATTTAGCTTTGTTTGTAGAAAGTTATTTGCTTTTTTTGCAGAAAATCAGTTATCTTACAAAGAGAAAGAAAACCTTAGCATGATCAACCTTAGCAAACCCATGATGCATTTCTCATTTAACCACTATATCTCTAATTATTCTTCCTTTCAGAATTTGCTTATAGATTTGCATGCACTCTAGGTCAGCCTCCTCTACATTTCAAGTCTTGTCTATATTAAAATTCTCTAGCTCTTCACTCCAGTTGACTTCACTAATTAGTTTTCTTAATCTCTCAGTCTTCCCTTTTCAAAATTAAAGTCTTTAACTACAGACCTATTTTTGTTTATTCTTCCATTTAACTTAAACTGAATAAACTCATGAACATTCAGTCTGTTTTCTATAACGACTTCTATAATATTTTGCTGAAAATAAGTTCAAAAGACAATCACCTCTTCTTGGTCTGTTGACTATCTGGTGACAAAAAGATTGTAACTCAAACTTACTGCTATTAGTAAGGACAGGCTACGGCTGCATGTTTACAGTATTCCATTGTGACCAAACTTACTCCATTATATGGCAGAGCTTCTGCTCTTTGTCCCAGTCTGACCAGAAAATCTTACCAAACAGTCATATTACAATCCAAACAGGACCTCTTATCCAGCAACAGCTTTTAACATCATAAAGAACCATATTCTCTATCCTGGTTTTTACCATTTCTCTGACGTATCATCTTTTACATCTACTGATCTCATTCAGTGTTAGCAATTTCTTTCCATGCCCGTCCTCTCATCTTCTGGTATTTCTTAATCCATTAATGCCATTTCTTATATATTACATTAAATTCAGCACTGAAAATGACATGATTTTTTTTCTTCAAACTTATTTCCTGGTATGAAGCAACAAATTCTGAGCCCTCTATTTATTTTCATGTGCTTCTAATGCTTTCAACCTTCTTCCCCAGGAACTAAAGGGATTTAACAGACTGAAAAAAAAAAAAAAAAAAAAGGTTTCCATTGCTGTTTTTCTTATCTCAGCGTGGTAAAGTGTTATTTTCTTGTAGCACAATGCCATTGCTACATCATTTAGAGGTAAATGAGGTACCAAAGAAAATAGCATGGTAAAACTAAAGTGTATATTTGTTAGAGTCACAAATCCATTTCTTATTTAACAGTCACGGTTTTATCATCAATTTGTACCCTTTTGTATCAAAAGTATTCATTTCTTGCAGGACTACAGATGAGGTGTTCTTTAAAATAAGATATGGTTAGTAGCAGGCACTGAAAAATGTCTAACTTAAGACTTATTCCCCAGGAGCAAAGAATCATCTTAGTAAACAGGAATTATAGCTCATGTCTACAATAGTTCTTTTCCATCAATAATATAGATAAATACATGGCACAGTACGTGGTGTTTACATTATATTATGTCTATTATCCTATACATAAGATGAAGCTAACTGTTTTTTCTTGATTTTTGTCTATCTGACTGTGCTCATTCTGTCTCCTAAAACAAGGTAGGAATTTTCTCTTCAAATATAAGTATATTTCAGGGCAATTACTATCAATATAATAATATTCTGATACGTGTGGGCATCTCTAAACAATACTGACATAGGAGGAAACAGACAATTTCTGAAATAACTATTTTTCAAAGAATGTTATAAAGAAATAAATATGAAATTAATGGTACAGACTTTAACTACAAAGTCCTGTGGGCTTCACATGAAACCTGACCTTTTTCTTTCTTTTCTCAAAAAAACTGATTTCTTATTAAACTATCACTGAATTCAGTGAAGGTTGCTGTTTGATAAGGATAACTTATCCTTGCTGATAACTTCATTTCAACTGAGGGAGGAAGCATGTGACACTTAGACTTTGATCTTATTTTTATTGATAGCATAGTGTCATTTCACTAGATTCTTCTCATACACAATACATTAAAATGTGGCCTGTTATAACTGGGCATACTAAATTACTGTTTTGAATTATTGTCTTACTCAACCACTTTACTTTCAATGAACGTATTTTAGAAAAAATAGTGACTGCAAATAAGCTGCTTTTGTTATGCTCAGAAAGCCTGTGCCCTAAATTTTCAGCAGTCACACTGACCCACATGCATCCCACAGTACATCAGCCTGAAAGGGACCCATCCAGCCAACATAACTCCAAAACGTCCTTGATTTCAACAAAAAGCTATCCTGACTCTCTACAGATGTCCTTCAAAGATATTTCAGAAGTTGTTTATTAACAAAGAAAGATTTCCTGAATTGGACAGGAATTATTCAAGAGTATAGTGAAAAACAAGCATGAGATTTTTCTTGTAGTGCTGCTGAACCTTACAACTGTACAGAATCTTAAAATGATATTGAATCTTTGGCAGGTAAATGAGCTGAGAAAGGAGTTTATGGAGGAGGGAAAGGTGCTCATGTCTGTACTTCCCTCCCAGCTGGGCTGTTTACATAGTCTATCAGCAACAGCTAGTCTCCCCCAGAACAGTCATGAAATGTTACATTTCATCTCTGCTCTCTTGAAGGGCCGTTAACATTACCCCATGATGATGGCCTTCTGTAAGGGCATTGGGGTGCGATGTTTCTCCCACACTTCAGTGCAAGCAGCAGCTTGAGGAAGGTACACTGCCAGCTGTGTCCTCCAGCTCTGTCTGTGGAGGATCAAGGAGCACTTCCTGAAGAAAGGCACTGGTGAATTGCAGCACCTTGGTGCCAAGAATCAGGATGTCTTTTTGAAAAACTCTTCACAAAAGCCCACCCAGGAAGAGGTTCAGTTTCAGGCTTTCTCCTGGGGCAATCTGACAGGGGGCCTAGTGCCCTCAGTGCTGTAAGAGCCCCCAAGGACCCGTCCTCCTGCACACCCCTCCAGAGCTGTGGAGAATAATCTATTACAAAAACTACCCTTGGAAATCCTATGGCTTTACTGATCCACTATGTAGAAAAATGAAGGAGAACCTACAAGGAAGGGAAGGGTCCTGGAAAATAATGTGCCGGACAATGTTTAGTCTACCACTTCTAAAGTTTCTAGGAAGAAGTAACACTCCCATCCAGGCTTTTCATTCCAATCCTCAACCCCATTAGAAAGATTATCAGAGGCAAAGCTTCCTGTTCCCATTTTTCCCGCTTTCAAAAAAAGGCCCTGTGCAGACTGCACCAGGGCCTATTACTATATTTAGTACTTCAGCTTTTCTGGAGAGGCTTGGGTACAGTTTCCCAGTTCACCATGCAGTGGTTTAATTATTAAATCTAAATAAGTGAAGTACAGAGTCTAAATTTTAAGTATGATAAGGAAGTCTGAGCAAGGGCAGGTTTTCAGGAACATTTCTTGAGGCAGCTAAGGTTTACTCTGGGGGCTTCTCATACAGAAAATATATTCATAATTTCTTGTATTGTTTCAGACAGTGCAAACACAGGGGCATAAAAATGAATCTGTGGGTACACAGCATTCAACTTTGCAATGTGAATTGCCAATAATACGACATTTGTTACCAGGCACAGGACCGATTAACTGTGTGGACTTGGAAAGGATCCAAGTTCATAAAATAGGGATAATATCTACTTTAAAGAGACTTCAAAAAGCCTTGCTGGTTAACATTTAAGAAACAAATCCAAAAATAGCTGAAAAATACTGCATTAGGGTCATTGATTTAAGCGTGTTACAAAGCTGATAACAAATTCTTAGCATAATCTATTAAAATATCTTTGAAAAGTATATTGTTATTATGAAAAACACAAAAGAATTAAAATGAAATATACCTTATAAATAAGAAATAAATTTCTTTTCATCTAAGTATGTAATATGGAAATGCCCAAATGTGTTTTCAGAAGATGCCTGCTTCTGAATACAGCTTGTCTTGGAGCAACTGTTTGGAATATTGATAAAAAGCAAATCCTCTTGGTAAAGAGCTGAATGCTATATAAGGGGAAAACAATATGCAAAACAGTAACAGAGTAGTGGATAGCAAAAGTGTGCAGAGTACAGTATGAAAAATGGTAAGACTGAGATAACCTTTCATGTATCTACCATAGTGCTGTATTTTATTTAAGATAATTAGATTATTGAAAGTACAAGTTAGTGTTGATAAAGTAGCTAGATACAGAACAAATACCTTGTAAAAAAATTCTGAGAATTTACTAAAAACTTGAAGCATCAAGGTCTGAGATACTACTTACACCAAGTAAACTAAACAATTGATATTACTTGGAATATGATAATCTTCATATTTGTACCAAATGTTACTCTTGTGTTCAGTGTACTTCCTTGTACTTTGCAAATGTCAGCAAGGACACAAGATTATTCTCATGTGGAAAGTCTGTACTGCTAAGTAATTGATTATCAGTACAACAATTTTGTAATTGCTAGGCCATTTATCTAGGCAATCAAAACAGATCAGCAAAGAATATGCTTCCCCAAATAGAGTTAGTTTATTTTTCACTAAAAAAAGTTTCCACTCAATTATTACAGCAACTTTGGTTAGTCTGTTTTTTGCTGCTTTGGGCTTTGTTTTTCCATCAAAATTAAGAATAATAAATGGTGTCTTGGAAGTAACTTATAAACTCTTTTTTAGGTAAATTAATTTAAGTCTTTTCTTTACTGACTCATCCTTCTCAGAAGAAAAATAGGTCAGGAATACAGTAGTCCTGCATTTGAAACCTGTTGCTAACATTATATTACTTTTTTATATCAGAAAAGAAATATTTGCTATAAACAAAACCCAGAAATATCCCCCAGGTACTTTATTGCTATATTATATTCTAAATAATAATAACATCCTTTACACTCCCCACCCATCCCTTTCCCTTCAAAAGCCAAAACATCCAAACCACCAACCAAACAAATATCCCCCAATTCAACATTTTGGCTGCTTAAAGACACATCATTATTCCCTGCAACACAACTAAGTAAAAATAAGAGCCTCAGGGCAGATTTTGGTCTTACTAAGACCACTATAAAGGAAGTGCCACTTTCTTGACTTCAGCAGATTTACCGTTACCTGAGATCAGAATAAGACCTAAACCACTTCTGGTTTGGGCTGGGATGACCAGCCAGATGCTGCAGTTCTCCATGCAGACAATGTTTGAGCACTGGCACAGGTTGCCTAGAGAGGTGGGGAGTCTCCATCCTTGGAGGTATTCAAAGCCATGTGGACATGGTCCTAGGCAACCTGGGTGGCCCTGCTTGAGCAGGGGGCGTGGGCCAGATGACCTCCAGATGTCCCTTCCAAACTCAACCATTCTGTGATTCTGTAATGACTGCTTATGGATTTTCTGCTCAGTCAGTGCTATCCTGTCATTACAGACAGACCTAAAGAGATTCCACTTCTTAGCTCAAATAGCTATGAAAATGCTACAAAGGGAAAGCCTCATACTGGTTTCCCATCACTGGGAAAGGAAAGAGACCTCCACCCCTACCGTCCCTATCAAGTCTTTCTTGATCCACCGGTCAAAATAAGTGCTTTTCACTTCCAAAGGCAGAAAACCCCACAGGCAAATATTCTGTTTCTGTGTCCTTCTGCTGTGGGGCTGCCACCTGTGAATGCAAGGTGTTTAGCCTGGTTTCCTAAGGAAGTGAGGCTTATGCCACATGCTTGCTATCCCCTCCTCACCCAACAAATAGCTTTTAAGGCCATTTCCAATTTCACCAATGTTAAATGGAGATAATTAGATGTCAAATATAGTTTGAACACTGGCAGCTGGGCAGACAAACCAAACAGGTAAGGCTAAACTGAGGGCTCAACTTTTGCAATCCCCTTGGCCTGCTTGCTGGTCCATCAGCTTCATTTACTGACTGGTTCACAGCTGCTCCCAAACAGCCCCAGCACCAGGCATTTTTCATCCATGGATATGAGTGTACTGGGAGTCATGTCCCAGGGGCTGGAAGAACTAATGGCATTGAAAGAGTACATGCGGAATAAGGTGGACAAGGGTGTCTACATCTGGGGTACACAGAGTGGGAATGCAGGACAAACATCCAGAGCAAATCAGACTTTTATACTCTATTGCTCAATGGAACAACTTGTTTACTTATCTCCCAGGCAGCACAGATATGTGCTGATCCATGCTAATTCCCCATAAGGAGCTAGTATTTTCTGAATGCTGTGCCTTGAAATGAAGGATAGCTCTTAATGACAGTGCCTGTTAGCCAATACTGCAGTACAGACTGCTGTATTGAACCAACTGAAGAAAAAGGGAGGCTTTAGAGATAATTCATGCCATTAACACTTGCTTCCCCTTGCTTACATCCTGCCATTTAGCCCAGAAGCTCTTTGCTGCAGATCAGGTGTATTTAAGCATTATGATGAGTTGAGACGTTTGGAGTGATGGGACAAGGTCAAGCAAATCTAGTCCTCCTAATGTGCAGCTGAAATGTGGCCTTGGTCACTACTGTCCTTGTTATCATGAGGTATCATGGGATCATTACACAGGATGAAATGTCCAGTTTATTTTGGGGGAGAATGTCAGGAACTAGTGATCTAAACCCTAGGATTTTAGGCGGTTATGGTATGTTCATAGGTGGATAAAGCAAGATAATGCTGGTAAATTTAAATCTAAATTTCAGAGAAAAAGACACATGCCAGAAAAAAGTTTTTAAAATACTATGTCTCCCATATTGAAAGGATGGGAAAAAGGAGCAATATGTAAATATTGAAGTTCCCAAGACATATCTCACCCTGTCCCACCCTCCCTTCCCTCAGTCCAATTCAAATAGCTGTGTAGAGGAGAAAAGAAGAAAAAAAGATGGGAGAGAATTAATCAAAGAAACTCAGAAAAGTGAGAACATTCCCATCAGCTTCTGCTTTTAACCCTGGAGACACCCTCTCTCCCATTCACCAATCCAAGTGTTAAAAGAATTTGCTTTCATACTTTGTTATCACAATCAGCTTTTCCATCATAACTTCTTTTTTTCTTGTTTGTTTTCTCAGTGCAAAGCCACAGCAAGGTTTATGCTTAGTTTACAATTTGAACATGCCCAGACAACAGGAAACTGGTTTCTCTGGAAACAGGAGATACGTGGAATCTTTTAGTACTTGTATTCATTTAAAGCTGTTCACATATATGCAACAATAAGGCATCAGACCTTCAGCACGTGATTTAACTTTACCAGGCAAGGTAATCAAAAGGAATGCTGCCAGTGACACACCAGGCTGGTAAAATGAATTGGTACAATTTGAATATGAACAAAAGAAAAATCCCAGCATCTAAACTACTTAGTCTATGTATAAAATCTCTTAGTGGTCATAATAATAAAGAAAGCAGCAGAAACAATCTTGGAGACATTTATACTGAGCATCATGGAGATGTAATGTGATCTTTTTGATGATATGGAGGCACCATGGCCACATATACTGAAAGCCCCTTCATGCGGAACAACCTATTAGTCCCTGCTGGGACTAATGAAAGTAGTTAAAAATATTCAAGCCAAACTGAAGGCTTCCTATTTCCCATTAACTCTGTTTTTCACTTTTAAAGAGTGCAGCTGGAGACTGACAGTCTGTCTTGAATACAGCAGACATGGGTGAAGGTGATCCCAATATTTGCAGTCCACTTTGTGCTTTCAAGGAAGTTAGTACTCTCAAAATAGGCATGTCAGAAGTAAAACATGTACCAGTTTCTCAGGCACTGCCATTTACAGGGTGGTATTAACATAACCTCTGCTTAAGGTGCTTAGGATTGTGAATAGCAGTGGCTGAGGAATCAGCACAGGAATATTGCTCTTTCTTCCGTTGCTGTTGGGACAATAGCCTTTAACAAAGTTGTGGACAGAAAGCAAAGATGGTAACATATTAACTTATGTCTGCTAAATTTTAAAAAATCAAAACCTGTCAGAGCTCAGTTTCCTCACTTCCTCAGCATTTTTCAGCAGATAGCAAGTTTCCTGGCTTTGCTGACATTTCTCATAAAATTCCACCATATTTGGATGTGCTTAAATTTCATTGTTCCTAAACTGTCTATGATCAAGAATGTTTACAGATCTTTATGGTGCCTTCACACTTAAATTAAAACAGCAGGACAGTGCATAGCAGGGAAGAAAAGGTAATGAAGCCATCCTTTCCCACAATTTCCCATTGAGAGATTCCAGGAGGGAAGGAAAATTACAGATTTTTAATATAGTGGGCAGAAATAATCTTATTTCAATCAGTGAAGACAAACCCAAAGTAATTAGTGGTGAGATATTTTAATTATGATAACAGAACTGGATTTTATGTTTTTAGGAGGAAGCAAAGATTCGTTAGGAATTGGGATACAAGGGTGGAGGGTGATGACAACTAAGGAGAAAGGAGGAAAACAATCAGAAGTTATGTCCATCATCTGATACACAGAAACAGAGGATATCCCTATTATTCAGACACACACACACACTACAAACACATACATACACACATTCATACAGATATATATAAAATGGTAAACAAGCATGGTTCCAAAGTCTCAGGTGAACACTGCTTGAGAAGAAAGATCTTTTTCTAGTAATAATGGCTGTGTTTGTATTTTGCGGGGGAAACTATTTACAACAGTACCATTAAAACTTCAGACAAATAGGACCGAGTCAAGGTACACTGAAATGAGGATGCCTGGTAAAAGGAGACAACCACTCATCCCAACTTTTGCAGAATCCATTTGAGAAGACAGAACAGAATGAGTTCCATTTAGCTTCAATTGCCAGCCCCTTTAAGCATATTAAGATCTCTTGATGAATAAGGTTGAATTCTGCTGACAGGTCTAGAAGTGTGTATGTTATTATATTAAAAGAACATGCATCAGTCTAACTCAAATATATTCAAAATATTCTTGGATTTGGAGGGTAAAAGTAAGGCAATTACCTTACTGAAGTAGAAAAGATTAGAAACAGGATAGCTGTTGGCAAGACTACTAGTTTAGAGTGATATTTTCTTGAGCCAAGGCCAAATTATAGGCTGTTTTAGCATTGCTAGTAGATTGCCAGCACTGAGGGAGGTGTTGACAATCACAGCTGATTTGAGTCTCAGTTACTTTTCACCGTTTTTTCACTAACTAAGGCAGCTATGTAATTATTGGCAGTTTCTCCACTGCTTTCAGGGCCCATGTTTGCAAAATAGCCTCAATATAATCAAAGCACAGGTACAAATCTGAAATGAGGAAGTGGTTTGGGAACTTAAAAAAGCTGGGGTCAGTTGTCTTCCCTCCTGTGGGCAAGAAAGTCAGGTGGACTTCCCAGGAATGTCCACCAAAAAAATGCGCTGCTCTGCAAAAGCACCTGATCTCTGACACGAGTTATGTGTAGTAGCTACCACAGAGCAGAGCGCTCTGCCACTCTGTCTGGCTGTTCTTGGAGACAGAGTTTATTTGTCCATGCAAAAATCCTTTCTTACCAGGACAAAAGGCAGTGCATTAAATACTACAGAAAAATCTCTTTGCCTCATTTCTTCCACTGTAAAAGACTGAAAATGTTTCTACCTCAAGGGATCATTGTGAAGAACCAGGAAAGATTTTGAGGTGTCTGAAACCAGTCATGGTCCATGTTTGAGAGAGAGATAAACCACAGTCATTAATGGGGCCTTTTCTTGGTTTGGTGACAGAAATGTAACTCTAGGAGGGAAGCAGAATTTTTATACTGAAATGTGCCTATAGCCTGAGGCTTTATGTTGCCAGCCCGACTACGCCTAGGGAGGCTTTCTGAGGCAGCCACAGGCAAAAGGATCCTGACAGCATTGTTTTAGTGGATCTCCCTTGATGCAAGGACTCCACAGTTTGTTCAAGAGAAGAGGGGCTTCAGGCAGACCAACTCCCACCAGAAGAGAAAGAAGACTAGGAGGATTTGCTTAGGCCCTCAAATCTAGTCGCCTCCTGCTGGAGTTCACCATGACAAATAACCCTGTACATCAACTGATGAAGCCTTCAGATGGAAGCTAGCAAGTTCTTAACCCTTATATTAGAAGTTCATTTCAGATCCTCATTCTCTGAATAATTACAAAAGTCCTTCTAATCCTTCTAATCCTCTGACTAAATTTTATTCTTCATAAGTGTCTGCTGCAACTCCTGCTCAGTCCTTAAATGAGCCAAGAATTCAAGGAGCCTGCTGCCTTTCAACACAATTACCTGAAAAAAAAGAGTCTTGATGAGAGCAAAGCTAAGTATTTCCTCTGCTTTAAGGACATACTCATTCGTTTGGGATAATCTATGCCATAGGTGTTTACAGAATAATATTTTATATTATGCATCTAACTCCCTAGTCCATTCTCCGCCTCTTATAAGACCTGTCTTTTCTAACTCATTCAGTCTTCTCCTTTACAGCCTGTTAATCTTAGAAACACGATTTTATTAATACACTCCTGTCAACAAACTGGAAGGTTGACCTGTCTTTGAACAACGGTTACTTGACGTTAATAACAATATGTACTCTTTTTTTGTTTGGGTTTTTTTTTTCAGATGGCACTACAGTTTGCTATGATAGTCCAGGCAATTCTGAAGATTATGCCCTGCACACCTATTATTAACAAACTCTCATTTTTCTGAGAATTTAGGAGCTAAATCCAGGGAGACATTAACCTGAGACAAAGCCAAAGAGGGGCAGGGGAAGAAAAGCTCAGAATTGCCTAGCTGCTTTCATGGGAGAAATATATGCAAAGGTGATCAGGGTCTTGAATTACGATGAACTGCAATGGATAGAAGATAATTCTCATTGTTTTAGACACACAATGATAAGATAGCAAAGGGAACTGAAAAGATCTTGATTGAGTTACATTTACAAAGAAATGTAATCTTTAAATTTTCAACCTCTGGGTGACTTTATCCACATTAAATCATATAAAAAAATCCTCAAAAACTAATGAAGAAGAAGAAATAATTAGTTTTTAATAACACCTTCAGCCGTTAAATAGGGCGTTGATGGCAATACCTCGTGTAAAAGTCTACATCACAGCATGCAGACATTCTGCTCATCCAAGATGTTTTATGAATAGAACTTTAAAAAAACCACTGCTAAATCATAGAGCTCTGAAGAAAGCAGAATATCAAATTTGCTTTATTAATTATAGTTTATATTTTCTGAAATAAAAATATTCATGTACTTCCAAACAGATATGGAACTGTATTATTTAATTTGTCTTAAAGCATCATCCTTGAATTTGTTCTGTAAGGAGAAATAAACAAGCTGGTTTTTGTTCTATTCTATGGTAAACTGAACAATCTTTAATTGATCTGGTACATATTATATCGTCCTAGGAGTATATTCTTCTATGTTATATGATTAATTTGCAGAGTACACAAAGTCTTTGAAATTCTTCAGTGGAATGGGCATCTTTAAAAAAATGTGTCCTTAAAATGTGACCAGGAGGTACAAATGGAATATTTTAAAAAGTAATCAAAGATTCTATATCTTCATATCACATTGCTTCTCATCCAAATTAAGACTGAATTAGTTCTGCAGTGCAAACTATGTCTTATGTTCATAGTCCTATTTGTTCTCAGCTTACTGAGTTTGTGAGATTTTAATGAAGAGGGATGTTTCTACTGGACACCCCAATAACACCACATGAAAAACAAAAGAACTACAAAGTAAGACTTTTTTGTAAATTGAAAACCAGAGTGAGATTTGCCATACCCTAGTTTTTGTGATAAAATTTTGATGAGAAGTTTGTATTTGTTCTGAGAAATGCAGCTGTGCTTTGGAAAAGTCTGCCACTGATGCCTGGAGTGACCACGACAGATAAGAGAAGCACTGTGGCTACCTTAGAAATAAGACTGAATGTTTTAATGGCCACAGATAATATTTATGGCCCACTGCATTCAGATGTGCCATGAAGCTCATATTGGAAGGTGAGAAGTGATCAGTGAAGAAAACCATTATTCCTGTACTCATATTCCAGTCCTGCCAAAACACAGGCAGTATTTATGACACATCTCATCATATGGCATCTCCCAGGCTTGTCGTGCAGTTGTATGGCCCCTCTCCTCTTACGAGATCCCACCAGCCAGATGATAAGCTGTGCAGAGATCTGAGGCAGTGGAAGCAGACAAAGCTAAAAGACGGCACTGACGGTGGAGGCTGCTCTGCAGCATGACCTGCTCTCCAAAACAAGCCCCGCTGAAAAGCATGCTTTCACAGAGCACAGTATGTGCTGCATTTTCTCCTTTGTCATTCAACTCAATCAATCTCTAGTGTTTTCTCAAGCAGTCAGGTCAAGAAAATGCTAGAGACTGGCTAAATGTCAAAGGCTTTCACATATTCATTGCATTCTCCCATGCCTGATCCTGACACAAATTCTTAATTCAGCAGCCCTTGCATAGCCTCAATACTTTAATGGTGTATGCAGAGTCAAGCTCACGGATGGGTCCTTACGGGATTGCAGATTTTTGCGCTATTGATATTTCATCTGAAACATGGGAGATGCTAATTGCCAGCTTTGCAGTTTTCCCGTGGTGGCCAAACTAAAAATATGTTGCATATTGGAACTTGCAATGTAGCTATGGCAAAAAATCTTACAGCAAACAATCCCAGCAAGGCATCAAAATTCTAGTCCTGTGCAGCAAACGTTTTCCAACAGCTCTATAAATTTTAGTCTATGCAACAGAAAAATCTTCTATTTATTAAATCTCTACAAAACAGTAAAACACACTCATCCTTTCTTTCTTTTCCTCTTCCCCTTATTTTCCAGGATATATCAGAACTCCCTGGAAAGCTTAAAAGCAAACATTGTGGCTTTCTTAATCAAGAGAAATGCTATAAAACAGCCATTCACAGACAGAAATATAAGTAGAAATTAATCAGATTAAAAAAAAGATTGCTTTAATAACCACAACCATCAACAATAATAAAATGAGACATTTAAGATACAGAATCAATTAAAATATAGTGTAAATATGGCATAATAGAGAACTGATTTAAGTTCTTTCTGCTATTAATAACTTCCTTTTTTATTTATCCACCTCAGCTGGCTTTTGCTCAGAAGCCTGTGTTAGCACCTCATTGGCAATTCTAGCAGAAGATTCATGAACCCTCCAGTTGAGGTCTGAGCAGGTCACTGGGAGTCATTCAGTTCACCTTTAAAATCTGAGGTATGTACAGCAAAACCATACGGAGCTCAGAGGGTATCCGGAGGCCAGAAAGCTAAATACACACACTACCAGGCTGATTTCCATTGAAGAACGGAGCTGGTACCATGCTGCTGCACAGCACTACCACCCTGAAGTGAATGAGCACTACTCCTGGTAATTATGCAGCCCTTCAGTCCACTTACTCTTAACTTTCCTTTCCACTGTGCTATATTTGACACAAAATGTTTAATCAGGTTCATTTGTCATGAATGGAACAGCCTGACTCATTCCTCATTTATAATTAGTAAGGATTTCATCTAATAAATGCTGAGCGCTCTCAGCTATCAAAGTCAGTGAATGACGAGTTTGCTCAGCACCATGCAAGGCCAAGGGATATAAACCTATTTTACACAGAATTAGAATCCCAGATTTCTACAGAAATTTTTCAAAACTTAAGGCAGTTAAATGTTACTCAGGTCCTGTGTATGAGGCCCCAGCCTGGAAATACGGAGGCAGCTGGAAATCATTCACCTTTCTGCCTTGGTCACCCACAAAAACATGGCAGTGAGGGTTTTCTTCCTTCGTTAAGTACGCCCAGGGAAGCCTAATTACTCATTTTCTATCTGTAGAATACTAAATAACAAGTTATTTCCTAAGCAGCTAATATCTTGAATTTGTAAGAAGAAAATCACAATCATAAATTTAATGAAAACTTACCCTACAAAGAGTAAGTTAACCCCCCACCCCTGCCACGGTGCAAAGGTCAAAATAAAACAATGAGAGATTTAAATGTTTGAAGATATCAGAGAAGAGGCATAGAAAGCAGCCCTTCTTTATGTCTTCAGTCTAATGTCTTCTGCATTTTTTGTATTTTCTCTTGCAAATATGATGCTGTGTTTGCCCTATATAATAACCCTGAGCAGTGCAGATTGCTTTAACCCAACTGAGAAAAGGCAGATCGTTAACAATTGCCAATTAATTTAAGGACCGCTTGGTCAACCCTGAAAAAACTATACCATAATTTCCCATTATATGGAGAATCCTCATCAGCTCCTATTGTAAAATGAAAGAGAACTAGAGGGAAAAAGAAAAGTACAATGCAAGGAACAATGGGTGAATAATAACGAATGAAATGTCACCACTGCTGTATTCTCTCCGCCCGAGGGCCTTTACTGGGGAGGGAAAGAACTTGAATTGAATGTGCTAAATTTTGAAGTTGTGAAAATTGGAATTTGGCAGCTGATGACGGCTAAATTAGCTGAATTTCTTCTATGCTGTAGACATTTAACATAGATGGGGCCATAGCTTTAGCAATAAATGTTATAAAATAGGAAACACTCTGTAGGAATTCATATAATGAAAACACAAGTTTATACAATATAAATACCTATGAAGACAATAAAATGAAGCACATATGCTAGGAGGGCAAATTCCTCCTGCTAAGGCTTTTTTTTCTTGGATACTTTTAAGGCGTTTAGGCACTTCCTGGAAGATCCCTGCTTTGCTAAATACCAATTAATTACCTAAATTTGGTATTTGATCTAACTTAATGCATTGGTTAAATGCTTAAAGCTAGGTAGGATGAATATAGGACATACTATTTCATTTGTAGACTCCAAAGCAGGTAAAGTTAAAAAATAAATGTCTTGTTATGAAGAGACTGTTGATTTTAAGGTATTCTTATTCAAGTCTGCTATTCAACCTGTTTATTTTATAAATTAAATGCAGTTTTATATAGTAATTTTCACTGACTGATATTCTGACAAGTCAATTATACACTAGTCTTAAGTTGTTACAGTTATGTCCCCTTCTTTAATAGACTCTCTGACCATAATAACTTCTTCCCCACCTATGGCTTCTTACAAATCCCTGATCTTCACTTCAAAAGATCAGTGTTTCATTATTGCCTCCACCCAGGACAATTATCCATCCATTTCTGTCTTCATTTCTCCCACTTTATCTTCCTTTTGCTTTCTTCCAACTATTATGCATTGAACACGTTTCCTGCCCTCCCTCACTGCTGGCCCCTCGCCTCACCAAAGTCAGACAAAACTCTTTTTCCTAATTCTCAGTACAAATCTTTCATGTCTATTTCATTGACTTCAGGAGGTAAAGAGCACAATTAAAACCCAGCAGCTAGACAGGTTAAGGTGTCTGCCAACCATTGTGCTACTTCCCAGCTCAGTGCTGCCCTATGTTTGAACAGCAATTTCCATAAGTGTATACCACCCTGAAGGGCCAACTTAATCCAACTCATCCCATTCTAGAGAATGCAATGCTATTCACATGCTCTGCAGTGCTGCCCTGCCTCACCCTCCCATCCCGGGAGGGTCAGTAATATCGGGGAATACGAAGGCTTCTTTCTGCAATCCCAAATCCTTCACCCAGAGTAAAATACAATGAAAACTTGCCTCTATATACTGCATACACTTGCTGTAAAGCAAATAATTAAAAAAAAATTATAGAGGTTATCTAATTTTTTCATTTTAGTAGAGTAAAAAACCCCATGCAATTCAGAATTAATATAACAAATATGAATTGCATATTGTAGGTCATTCCAGTTGACAAGGAAGATTTGAAATAATTTAAGACAACAAATCTATGTATAGCCATTAGAATACACAAATTAGTCCTTCATTTGAATGCATTGCTCAACCTTATAAAGCTGTACAAAACATTTGTAAAGAAATATAAATATAAAACCTTGCAGATTTTCCCTTGCAATGAGCACCAAACAAGCAGAGACTTGAATTATAAGTGAGAGTGGTGACATATGCTAATGGATTTGTCATCAGGAGATAATGCAATGCCATTAACTCATCCCATTTCAGATTCTAGCAACTGCATGTCATGGTAGGTAACACAAGCTGCATCAAAATCCCAGAAAAATAATTCAGAAGGAGAACAAGAATTTGCAAGCCTATGGCTCATGGATATATCTCACCTATGGTCAGCAATGTCTATTTTAACTTTGTTGGATTTCATGTTTAATGAGTATCATATTCAAGAATGAGTATCTTGACTCACTAAGCCCTCTTAACTCTATCGAGAATGAATATGATCAGTTGAATCCCATTATTTTTGTATAATACATATACACAGGGAAGAAAGAAGGCTAATTTCTGCATGTAGAAACTCAAAATTGTCAGAATTACAATAAAATTTGAAATAAAAAATTGCTTTTCACACAGCCTACACAAGCTCTCTTTTAGGTTGCATCTAAAACCCAGTTCTGACAAACATTTAAGGAAAAGAATAATTGAATTAATATATATTCTCACTAAAATCAATAGTATTAACACAGGTAAAGAGCTGCTCTTCACACAATAAAACTAAAGATAATTTCCTCTTTAGTATTTGCCTTAATAGCATTATTGTTCATTTAAAGTAAATATTAGGACAGTCTAGACCATAATTACATGCATAATATTGATTAAAACTTAAACTACTATAAATGTACTCCAAAGGAATCTGTAACAATTTACAGCAGCTAAAGATCTTCCTCACTGATACCTCTACTATATGTTTATCTCTCTCTCTTAAATATGTAATTATGTACTTATTCAATGGACTGGAATTACTTGCAACAATTCTAGTCTATTGGATAAACAGGAGTTCAGTTTAATATAACATAAACACAGCTTCCATAAATTTCTTTACTTACTGTGTAAATGTGTTTACATCAGCTATCTGAGAAAAAAAGTTGGTGGCATTACAAGAAGTGAAAAAAACAGATTAGAGTGTCTTTGTCTGGGCTTTCAAACAGAAAACTCCCACGTGTATGGTTCTGCTGACTCCCAGATGAGATTCAGTGCTAAAGTAAATCCGACTTTAGGGTTCCTAGTACCAGATCAGAAATGCCATAACCATAAAACACAAAGTGCTGCTGCTGTATTAATACACATTGTTATTTCAAATGTGTCAAAATGGTTTTGATGGGTTAAATTCTAATGGCAGGCTTTTTTTCCCAGATCAAGCATTGGCTGCCTAGGTATCTTTCCACAAGTCTAACTTGTCTTAAAAGCAGCATAAACTTGGTAGTGCTTGCTGTTGCTAGATCAGCAGAAATGGAGTTGTGTACCTGCCCTGGATCAAACATCAGCTGCCAGATTGTATGGGAATGCACAAATCTGGCAGGAGGGAGCAAACAACCCTTCCTTGAAACCCCTCTTGGAGAAGCTTAAACTGTGCACTTGAGCCTTCCCACTCATCTCCACTGAGCTACTGACATGAAGTGCCAGCAGGCCCAGGTCTTGCAGCATACACAATGGCAAGCCTTAAAAAGAATCCCATAAAGAAAAGGTATTTTCCAAGAATTACTTTAAGCCATCATTTGCAAAAATTGTTACTAATTCTGCATGATTGGCAAAACATGGGAGTTGCAAGCTTTATCAGTTTATAACAGATTTGGTCATATTTAAACATAAATCTATGTTTTCAGACACCTCAGCCTTTATGCAGGAATATTAAATTGGGCCCCGATTTCAGGTATGTTTATTACTGCTCAAACTCAGTTTTTCCAATGTCTCAAAATCTTGGTAATGGTGGTTTCAAAATAATAAAATGAAGTTTATTAAAAGAAAGAAGTCTTAAGAGTTTCCATTCCCATTTTAGATTTTACTGATTTCATACCAATACATTAAGGAGAATATTGCTGAAAGTCAATATGAATAATCCCATTCATTTTTAATTAATTAATCCTTGGTTAAACAGGGATATCTGAAGGCACAAATATAGATCTGTATGTTTGCTCCTAATTATTGAAATAAGTCACTAGCAAAAGCACTGTGCAGAAACCTTTTCAGCATATTTTTCTACTGCATTTTTCCTAGTTTGCAAATGTCTTTTTTAGATTCAGTATGAAAAAAATCAACTTGATACCCATGTCCAGCTCCAATAACAGCATGACAAAGAGTTGTCTCCTTCTTCACTGTTTTTCACTTTTATTGCTGATCTTCCAAGAACTTATTTGGGCTATAGAAACTATCTGTTAATCTTTGGAAGTGGTCTATCAGGCCGGAAATACAGAACAACGTATCAAAATCCAGAACCACCTAAAGCCAGAGTGTATCTAAAATCTGGATAAGGATATCATTGTTAACTGTGCACATCAACACAGATGCAGTAAGCTTTGGAAGAATTTAGATGGCTGGAATCTGTGTAACACAAGCTCCACAGCTGCCCATGCCACCAGGACATGACAGTCTACAACTTGGTGACCACAGCCACTCCAAGTGCCAAATCTTGGTCTTGCCTAAATAATCACCTTATTGTTTCCAGATGAAGATTCAAGGTTTGTAATGGATTTAGAGGCAGAGCAGGCTACCTTAGCTTCCACAGTATACTGATACACTCTGCTCTAGCAATATCAGGTGTTTGTTCTTTTCATGTATGTCTTAGAGCACACCACTGGGGAAGGAGGCTGGAAAATTGGGTGTGCCCAAACCAAGGAGAAATGGCAGCGGAGGTGCTCCTACAGGTCATGAGTAGAGCTGCTGAAGAGAAAGCAGCTGTGGGCTAAAAGGAACTAAAGGAGCTAAACTGCCTTTTCAGTCCAACACAGGCAGCTAACACAAGAAAGTCTTACTTTCTAGATATCTGAGAAAGGGGACAGTGGAGTTTGGAGCATGTGGGAAAGGGCTTCTGCTGGAAAGTTGAAGGGCAATTGGTAAAAGGGCACAGAGAAACTTTGTATCGCTGGTTGGTTTGAGGTGTCCTGTCTTCTGCACAAACTTATATGAATCTTCCTTTAATTCTAACCCAGGCAAATGACATGAAAAGCGTCAGTGTTTTTCCAACCCTGTCTGCCTACCATTTAATCAGATATTTTTAGATGGAAATAATATTGGTGGTAACTGGAACCTCTTTAATACCCTTTGCCTGAGGTTTTTTAAAGTCACTTAATGTGTCATAACATGATGTTTCAACTGAATTAGGAAAAGGAAAAAGTCTTGGGTTTTTTAATAGTTGAGGATATATTACTTTCTCCAATATACAGGTCAGAATACCTTAAATATTAAGATACAGTATAGGAGTTAAGGCCCTGGTGTAATCCAGTTTATATTTTTTCACAATACCACACAGAATCCTCTTTGTAGTCATAGGATTTGGCTGCCTGCTCACATTTTAGTTGCTTTCTATAATAAAAGCCCAAGTTCCTTAAATAACCCACAAGGAGTAATTATTAGCTCCTTACGTAGCAGTGATAAGGAGACATAACTAGTAGGTCTCCAAGTAGATCTTGTCCAGCAAACTTGGGTAGACAGTAACCAACAAAACTCTGAGTACTTTAATGCTGGCACTACTGAAGTGCTTACATAGGTTGATAGAACTTCCATATCTTGCAGTTTATGGAGGAAATGCTTCTAAAGCCACAAGAACTTGACAATTGCTGCAGCATAGTTTTCCAATTCACCTTGAATTTCATTTTAACAGAGCTATAAATACAATATGTAACTTAAAATCTACTGGAAAAATGAAAAGTTGATCATCTTTTGAAGGTCGGACCAACATGTAACATTCCAGAAAAGAAAAAACAGCTTGCTAAAAATAGGGGCTGTAGTGCAGATGATATACCAAAACAATTATAAATAAGAATTGTGTGCACTAAAATTTTCAGTGATCTCAGCTATTATTTAAAAAGTAAACCAAAGACGATCTCCTCCTTAGTGTCTTCAACTCTGAGTGCCACAAACGTATGCAGTTTTAAATTTCTCAGTTTGTTAAAGTGAATACAATATTTTATAAAAGAAGTTCTTAGTGGAATGACCTTGTTCATTTAAGTCCTTGGTTTGTTCATCAAGGTACTCCTTCTGCAGTTACCCACAAATGGACAGGCTTCTGGACCTGTGAGGACTTCTTAAGAATTT
>VYZV01011599.1:41227-56841 GCA_013401275.1 Pandion haliaetus
TTCTTGTGTGCATAGTATGTTTAAAATAAAACTCATACCTTTGCAATTTCTGTAGCTGGAAATTATAACAGGGGGATCATTAGTACTACTTTTAGTGTACAGAAAGTGCTATTATGAAGTATAAATATAATCTACACCCTTAATTCTGTATGCAGTATACCAGTTTTTATTATTTTTTNTATACCAGTTTTTATTATTTTTTTTTTTTTAAATAGACTATCAGTCACTTTGCAAGAACTGGGAGACATAGATTTATGAACTGATAACAGATCACAGACTATTTTTCTTCTAGTTTAGTGTTGGAAAATCACTTCTATTCATAGCCTGCATGAAAGGAATTAGTGACCTCAATAAGTAACTGAAAAATCCATCCAGTGCTGAAAAGCCACTATTGCATCTATTATTATAATTAGTCTTACCATTACAACTCACTGTCAGGCTGCACATGAAGAGAGATGTAGTGCCTGATCTAAAGCCAGTAAAGGAAATAGAGTGAGAGTGGTATGTTTTCTGTACCATATCTGTGACCAATATTTATACCTAGTGGCCACATTTTTCAAAAGCAAGCACTTAAAGGAAGGCACCTTAGTCTGTTCCTACATTTTCTAAAATTCTGAGCATTTTCCAAGTCCAGAATCTAAAGAAACTTAGTACATGTGAAAATCAGGGGTTCATTCAGGAAGGAATACCAGTATTTAATTTAAAATATTTATTATTGAATAGTCAGAATGTTTCACTATGTTTTACTTCAGATTTTTTTTTTAAAGAAAGGAAATTTCTGAAAAGAAAAAGGAGTTATAGTATAAATAAACATCTGCAATAATCCAGAACCATGAAGGTGAGCTGTACCACACTGCTGTATCCCATAGCAGTGTTACCTACTTTGTATATCAACCTGAGGCTTAATTTTGCTCAGTTTCTCTGTGATATAGCTTGATTTATATTTTCTAACAGAAAAGAATTACAGAACAAAATCTAAACGTAATAGATATTCCCAAAGGCTCTTGATGAAAGGAATAATTTTGTGAAAACTGAGTTGACATTGTAGTGTTGCCATCTTTAATCCGTAACACAGATCATTTGGTCAAAATGTGGATATCACTACTATTACAGCTTTCCAACGAAACTGCTACATGCAATGGCGTGAAATTATCTTCAAAGAATGAAATGCAAAAAGAATGTATAAGGATAACTTAACTGTATAAAACCTAAAGGTAGTCTCTCATGAACTTTCTATACAGCTATACATATTTGATCATATATACGATGATGATAACGTAGAAGAATTGTATCAAAGCATGGATAAGACAAGCAAAGTAGTTACTGGCCTAGAGTACAATCAGTTATGAACCCTGAATGAGTACAGAGTGAGGAAAAGGACAACTTGTAGAGGAAGAAAGTAGGAGGTTATTACTGCTCAGAGGAAACCATAGGCATTCAACATGCAAGGTGGAAACTCCTGGCACTGGTGTCTGCAGCAAGAGGAAGCAGGGACATGTCAGTGGCAGGGAGTAAAAGCTGGAAAGGATACATCACACAGCTCATAGCTCCAGGAGAAAGAAAACAAAAATATGTGGTCAAGACCGTTTCCAGTTTGCTCTGTGCCGCAAGAATGGAGCAACCTGAGAAATTTCTGATTCCTGGAATTACAGTGTACAATATGCAGATCATCCCCTTTAACCAGAAATTTCCATGTACAGAAAAAGAAAATCTAAATCTTTTTATAGGCCACTGGAGTATTTCTATATTTTTCTATCTTTTCTGAGGGTGAATGTATGAAAACTCTTTTGAATTAAAATAAAATAATACATAATATCTTTTTCAGCTCATTACACGATCACAACCTAAAGTACACTAGCATAATAAAGAAGAAACCTAAGTGATTGTAATATCTTTTTGGTTTTTTTTGTGCAGCTTTGTACACTCACTGTGTACAGCGGGAAAAGCATTATTCTTGAATGCATCCTAAACCAGCATCAATTTAGAATAGCACATACACGGGATGTATAATTTTACATTCCTCCCATGATTGCAAATGGAAGCAAAAGAAACACACCAAGGGAGAAAATGTGCTTCACTAAACCCAGATCCCTCTCCTAAAGAGCTCACAACTTACATAGTAGAACTTGCAGGCAGTGACAACTATAACCTACGGCAGGACCTTGGGAAGGGAATAAAACGAAGGTCTCTGGAAACAGAGTTTTACGTCTTTGGAATGTATTTTCCAATTTTAACAGGCACAGCTCAAATTCACTGCAGAAAATATACCAGGGAAGATAAAGTTTTCATACATAGTGAAAATACGAGCAAAATAGAAAAACTAGCATCCTAGCTTATTGACATAGTTTGGTCTGCATTAAAAAATAGTTTCTCGGAAGCTGGGTTAAAAAAAGACAAGGTATGCTTCAGTTGATTTGTGCTATAAAACAGACTACTCGTGAGCTAATAATACAATGTACCGCTGCAGAACTTACAGTCAGATTATGAATTCCTCTTACACATGGCTGAGCTGTTTTTCTCACAAGTAGTTCTCCACAAACAAAGATGGATGACTTGGAAAGACATGGGGCTTTGTGTTTACCTCAGATGAGTGTAAAACAGGAAAAACTACAGCAAAGTCAATGCTATTACTGTATAAAATGGATGGGAGAGCAGGACACAGCTTCCTGCATGCAGAGTACAAAGTGGCATTTTAAAGCCACACTTTCAATTCACCAATTTCTTTTGCTAATCTGGAATCGTTGGATGATTTTTTTTCCCTCCCCTCCTCCAAGCATGACAGTATGTCACCTTACTTCCCTACTTTAAATGCCCCAAAGTCTAATTTAGCATCACTGAAGCTTGGTTAGCTCATCATCTGCCACTAAGCAAACCTTTGCATGCGAGGTGCCCCCAGCCTGGCCCCGGGGGCCGCAGGCTTCCACTGGCACTCCAGATGCGGCCTAACGTAGCATCAGCAGTGCAGAAAAATGTTTCTGAGTCCGGTCCCCTGCACAGCAGCAAGGCCAGAGACTGGCAGAGGACCCTGTCATTACCCTTTTGCTGTGGGTTTACAGGGACTGTGGCAAGCTATACAGGAAGAATGACAGAGGGCTTTTAGTGAATTGCATGGAGTGGCAAGAGGACTATGACACAACGGGCATTTCAAGTGCAGTGAACAAAGAAAAATCGCATTTTCATATCAATGACATGTTAGAGAAAGGAAACAAGCAAGAGAGACAAAGAAAAGAGGACACATTTCTGCCTTGTTTTGAGCTTCCAGAAGAGGCTCCTCCATTTAAAGATGTGGCACATAAGAGAAAGCACCATCGCATTTTCTGCAAATTATCCTACCGTGTGCACTGCGCTGCTGCCTGCTCGCCTGAAGCAGCATGATGGGCTGGCACCAGGGAAGCAAGCCTGATCTTTAAATCGTCTTTAAATTGAGATGCAAAGTCTTTCATAAAGATATGCACAAATTCTACCAGAGGTTCTTAGGCCCAATAATGTTTGCTAATATAGTAAGGAAAAATAATTCCCTCTGCTTTAGGGTTTATCAGGTAAAATTCTGTGCTTAGAGATATGTATAAAGTTGGACTACTTTATCAGAATGGTCCTTCCTAGCTTTAAATATCTATGCAGCTATCTCTCATCATCTATTTAGAGTATATAGAACAAATAATGCATTTTCCTAACAAGATTAGTTGATAAAACTTTTCAAACAGAAATTATTTAGTCTTTGAAAAATAATACATATATTGAAAAGCATCCAGTTTTAAAATCAGTAGGACAATGGATATTGACAAGTGTTTGCTTAAAGTTCTCAAAGAAGAGATTTCAAAATACACTCTAGCTATATAGAACAATATTTAGAGTAAATTATTTAGCTGGCAGTATAAGTTATTTACAAGTTAACGTACATCAGTGTGTATTCTTCTTATATCTTCTATAATATGAGACTTAATCTGTTTTGCAGGGACTTAGACACAGTTGAGGGGAGTGATATGCCTACCATCGTATCCTGCCTATGTCTCCTCCACCTTTGCAAGCAGAAGTGTACTTACACGGAGGGTGTGCAGGTAGCTTGAACTCACAACCTAGGCTCTATGCTGGGACAGCCAAATGACTCCTTCACTGCAAATCCCATTTTGGCAGTCATGACACAGGCTTCCCAAGAAATTTACACCATAACTTTAAGGCAATTGTACCTACTGCAGTGCTAAAGACCATGTAATGCTTACTGATAGTGAACTGTGCATTGACATATTCAGCCATCTGAAGAGGAAGAATGGCCTTGCAATTAGGATGGGGAAGGATAGGATAGGACAGGACAGGACAGGATAGGATAGGATAGGATAGGATAGGATAGGATAGGATAGGATAGGATAGGATAGGATAGGATAGGAATGGAATGGAACCAATAAGAGATGCTCCCAATTTGTGCCCATTCCTGTAACATGGTTGCAGAGCACTTGCAGGGGATTAAGCAGTATCATCAGCCCAATTTAAAAATTTAAAAGTTTAAGATTGGAACTTATTCCTGGTCAGGCAGAAATCTGGGCAATGCTGAAGACTGACCCTACCTCTCCAAGTTCTGCACCTGCATCCTTACCATTAACAGGTTGATTTCTAGAATTACACTAAATAAAATTTTTGATTTTGCATGAGACTTCAGAAACCAGTGTTTCTGCTGAGGTCTTGTGGTAGCATGGTATTATGGGCTTTTTTGAAAGGTGTATATATTTAGAGGCTTTGTGGATTCTTTCTGGCCTCATGGGAAAATACATGTGTCTCTTTGCAAATGAATGAACAATAAAATCTCAGCTGTACAAAGCAGTGGAGAGGAACAATACTGCATTTCTCCCTAGGGAAGGACTACATGCTTTTTCTTTCTTTCTTTCTCTAATTTCTATAGGTTTGCAAATGCCTGTGAGCCCCATGAGTTCCTACTACTGCCTTTCTCAGCAACTGGCTTACCACGGAAGGAATCTGTGGCACAAAGCATTAGCTGAGTTGTAATGAATCCCCAAAGGCACAAATGACATATGCCACCATTTTCAGCATGTTTTTTTTACACTGGAGAGAAAACAGTTGTCAAAAGCACTTCTGAAAAGTAATTCTCCATCTGAGATTCCTGGGTTACAGGTAGCTGGTCAAAATAATTTCCAGGTAAAAAATTTTCTTTGAGACACACTCACTTCCTGTTTTCTGAGACTTGTCCACAGTTTACTGAACTCCCTGCACAAAAAGTATTAAGAAAACTATCAAGACATTTCTCTTATTAACTGATGCTAGCAATATATGGTCCCTAAAGCTCAGCACACAGCAGAATCAAAGCCATTTTCACCTGTTGGGTTATTCCAGACTTTAGGCCAGTCTGCCTTCCCCCTTAACCATCACCATAACTTTTTCCTGCTTCGCTTGTGAACTGCACCCTGGGAACTCATGATGTATGGACACATGTAGTGGTCACTGCCTTTAATGATCACACGTTCCTGCTTCCCCTTTCTTGTGCTATGGGCCATGGCTCACGTTGCATCTTGCCCAGGGAGCTGGATGTGTGTGGAGGCTGCCATGCCTGCCAAGCCTCAAAACGTGTTTGAAAGGAGAGCAGCAGAGCCAGCCAGCATGCTGGGGTCTGCGGGCAGAGCTGGGCACAGCCAAAGGAGAAACAACCACTGCTGTGAGACTGGGCTGTGCTCCGGGGAAGGAGGACATGATAGCCCAGGAGCTGTGTTATAAAAAAAGGTTTCCGTTTGTGTTAAGATGAGGACAACATATGGTTTGGTAATTGCCTTAAAATCAACTCTTGACTTGGCAGGGTTTAGCTAAACCAAATCAGTCTTTTGGAGGTTAGGCCAAGAGCTGCTTAAATTTCACAGGCCATGTTGCATTTCATATGATACCTATTTATAAAATCCTAGCTACATTTGTAAAGTTAGCATAGAAACAAAACTTCTGGAGAACAACCAACTTCACAGGAGCCATCTGTGTCCCTCCCAGCCTTTAAACTCAGACCACAATTTCAGCAAGTTTCTTAGTTCAGTATGAACCTGAAATAAAACTCCAAAGTTGAAGGCCTCCAAACCTTTGTTGGTGCTGCTTCTCATACAGGCTGACATTTGCAGCATTTTGTTTAATGAGAGAAGCCAAATTCTGAAATTTTTATGAACCAGATATAGGATTTCTGAAGCAATGCTATTTCATGTTAGCCTACTGGCCTGCAGAGTTTGCTCTATAATTATTCAATTCAAACTTGTTCTTGTGTAGCTGGTATAAAAGAGAAACACTTATTTATTCATCCATACCCATTCTCATCTACAGGCTAGAAGTTGTGTGCAGAGATGAATGCTGTTACCAGAGATACCGAGCTGAAGTCATTGCTCTCAAAAGATCTGACCGAGCAGTTATGTTTTAGACTGGGGTTTATGTACACATCATGCTTTTCCCAGCCATATTTGTCTGCTCTGTTTTCTTATTATAGTGGTGAGGTGAAATGTATAAGCATTCTGCCTTTGTGAGCACTGCACAGAACAAGACAGTAGGATTTTTGCATATCCCACTTAGCTGTCTGCCTGCAGTAACAAAAGCAGAGGGCAGCGAGGAAAAATGCTTGTGTGCATGCACTTGCTGTCATTAAAAAAGTCAGGCAATACTTTCCTACAGTAACTAGAACTTGAAAAAACAAATAAACCATAAATCTGTTTAAAAATCAGCTCTGCAAGCTCATGCTCTTTCTGCAAAATGCTTGTTAGATACCTGATGAACCCACTGAAAAGCCTTAGGATTTTGTGCTGCGGCCCCTCTTCTAGGAAAAGGCAATTGAGACAACCCTATAGCTCATTAGATGGCTGCATGATTTTCTGTTAAATGGACACAATGCCCACTCCAGCTTCAGGATGTCACCTCTATGACGCCATCATCATTTGCATTTGATCTTTTGAGAGTCTATATGAGTTTTGTCACTCAGATTCTCTGGTGAAAGAATCAGCCCTCTCAAGATCAAGAGACTAAAAGAGGGAATAGATTGCCTTCCTAATTTGCCATCAAAAACAACAGGAAATGATTAGCTTCTGACAGCTTCGAACAGTTCAATAACTAGGCTGATTTGTTATTACTGCTCCTATTCCTCCAAAAAAGAGCACTTTGCCTTTTACACCTTTTCCCTTTTCTTTCTGTAGTTGAGTAAGTAAGCAAATAAGGAAAATAAGCCTTAAGTATGAATGCCCGATCTTCAGTGTCAATAGTACTGGTAGCACATATTTATCTACTGCATTGTGTTGGCATTTATCCATTAGAGAGCATTAAGGAAAAGAACCATGCAAGCCTGGGGAATACTAACTCTGCAGGCAGCCAGACCTGTTCAGCCATAACACTGGCCATGGCAATTACAGAGCTGCCTCAGGTGAGGAGCGCTTGTTTAACTGAGCTCCCTGTGCCCCATGTGCTGCTTCACATGGACCTCCAGACATTTAGCATCTCTTCATCATGACCATGCAGCTGGCAGCTGTTTAAACAGGGATGCAATGGCCTTTCTGTGACCTTCTGGGTATCTTGTCCCCCAGCTCCTCTTCCCCTTGATTATGTCTGAAACCCAAAGCTAAGCTGTCCATGACATCTCCAAAGCACCTCTTATGTTGTCAGCTGACATTCAGTGGAAGGACTGCCTCAGTACCTCCAGCAAAGAGGGAATAGACGTGTGCACAATGGAAAGAGTATCAACCAATTTCTGAGGTTTTGCAGCCTCAGGAATGTGTCCCTCACTGAATAGAGTCATATTCTCAGATGCAGAGCTTACATGAACCCTCAACCACACTGGCTAATGCAAATTTCCTCTAGCCCAGTGCCCTTCCTGCCCGATAGATCTCAATGCCTATGAATAGCTAATGTATTCCACAAGAGCAGCCACAGGAAGATAAATTAATTTAAACACTAGTAAGGACTCCAAAGAAAGAAACACAGCCACCAAGGCAGCAATTCAGACCTCAGTCTTCTGTTCTCCAGCATTGCACCATCACCCCCAAGTTTACCCCACCATCCCACAGGCGCCTCATAAGGCTGGAAGGGACAGGACTTCTTTCAGCTCTCCTTTTATTCTAACCTAGTATGAATTGTTTTCACTCTCTCTTTCTGTATTCTTTCCCCTTGCTGGAACATTGCTCTAGCATAATTCTGCCATATACAAATCTGTATCTTGCTATTTAAAGTTTTCATTTAGGGGAGAGTGTGTAGAGATATTCACTATTGCTCCACAATCACAATTTTTAAGTCAGTATTTCATTACAGGTTCGGAGAATGGGGTGACTTTAAAAATAATTTTTCATTTCCAATCGTGCTGACTTGCCAAGTTTTCCAGCCTTAGATCTGATGAATCAATATTATATTATTATTACTAGCACCTACAAAAACATAATTAGAGTGCTAAATATTATTTCAGTGCTTCGAAAATCTCATATCAGTTTCAATCATCTGCCAGCTCATGAGAAGGAGGTGGTGACTTATAGGGAGAGCAGAAAAAGCAGCAAATTTCTCAGAGTAGCTTGGAATGATTCATGGGAGAGCAGTAGTGGGAATTGCAGGGCTCACAAATGATGATCAGTAGACAATCTTGAGAGTGAAGTCCTTTGTGCAGCCATGAGATATCTGCATCAGCTGTGGGAGTGCTCTGTGTGTCAGGCCGTGAAGCAGAGTCTGAAGAACGGATCATGGGCTGAAAATGGTGCAAACCCTGTTGGACAGATCCTGTGGACAGACTGTACCAGCAAGTAGCAAGGACAGGCTGTATAGAGCTTGCTGTGTTCAGAAACTAGCTTGGAGTTGCTAGATAGGTAGGCTAGATTTGAGGCATACAAAGACAGTGTGCTGATGGCCCACTGTGCTTTTGTAGCCATATCTGGCCAGCCTGCATAATCTGAACTCCCAAAGATTTTCAGAAATATTGCCGAAACATTTTGCAAGGGCTACAGACCTGTTTCCTCAGCCATTTCTCCCTTTTGAATGTTTGAATACCTGTAAAAATGCTATCATTTAGTGCTCATCTGAGACTCACTGCAGTCTGTTGGAGTCACTGCAGCCAATGTTTTGGAGGTAGTGTTTGCTTTGGATATCATCATCTCTGACTTGCACACATGAAACAGTGTGAGCTGTTTGTGAGTTTAATTTCCCCCACTGTTTCCACATGCCTGCAGATGAGTGGGATGGTGGCCTCCTTTCCACATTGCCGGAAAGGAGATGGTAATCCTTCTTCCCCTGGCTGAATGTAAACTGACACTGCATGAAAAGCCTCCCCTCCAGCATGAAGCATCCCTCAGTGCATTAAATTAAGAGACTGGCCCTAAACAGGCAGTGTTGACCTTTCTATGCTCTCATACTGTCCTCCCTTTAAGAAAAATGCCTTTTCCCCTTTCTCTACCTTTTTTTCTTAATCTTTGTAGTTTCTGCCTCCCTAAGCATTTTTTTACAGGTGGGTTGAGGCGGTGAGCACTGCTGTCTACTCTACTCCAGATCCAGCCCCTCTGAGTCAGGCATAGGAACTTCAGGCAAAGCTTCAGCTTCCTGTAAAGAATGTATATTCTAGAAGAAGTGTTGCATTAGGAATTGTGGATTTTCTCTTTTCCAATGTTGATGGTTAATACAGAAATGTTGGGAGTTTTTTTCCAGCCAGCTTTGGAGAGAAAAAGCCTAGGAAGTTTTGGTTCTGGCTCTGGAGCCTGAATACTCCTAATCCTACAGAACAGGTCCTCAAATACATTGTCAGGCTTAAATGTTAATTTCAGATAGCAGCAAACTGTGGCAGGAAGGACCTCATGTGGATCCTTGAGCATGGGACTATCTGACTTAGCAGTCTTTACAGAGAGTAAAGAGGTACCTTAATCACCGAGACCAGACCAGCACTACAGATTGGAGCTGCCTTGCAGACAGCTGGCTGCAGGATGGAAATGTTTTCTAGTAATAGTACAGAAATGTTACAGGAAGAGAGCTGGCCCAAAAATTATTGACTGTTTGTGAAAGTTGAAGGAAATTTCCATACCAGAACACAGGAATAAGCAACTAGAGACCCCAAAGTCAGCCTGGAAGTTTTGGGGAGCATCAAGGATGGAAGGCTGAGCACTTGCTTGTCTCTGGTGCAGCCATATGCAGGGCAGCACGGTGATCAGCAAGAGTTGATCTCACCCCAGCAGCACTGCCCTGCCGATGAGCCAGCAAGGGCAGGCTTCACATGCCAGCACACTCAAACTAGGGATTTTTGTGCATGTTTGGTTAGTGGCAACACTGAAGTGATACGCTGACTTATCTCTGCAGTATGGATGTATTCTAAATTACTACCTAACTGGAAGCAGTATCCCTAGAAATGAAGGGCACTCTGGCTCATGAACAATGCTTTGAGTAATCCCCTGCTTGCTGCAATTTTAAAATGCTTAATCTTTGAAATGTTGCCTATCACTGTAATATTTTTATATGGGAAAAAATTGTAGGGTTTGTTTGTTTGTTTTTAGGGAAGTTCAGATTTCTGGACTTTCAGCCTTGCAAGAGTCCCCTTAATAAACTCAGGACATCATTATCTAAACAAGGTTTTTGCACAGGATGGGTGGAAGACAAACAAAACATTTCCAGGGTTTCTCCAGAACTGCTGTTTCTATAGGCTGTAATTGTTATTTTAATAGGCGTCCTACCAAGACATTCTCTTTTAAAACAGATCTTTTCCTTCTCTTAACAAATAGGCTCCTGTCAAAGACTAATCCAGGCACTTTTGAGAACAGAGATGGTGGCTGGTATTAATGACTAGACACTTCTGACTGCATCCTAGTGCTTTGCTCCTCATAGGATCTTTTCCCAAGCTGTAAAACACAATGCCAGATTTAGTTTCTAAAGCCAGAAGAATAACACTAATAGACAGTAAATGGGTGTGAGTTGTCACATACACCAGCATTACAGAGTTAGTGTTATGTCTCAATTAGCAGCGGGCTTGAAAATCAGTGCGAACAGACAGCATTTGTCATGGTTTCTGTTGCAGTTCTTGAGTTTTACAGAAACTAAAAAAAGAGTTTATGTTTACTGGTGAGGACAGAAACCTGGGACTGCAGTGCAGCCATGTCCCTGACCTGCCTGCTCAGTGTTTCTGGATACTTCTATGCCTCAGTTTATCCCCATGCACGCAGCTGAACACCAAGACTTATGTACCTCACAGAGGCTAAGCCATGCCTGGTTCCTGATGGGAAAAGCCAATGCAGTTCTCTGGATGACAGATGTTAGGTACGTGCAAAGCATGGCTGCTTCTGGGTATTGCTAAAATAAACTGGTGGTCCAGCTTCTGCTGGTCCTGTTTGCACATGTAGGAGTATGTAAGCCCCAACACCAAAGAAATCAGCTGGAGTTTTACCACTGATTTCTATGTGTCCTGGTTTCGGCTGGGATAGAGTTCATTTTCTTTCTATTAGCTGGTATAATGTTATGTTTTGGATTTAGTATGAGAAGAATGTTGATAACACACTGATGTTTTCAGTTGTTGCTAAGTAGTGTTTATACCAAGTCAAGGGTTTTTCAGCTTCTCATGCCCAGCCAGCAAGAAGGCTGGAGGGGCACAAGAAGTAGGGAGGGGACACAGCCAGGACAGCTGAACCAAATTGGCAAAAGGGATATTCCATACCATGTGATATCATGCCCAGTATATAAACTGGGGGAAGTTGGCTGCAGGGGCAGATCGCCGTTTGGGAACTAACTGGGCATTGGCCAGTGAGTGGTGAGCAATTGCATTGTGCATCACTTGTTTTGTATATTCCAAGCCTTTTATTAGTATTGTCATTTTATTATTGTTATTATTATCATGAATAGTTTCTTTCTGTTCTATTAAATTGTTCTTGCCTCAACCCACGAGTTTTACTTCTTTCCCCTGGTTCTTTCCCCCATCCCGCTGAGGGGGGAGGGGGGCGGGGACTGAGTGAGAGGCTGTGTGGTGCTTAGTTGCTGGCTGGCTGGGGTTAAACCACAACACCAGGAGGACAGAATTATATTTTCTCAGTTGTGATCTGTTTTCCAAAGTACACAACCTTCTCATTCACCTGCTGCCTGGTAGCAACGGCTACCAGAAATTACAGGGAAAGTGAAATTAAGTCAACAGTTCATCAGTTCACCCTTGTACAGTACATTGGCAAAGACCTTCAGAAGGGGGGGGATGCTCTAACTCATGGGGTGCTGTTCCTTTAAAGTACCTGAAACACATTTTCATACAGTTTACGCAGGCAAACTGCTATACATAAAGATGACATAACCTGCTCTGTAATTGTCATCTGATGTCATTTTAATACTGGTACAATACTTGAAGTCAGTAAATTCATCAGGCAGTAAGAAAATATGTACCCCATCTGAGAACAATATTTAAATATGCTTGTATTGAATCAGGGTTCATAGATATTTTTTAAATGTTTCAATATTTAGTTACTTTTAATCACAGCTGCCTCACTTCAAAAATTTTATCAGCCGCATAGCATTTCCGTTGACTAAATTCCAATTATATCAGATAGGGAATTAACAGTCACTTTTTATAATACATTTCACAATTTCTACTCTTCCCTTTTATTCTCTGAATTGTTGGGTGAGCCACAGACTAAAATGCATTTCCTTTAGAGAAGCACATGCGTGTCACTGGCAAAGCTGATAAAAGGGCCTCTAACAGCTGAAAAGTTCACTCACATCATTCAAGAACAAAAGCTGAATGGCTGAAGTTATAGTGGTGCAAATAAAGCTAATCCCTCAAAATATATTTAATTATGTCATATTTAGGTCTGCTTATGTTTGTTTATTTGACCCTTATGTGAGATATTGAGGATGTATACATAAGAACCTAAAGCAATGAGCTAAATAGCGTGTTGCTATGCATTGTCTATACATATGTATCCTCTTTTATGCACTTCTAATGTATTGATAAACCCAAAGGTAAGCAGAGTAAGCACTAGTGTACATCTTTCGTATCTGACATCCTAGCAATATGAAGCCAAAATCAAAAGAAGCAGTTATATTAATAGAAATAAAGTTCATGAACTAGTGATCTCTGGTTAAGTGGAACAGTCACTCCAAAGTCTAACAGTCTGGGTTTGTCCTCACTTAACCCAATTCTAATGAAGCACACTAGAAATAACTGTTCAAATTATTCTTAAGCTTATTCACTTTACAGCTTTGTGTAAAAACTGATACCAACACCAAGTCAAAAAATAGCATATTTTCAGTGTTTCAGTGCTAAACTGTGAGCTGATCAGACCTCACATAAAAAAATTCTTTTAGCAGAGAAGGCTTCATCCACAACTCAAAACATCAAAGGAAAGGCGCCCAGAGCCTTTGCTATATCCTTTGTACACTGCCTTTGAACTACCTGTATTTACAAGACCACTATAAATATATGGCATACTGGCAGCATCAGCCAAGGCTGAGGAGTAACATGACATTTGTGTCTGCTGGATATATGTTGCACCTGAGGCTGGGAGGGAGGTCAAAACCATCCACAGTGGCTTTCCACAACTGCTTTCATTTACCAGCTCAGGGACATGAATGCACCAGCCATCTCCCAGTGCAGCACTGAGCTTGACGTAGCTGGGAACTGGGCATCACCATACATCCATTTCAGTGCGTAGCCATAATAAGCCCTGCACAATCCCGCTCTGATGCTGCACCCAGTCACAGGGCTGTTACTGCACAGAAATCACCAAACTCCTGGTCATGCCAAGGTGGTGCAGAGGCACTGCACTGGGCCAGGCAGGACCTACTGAGCTATTATCCCAGTTATTAGCCAGTGCTCTTCCACAAGTAGTCCAGCTCTGAACTGGCCCTGGAAGGAGGTTCACTGGATTCATGCCGCACTGTAGTTAAGGTAAATCTTGATAGGCACGATTTGGCTCTGTAAAGAACTACCTCAGGCACTGTTTTGCTGTTGCACAGTTAATCCATAGGGTAGATAATTCAGCCCTGCCTGAAATTTGACTATAGGTACAAATTAAAAACCTGGCAGGGAATACCGTATTCCAGCTATTTTAGCACATCACATATAACTGATCTTTGCTGAACGTTTTCAACAGATACCAATATCATTATGATGTCACTCCAGTTGGTAAATATACAGTCCAGTTAAATGTCCGGCTGGGACTTATACATACCTCCACCTACGATCCTAAAGACCTGTGCTTTATTGCTGTTTGGAAAAAACTGAATTACATTTTAAAAGAAAAGAAAATGGTTACATTTCCCCCAATTTTCTTTGTAACTATCTCTCACTGTATTATTGCCTCTTTTTACAACCTAGTCGTGTCAGCTTGCACAGCATGAAGAAAGCAAATGAGTACTGCTAATAAGATACGCCAGCTTATCTGGTGTAGTCCTAGATCTTCCCCAACTTTGAGAGAAGTTCTTCTTCCAGCTCATAAGGAAAAGGTAAAATAATTCTTTTCTTATATGAGAGGCCCCAAATATGTTTTTTCCTTAGAGTGAGAAATCACAAACTCAATACTATCTCACTGGTTTCTTACTGTTGGTGTCTGTACTCTTAGGCCACTGAAACATGAAAATATACCTTTGCCCTTGATAAGGTGCAGCTACATTAACAACAGCCCAACAATCACAGAGAAAACAGAGCATTCGTATGCAACATAAAAAGTAACATTAAGTTAGAGATTTGGGGTTTAAAGACATTGGAAAGTTAGTAACAGTAGTACCTCACATTTCAATCTATAAGCATAAATGCATTTTAAAAAAATAACCCTAAATGAGCATCTTTATTCACAGTATTACTGATATATTAAAAAATGTCCAATGACTTTCCCCTAGGTCATAAAACAAGTTAATTGGAGTCAAGGAAAGAGTGCTAGAGAATTCTGACCCACTAATCCAGCACATGGTTTGAACTCTTTAAACAGTTTGAAAAGCAGTCAGTACATCTGAGATACTGGATTTGGTTATTTTGATTTAATTTTTTGAGGGCAATATCTTGAAAGAAGAAAGATGCTGCAAGGAAATGAACAACTTGATACAATGCTTTACAGACATATGTTAGGTAATTCGTCGCTTTGAATATGAATTCAGATACATCAATTAGATTTAAGTTCTCTTCTGGGTATTTGCAACACATTGAGTTTAGGCATAATTGGATTTTTTACCCCTGAAACACTTAATCAAGGCTAAATCAAAGAAAAAATTCCTTTTCAGAAAAATCCTGTAGAATACAAAGAGAATACTTCTCTGTTTGCAAAAGATCTGCCAGCTTTATTAAGTTTCCTTCATTTAGAGAGTTACTTGTTTCTTCTTTTATCCAATTAATGCATTAAATCACTTTGATGTGTTGCTTTTTAAATACACAGCATCTGCAGTTCCATAAAGTACTAGACACATCAGCACCATTCATTCTCCCAAACTAAGACAGCACTGTGCACATCTCAACAAGAGAGATGATTTTAAGGTGAGCTGATTATTCTCCCAATGTTTAAACAAACCTTTCATCGGTTTTAGAGTTACACTGCTGAAGTTTTTTCTTCCCTATAGAGCGATGATTTCTGTTGTCAAGTTAGCATGAGTCAGAGACCCTGAGTAAAAACGAATGAAGAGCAATTCTTGTAAGATGAGTATATTTGAGAAGTGTAATCCTTTTTCTTCCA
>VYZV01011599.1:60919-72627 GCA_013401275.1 Pandion haliaetus
AGCCTGCCTTTGGATTTTCTCCTCATCCCAACGTGGCCAGGGGAAGGGTGTGGGGGGGTGAGTGGCTTCATGGTGCTTTGCTACTGGCTGGGCTGAAACCACGACAGTGGTGTAGTGTATGTTATACAATTCATTACACAAACTGCAATTTTAAGAACAGGAAATACTATTTTTTGCGTATGACTATGATAGCACAGTACCTAAACTGCTGTTTGAAATCCAGCTTTTGTTTTTCGCTTGTCTGGATCTTTAACTGGGCAAGTCCCACATTGATGTAAAACATGCTTTTGCAATTAATCTCTCTGGTCTTTAAAAAAAAAAAAAAAAAAAAGAAAAAACCCTGAAAATTACCAATTTGCTTCCTATCTTGTCAGCTCCAGGAGAAGATCAAAGGATGATTGCTAATACGAAGAGTTGGGTGCTCTATAAACAAAAATTCTTCCCTTCACTGCTGTTTTCCAATACTCAAGAGACTATTCTAATTGTCTCATGAAACATTCATTTTAATTGTTGAGTACGGACTTTTTGAGATCCCTACAACAAAATGGTGCAGAAGGAATGGCCTGTATTAATTTTATAAGAAAATCCTACAGTGAAAGTCTGGATCAACCAAGGTCACAGGAAGATTAATTTAAGACAACATTGAAATGTGGAAGCACAAAAATGAAAGAATGTAATGTGATCAAAGGGTTGTGACATAACTCCTTTTAAGTTAAAATCATGTGAGACTTAATGAACAACACCGCAAACATCACAGTTAAATGGGCTAAACCTAATGAAATGTCATATATCCAGAACTGAGAGCACAGTAAATAGAGCAATCATGTTTATACATGAGGGTTGTTTTACTGATCCAACAGCACCACAGATACAACCAAGGGTTCAGAAAAGCATCCAGCATAATGGCAGTCTCACCATCAAGCATTTTTAAGAGCTAAATAATCTACTCTCTTCTGTGGTACATGCCTTGATTCAAGCACCAAGGACGATGCTTGTTTGCATTACCAGATTAGATTTGTTTGATACAAACTGGGTGTGTACTGGGGCAATCAAAGTTAAGCCAACTTCTATTGTGAACGTAATTGCTAAATTAAATTTACTTTTTAAACATAAATTAGAAATCATTCTCCCCTCTATTGACTGACCCATCTAAAAATTACCCATTACTTAATATATTATGACTATGACTTTAAAACAACAAACAAAAAGGAAAAGAATTCAGTAGAGAGAAAATATGATCACAATGCAGCTAGACAGGTGGAAGATTATAAAGCAGCAAATCTGGTTGCTGGATGAGAGATTATTCTGCAAAGTGTCTGTATTCAGGTCAGTGAAGGTGATATGCCTAGTTAATTGGTGAATAGAGCACAGCACTGAAATCAATTAAAAACATTGATAACAGATGAGAATATAGTTGGTGCTCCACACACTTAGTGTAGCAAAACTGATATGCTTATGCAAGAGATTATACGATACAGTTGCCTGTCACTGTAGGGGGACTGAATTCAATGGCCCAGAGGTCTCTTCCAGTTCTACACTTCTGACAAAAATGGTACAGGCATTTTCATTAAAAAGAGATGCAATCTGTGACACAGTGTTAGGACTTTGGTCATTTCGATGGATGGTCGCTATTTTGTTTCTCGTCAACAGGAAATTGTCAAATAATTTAAGTTTTTTTTTCTCTAGTATGCAGGAAATCTTCAGGTTTGATCCTTACTATGCAAAAAATAAGCAGAAGACTATAATCTTGTATATGAACCTCTTAAGAGTCTGTCTTTCCATTATGGATGGATATGTTCTTTTAAATGCTTTAATACTGCATGGTTTATACTTCCAAAAAATAACCCTTGAACAATCTGCATTTACGTTAAGAATCCTGAATTCCTGGAACAGTAGAAACCATTTGTACAGCTACAGAACATATCAAGTGTAGAACTGCACGTTCAGAACCCCTTAAAGATGGACACAATTTCTCTTTATAAATGTGTACGAATGATACTGACCAAGATCTGTAGGACCTATTGCATTATAGATAATAAAAAGTTAATAGTCATCTTCATGAGGGGAAAAAGGAATTGTCTTGGAAGGACTAATAAAGAGGGAGCAACTTTCATTATAAATAGCACATGATATTACTGTAAAAAAATAAGGATGATGAGAAGATTAGGACTAATGGTCCTAGAAACGAACTCCTGTGATTGTTTCCTGGAATATCCTCTCAATTTGACACCACCACCACCTGGGATGCAGAAGCACAGTGTCTAAGCAAATAAAATTATTCACCTTTCTTGTGCATATTCACTCTTTGCCTCTTGCAAGGCTGCCTGCATCTGTAAGATGTAGTCAGGTCAGCACCTCTGCAACGTGCTGACTGAAACAGTTTCCGAGAGCTGCACTATCAGCCTTCTGACACACAGACTCCTTCTCACTCTTCTTGCCCTAAAGTCTTACCCGTTGCTATCCTAAACATTCACTTTAATATAAATGCCGATACTGACGACTCATTAATCACCATCTACACCTCTCCTCTGATACACCCAGCAATTTAGTCATTATTCTGAACTGACAAAACAACTTGCATCGTTCTGGAATTACTGTATCTCTAACTGTAAAAACTGAAAAAAAATTGGTAACACCATTACAGAAACAACTAGCTCTGTGTTTTTAATATGCATTTCCATGTTTTGGGAGACACTCCTGAGCCTAGAATTTTAAAGCAAAATAAAAGGGTGAGTTTTATCTAAAGTAAGTTTTCTACAGTGTAACAGAAGCTTGAAAACATAATGATTCAACTTAATTTAGTATAATCGCAAAAGGAAGTCGATGCTTAATTCTAATACTCCAGGTGAAAGTAAGTGCCAGCACTATGTCAGGAGAAGTTTACATTGCCAACAACGTAGAACGAATTCATCCCTCTGCTTGGGAGGAAGGGGTGAACCTGCTCTCTTTCACTGCTAGGATAATACCACTGATTTTGAGTAACAGCAGATTTACACCACTGTGCCTGAGATCTAAATATGGCTTGTAATAAAGCTTCGATATGTTTCAGGAGTGAAGACACTTCTTCAGGGACTTTAAGATGAAGCACACATTTTAGAGCTTTATTCAGGCAGGCTGTATTCAGGCTGAGTTTCAAAGAACCTGAATGACAAAGTGCTAGAAGGTGACTTTCTATCAAAAAGCACACTGTTATCTCTTACTCTCATATAATAAAATGCCACGAAGCAGCAGGGATTATGGACCATTTCTCTCACAGTGTTTCCTCTCTGCCTTTTCTCATGAGTAGGGGTGCCAAGAAGAGGCCAAAAAGATTGGGTCTCCCGTCCTCTCCTCCCTCAACAGTCTGTGGTTCACCAGGATGCTGAAAACCTGCAGAAGACCTTTTGCTACAGCAAGCACCCTGGCATCAACCCATCCCAAAACAGCCTTGATGGAGAGGAGTCTGGTACAACACATCAGCTCCAGGGTCTCTTCTGCAGAGGGGAAATCATGGTTATGGGACACGGATGTTTGAGAGTGAGAGGGGAATGGCATGAGCACCGTGAGCAAGGAGCAGTGCCTGGGGTGGAAGGGAAGGACCCCACTGCCCTGAAAGCCTCTCCCACCTGGAAGGAAGCTGTAACACTGGTTTAGCTCTCCCTGTGCAGACCAAAGGACACAATCCAGCTCAGAATTATTTTTCTTTTCCTTTTAAAGACATTTTCCTCCCTACCTCTCAGCTCCCATAAGGCAAAACTATTCATTTCTGTTAAGGTAGCATGGTGCCATCTGGGTGTCAGCTTTCTGGCATTTTGAGTTAAGCAGTAACCATAAAGAAGGGCTTGTATATGAGAGACACTTACTGTTCTTGATGTCAAGTCTTCCCACAATGGGAAACTGCTTTTAAATCATTTCTCTGAAGAATAAAATAGGATAGTTTCATGATAATTGTTTTATTTCCATGGAGAAGTGAAGGAAAAGCTGTAGGGCTTATATTCTTTACCATGACAGCTCAAGGATGCGCATGAGGATTCCTGTTTCTGCTTTAACTAATTTTAATTTTTCTTTCTCGGTTCTCTTTATTTTGTTTTTTGTTGCCCTCCCCGTTTCTCTATAAATTCTTGGATTTATTTTCCTTCTTGGAGCTTTACTCTAAGCTCTCTGCTCTCAGCTCCTCTCCATGCTTCATCTTCCTCCATGCCACTCGCCCACAGCTTCTTAAACACACTCTCTCCCATTGACCTCTCTGGAGCAGCTATAGCTGGTCACAACCCTTTGTAGACAATGGCCAATTCTCTCTTTCAGTGTGAAGATTCAAGCCAAGACTCAAGGATAGCCATTTTCAGAGCATTCTATTCTATTTCATTTCATTTCAGTGATTCTAAGGAAAAACAGAAGCTGTCTCTTAGAGACAACTTTACTGCACTCAAAGGCAAAAAAAGCATTTGTTCATCAATGTCTATCTATTTCAACCCAATCTCCCCTCACACCTTTGGGGAGGGGTGAGAGAACCTTAACAAGGATGAGCAAATGGGCAAACCAAAATCATATGCACACTGATAAGATGAACTGGCATTTGAAAGGCGTGCCTGCAAAAATGAATGATAAATGTTCCTGTAACAGAGAAAAAGTGATTTTCAGGAGCACCACTATGATCCCAGCAGAGCAGGCACATTCTGTGTGAAACACTTTAACAGATTTTTTTGATAATAACTTCCCCAAAAAGGGTTTCTTCTGATTCTTTTTTTTTCGATTATAGTACTTTGCCTTTGCTGGGCATGACTCATGTGCAAAAATGTGTTTATCACAAATGAAACACATTTTCAGTTTTATATGCTGAGGTAGCCAAAACTCAAAGCTTTTGACTTTTAAAGTATTTCTAATAATGACAGGAAGGTCTGATGTGCTTGAAGATATGAAGCTCACCACCAAGGCAGCAGTAAGCTCAGGTGAAGGCATAAGAAACCAATTTTCCTTCCTGTCTGGGTCACCCTGTAGGTGCAGAGGTCTGGTTACGTACACACCAGTGAGCATGTACCATAGGACCAACACTGGAAATGACATTACTTCTGCATTGTGTGGCCACATAAACATGAATTCATGCTTTAAAAGAAGAATGTCATATCACTTGGAAAACAGCATAGTATCTTGGCAACTTCTTTTGGAAACTGGAAGGTATAAGAGGAAAGTATTAGCCTATACTGTCCTGGTGCTTCTACTTTTCCCAGAGTGTCCACTACTGGCCAGTGTGAAAAGCAGGATGCTGGGCCAAATATCCTGCTGTTACTCCAGCTGGGGAAGAAAATTTCATATCAAACATTTAAGATATTTTGGCAATAATTTTTGTATTTCCTGTTCAGGTGGAGTCTGGGCTGTCTGATCACTTATTATTATCACAGTGGATAATTCAAATATACTAAGCTTTACACATGGAAGTGATTATTAAACACAAAGTACAATAAAAAATAATTTGTGGTAGAAGGGTAAGAATGTGTCCTCCACCTTCAAGAGCTACCACACCTGAGCTGGTGGGTCTGGTGCACCAACATTTCTAGCCATAATCACTCACAGCCTCATTCACTTGATGTGAGCAGAGACAAACTGAGGACCTTGGTACTTCTTAAAAGCCATGGTCAGTCCCGTGAGAGAGCGTGGAGGCATGTGGGACTTCCCTATTCATATGAAAGTGGGAAGAAGAAATGATCAGGGCAAGAGAATGTTCAAGAGCTGGTCACTGTGCACTGTGGCCCTGCCAAGATCAGTCTGAACATTTACCTCCTGGAGGTGCATATCAACAAAAACTTTCTCTTTGTTTTTCAGGCAGCTACAGGCAACACAGCATCTTATGCTGTGGACTGCTGTGGCTCTTGCCAAGAGTCTTGCCAAAGGAAGCACACTAGTATCAAGTATTGTAATACTGAACTAGCAGATTATACCAAAGCAGCTAAATTTTCTTGTGCTGTCTCTCCTTTTATTTATTTCTTTCTTGCTTGTTATCACAACTATGGCATAGAGAGTTTTATTTGGAACATTCTTCTAAACACAATAGACAGCATATATTCTTTATCCTAATGGAAGAGTGCACAAAGAACACACCATATCTCACTTCCTCTGAATAACTTCAGGAGAGAGCAGAGTGAGATAAAACCAGGCTACAATTTTTGAGTCAGAAAGTGGTGAAAGCTCACAGAAGGCAATGTGCACGTGGATGAGGACACAAAAGCAGGAGATGCAGGAGCTAGAAAACCCAACATTTTTTTTCGCCTGTGCTACTGAGTCATTGTGGGAACTGGGTCCACGTACTTAAAGACCAATCTGCATACAAATTCAAGAGCAATGAGCAATTAAGGCACCTTGTTAGGAAGGGCTATGAGATCCTGACTGTCTCTACAGAGATGACTTAAAGTTACCTCTGTCTAAGAATGGTCATGTACTTTCTGTGTCTTAGCCTCCCAGCTTATTTTCACACTTATGAACATGTAAACCCCTATTACATTTTAGTAAAAGGAACTACACAAATGTAAAATATTATTTGTGCAAATTAACTGTCAGCACTGGGAATTTGACTTCTTTACCTATCAACAACAAGGTATTTTTATCTAAGTTCCACCATTTAAGGGGCAGAGAGCATTTACTACTGTAAATTAACACTATCATTATTTTGTTGGTGTGAAAGCAGCAGCAAACATGCTTCCTCAGTTTAGTTTTGAATCTCAAGCAGAGTACGTATTTCACACAGTAATAGGCAGTAACTTCCATGAACAGGGAACATAATTACAGTGTCCTAGCTCCCAATGGCTGAAGGTTGTAAAGGATAATATATAGCACCAGCTGAATCTGCAGAAGGAAAAAAAAAACCCACAATGAAGAGCTCCCTATCGNGCTCCCTATCGGTACACTCCTTTTTCAGAAGGACTTTCCAATAGGTATACAGGCAGGTGTTTTAGGATGATTACATCACTGCAGCTAGATTGAAAACAGTATTTGATGGCTGTGATGACAGAATGGGAGGCAATGGGAACAGTTATTCCACGTTTTAAAATCCAGCAATGGAAAAACCAGGAAAGTTTTGAGTTACCCCTTACTTTTGTGCAGCCCAGTCCTCTTACTGCTATCTAAGGAACAGCTACCACCCATCCCATAAAGATTTCTGGATTTCTGGGGTGCAGGACTATAAAAGTAAATGATGCAAAAATACCCACACTTCCACAAACTCCTCACTTCTGTTTCCTAGAACCTCCTTCTATTCCATCTTTTGAACAAGAAACACCAAGACAAGAGTATTATCTCTCCTTCAGGAGCTGCAGAGCTCTGAAGACAGAGGCACACCTGCTTCCAGTTGCCACAGTCACAGACAGTGAACAACTATGAACTGACCAAGCTCCTTTATTCAGCCTTCTGCAAACCTCCTCAGATGTTCTAAATTTGCAGAGTACTCCAGAAAGCTGGTGTCATATTTAAGCTTTGCTTTTAGATGCACTTGATCCCAACCATGTGATGGGGAACCTTAATTAGCAAGAAAGGCATTGTTCCTCACTCCTCTTTAGGTTACGTGCTAGGTTACAGCATTGTTAAAATACAAAATACTGGATTGTATCTGACTGCATAGCGTTACAGGGTGAGGCCAAGTTACCTTCTGGAGTTTCTGTCAAGAAGGTGACTCTGAATGTGAAAAATCCTTGGACGAAAGGGAGCTCTGCCCTGAAGGTCCTGTCCCTGCAGAGGCTCTGCTTACTGATGTTTCACTACGATCACTGTCACCTTCTGGACTCATCATGGCTTCTGCTGTCATGGTTCACAGAGATGAGTACAATCACTGCAACAACTTTGGCCAGCCTCATGAGTGTTCCTGAAAATTTAAGCCAGGACCCTGGGAGCAGAGTCAGATGGAGAGCACATGCACCACAGGAGTGCCGTGCCTCTCTGCTCCCATCAGTGCAGGTTTCTCAGCAGATGACCAAGTCGGGAGTGAAGCAATCCATATCCAGTTAGTATGGCTGAATCAATCCAGACCCCAAGAGTTCCTAAATTTTTACTAACTTCCAGCAATCTTTACTTTCTATTATCTAGGGCAGGCTTATGTCATCTCTGTCATCAGAAAAGCACTCTAGCTGCAATAATTCTTCACACTGTACATCCCTGCAATTTATTTATTTGACTGGAAAGGAAAGGATAACTGAGAAAGAGAGCTTTTATTGTGATGTGCTCTCTATTGCAATGCTTCCCACATCCATGCCCATTTGTATTCCATCACCTCTGGGTTATAAGCATTTCTGTCAATGGGGATTGTCATGGCTGTAAAGACTTAACTCCTAATACCTTCAGATTAAAGTATTTTTCCCAGGCACTTTTTTTTTTGGTTCACGTTTTTATAAGGCATAACAGTTAGGGTGTTTAGAGGTTCAATGATCACCCACTGTCAATCCTATTTGCTCGTTTTCTTTGCCAGGAAGACACTAAAATGTATTTAACCCGAGCCCCTCTGAAAGATGATGATGCCTCTCTTTTCTCTACTAAATGTTCTCTTGTCTCACCTGTAGAGTGAAACTTGGCACTGATTTCATGAGAGGCAGAGCTGAGCCCTAAACCCTAACAATCACACTCTCCTTTAAGACCGTTCATATGATGACACAGGTATTCAGGATGCAGATTCAGATGATCAAAGTGTCCTGAGAAAGCCACCAGCTCTCACTACTTCCTTCGGATGTTTTAACCATGACAATATTGGCTAAGTCCTTTATGGTAGATTTGACTAATGCTGGGATGAAAAATAATTTCCTTTTTGTAGTAGGGAGATTGATGAGATAGGTAGTATCTTGTTCTGTAGGCATCTGGATATGCACCTCTGTACAACCTACTTCCCCAGCATCAAATTCTGACTTAATCTGGACCAAAGAAAGGCCAGCTGGCAGAAAGTATTTCTCACTGTCCCAGAACATGGAGCTGGAGCAGGAGAGAAAAGTCATAGGTGGTTGGCAAGGTCATATCAAAGAAGATTTACATAAATAAAGAACTTTGTGGAGAGCCAGGAAAAAAAGTATGAGAGGTGAAAAACAAAGAAATTGGAAGGGTGACAGGGAAGAGATGGTAAGGTCAGGTGAGAAATATCTTGCATCCTTCCAGATGAGAGTGATTTTCTTTCTTTACCTGAAAAAGTCAACCTAACTTTCCATGCTCAAAGAAAGAGCAAACCCAGCCAGTACAGTTTTCAGCTAACGCTACCATTGATGTTTCATTTTCTACAAAATAATGGACAATCACTAATACATGGGTATGCTCTTTATATAACACCAAAGGTCACCACAAGACTCAGCTTCCTCTTCATCCTACAGTATAATATAGTCAGAAAACTGTCGAAACAGTGACAAGAGATTTGTCTCTGAAATTTTTATCTGGTGCTAGAAATGAAGACGTGGGTCTGGAATGTGCTATATATATATGGGAAAGGAATGACAGAGGAATAGCTGGGATGTTCTTGTTTTAAAAAAAAAGTCAATTCTGCTGACCATACTCTTTTCTTGACTCTATGGGCTACAATCAGCTCTGTTATAGTGATACCTTTTACAACAAACTTGATTTAAACTGGTTACGTTAGGGCAACTGGGAATACTGTATGGCCTTTAATGTTCTTAAGCTTATTTTGCAGTGAAAGCATGATGGTTTCTGTATAGGCATTTGCTGCTGAAATGGGAAATAGGTGGGCTGTTTGCTGAGTCTGTCAGCTGGAACACTGACAATCACAATTTGGACTGCTTCAATGTAAATATAATTTTCTCAGACTTCAATTCTCTGGATCTGAGTCTTTTTTTAATGTTAGTATATAGTAATCTATTTAATTCTTGTTATCTTTTATTTACATCACAAGAAGAAGATGATCCTGACCTTTATGTTTAACCATAGGATGCATTTACATGGCTTGTAGAAAGTAATGGTGAGAAATTTTCAAAGCGCCACCATTTTATTTCTATCTTTGTTTTCCCCTCCCCCTTTACAGAGGTCCAATGTGTAAGTGCTACGCCCTGAGAAAATGTGTATTTGCAAGCAAAGTCCCTGTGCAGTTTTCCTTTTATATTGAGAATAAATGTCAAAAGTCTTGCTTCATTTCTTCAATCAGATTTTCACTGTTAAAGCCCACTTTAAATGATGTTGTACTTAATAATCCCATAATTGATAGACAATGCTACTAGTTGGATGTGTGTATTTCATTTGGGTTAAGTTTGCTCGTTATATTTCTTCTAGAAACTTTTCTGCCTGTGGTGAATCTTCAATACACTTTTCTCTAAATGTGTCCACTTAAGTTCTGAAATCTAATTTGTTCCTGTTCAGTATGAGACTCCCATTCTTTCTGATTACAAACATACACATCTGGAAATCAGCCTGATTTGGCTTAGCTTCTAAAACTGCAGCTGCATTCCCTTGTTTTGTAACTATGGTCAATGTGAATTAGGCATCTGGAATCTTTCTGTCACTCAAAGAATTTTAACTCTATTTATTTTGAGTATCTCTTGTTGACATTTCTGCTTGTCTGATGGTTTGCAAGATGTTTGTTTTCCTTTTTCACATTCCCACAGTGCAATTGTGTCACTTTCCATGAAGCAAACTGTTTACTACTGTCAAATTATCTACCTGTACAAAAGCAGTAATGGGATCTGCATGTGGTGGTAAAGTTCCATTTTCGCTCCTCTCCAGTGGTAGTGGAATTTTATACCATGACTCCAAGCATTTAGGTCTATGAAAATTAATCTAAAAGACTGTAACAAGTCTGGCAAGTAACGTTTGGGGGTTTTATAAGTACTCCACACAACATGCTTTCTAAGCACTGACTAAAATGTAATGCCTCTTGCAATGGGTAAATGGCATAATATTTATACCATTTGTTTTCTATGAGGGAAGCTTTTAAAGTTATTCTTTTCTTGCTGAAAATCATATTTGCAATACAGAGAAACTATTACCTTGAATTTGAGAGAAAGTACAGGACTCCAGTAAATACAGTGATTTTTCAAAAGCCTCCATAGGCACTATTAAGCAGTCACAAAAATAACAACAGCCGCATTTTCTGGAGAGGATCCATACTACTCACAACTTCTCACAGCCATCCTTCTGCCTCCTACTTGCCCTACTTTTGTGCTATGGAGCCACCTTATCTCAGGGAACATTTAAAGAAGCAGTTTCCACCAGAGTGAACTTCCCTGCCACCCCTCAAATCACCTGGCACAGGTTGCTCCGGAGAAACATGGGCCCCTTCCTTGCTCGCCTGCACTCACCCCACACATGCAGACAGAGGCTTATCCCACCCCTGAGCCACACGTTCTGCTGATGAAAAAGTTAAAGTAGGACTGTGGCATCAGACTGAATGGCCATTCGATACGAGGCTCTTTCCGACAAGCACACTTGTAGCACAATTAAAGGAGTGCCTTCCTCCCTCCTCCTCCCCCACTCGGTCTTATAGTATCTGAACATGAACTTCTCCCTTGGATAAACAAACACTTATACCAATAGGTATACTTCTGGCCTTTAAGTAATTTATTTTGTGCCTTTTTTTAGGATTTTCAGTTTTACCTGTCAGTTGCACTCACTACTGGCTGGCATTTCTTTTTCACCTGTATCGTGGGTGGCATGTTATCTAAGACATATGTTTTCCAACCCACTTACCTAATTCCAGCAGTACAGGCAGAAGCTGCTTTATTAGCAGTATTTATACAACTCATTTGCAACAAACACTTTTTTTT
>VYZV01011599.1:83750-103738 GCA_013401275.1 Pandion haliaetus
AGGGACATGTATCCTTTAGACAAGGAGGAGGAAGTCAGCCACATATAAATGCAGTCACATTCAAACACCATCAACAAATTATAGCGTTAATCTGGATCACTCAGAACTCAATTTGGGCTGACATATAGGTCACTACATAACCTGGCAACTGTGGATGAAGAACAGTCCATCTGGCTCCAGTAAGTTTGGGGTGAATGTTAGACTTCACAAAACACGTTGAGCTGAAGAAGCAGCTCTTTCTTGGGGGTGTCTTGGAATGGCACAAAATCACAGGTCCTACTTCCATAGGCAGTGAAAGAGGAAGGCAAGCCATCCCCATTACAAGGCCAGTAGCTCTTCATTGTGCTGTTGTTATTACTGAGATCCCATGCTTTCAAATTCAAAAGCAGATCAAATAATGCCATTCACTCTATAGGCACTGAGAGTGAATTTCACATGGAAACCAAATCTGATACAGTATGCTACTAATAAATAACATTTAATCTCTAATGGCTCTCATTTTTTCCTAGCACAAATAAAAATGTTTTCTCTATAAGCATTTCTGCTGACTTGATTATGATGGAGATCACAACTTACCCATAACCCACAAGAACTGTTATTTTCTGTAAGGATTCTACAATTAAGCAGCCCCACATTTGGCAGAAGAAACTTGACAAGTAAAGATTTTAAAGGAAATCTGTGAATTCAAATGTGATCATGTTTAGCTGTGATACAAGATACAAAGATCTTCTGCAAATAACACCCACTACCTTTTTTTATTCATATTACAAAAAATGATAGTAATTATTTATCTGTTTTTCTGCTAATCTGAGCTAAAACCTCACATGTAGTGAATGGTATCAGTAAGAAGACCTTGTATAGAACTACAGAGAATTAAGATTTCCTAGGTCTTATATCCTATGCAATGGGTACACTAGAAACAGTCAAAATACAGATGAACAGTTGCAGCTGCTATATGTAAAACTCAGAAATAATGCCGAGAGCTCAATCTTTAATGATATTTTAGGTGGAAATTTTATGATTTACAATTATGAGCTGGCATCTCAAGCACACAGCTTAGTCTCCTCNNNNCACACAGCTTAGTCTCCTCAGAATGTAGGTAGCTGCAGCTGCTGATTTTCCAGTGTCAGGCCTTTATCCAGTTGCCAGATTCAACACCAAAAGCCTAATCTTGCTTTTTCTTCTACTGTATTTTTCTTTATTCTATGGAACCCATTTTTGACATACATGTCAAGATTTTGAATGTCACAGTTAACCTCACTGCACCTGTTCTCCACTGACAAGAAAAATTCTTGTGAACAAAGGTTACATATACCGAAATTCAGTGCATATTCATTCAACCCTTCCAGTATTGAATGATAGCTTAGTTTCTGATATGAAATTTGAAAAAATAATTTCTGGGGACTAATTTTTGAGTATTGTTTCTAAAAACTCTTTGTAGCCTAGCAAGCACAAAATACAAACAGAATATTGTATTGCAAATCTTTCTGGCTTGCTACACCATTAAAATATGATACAGAAGGACTTTTCATTGTATCAAAAGTGTAGGACAAGAGTAACTTAGCTATGGCTACCCCTAAATGAGAGCTGAAACCTTGGCTAGATTATAGATCTTGACTGCTGGTCTCATGTTCCCTAAAGGATTCATAAGGGGAGTTGTGGATTTTTGCCTTGCAAATAAGTCTCATCTGATTCCAGTGATGGTCCAGGCAGCAGTTTTCATATAAAGAATATTAAGGGTATTTTTAACTGTGAATAAAGAACAATAGTTATTCATCAGTACTGGGATGTACTGCAGATGCTACACTGAGCTTTTGGCATTCTTTTTCTGCTAGTCAACTTCTTCATGTCGTAGCCAAATATTCTATTTTACAGGTAGTCTTAGATAAGGAAGAGTTGGTTAATGAATACAATGATCTTATTGCCAGTAGAGTGGCCTATTGAATACTATTGGCATTTCATCACAACAGGAAAAAACAGGTGATTGAAATGTGGAGAACTCATTTCTTTCAAACCAGGCTACAGTCAGATAAAGTGTATGCTGAATTGAAAACTAGATAATGAATGGCTAGATTGCTTCTGTCCTGTCTTTCAGAAGGTCAAGCAGGATATATTGGGGGGAACTTCTTTCCTATTTAGGGAATGGTTAAAACTGTCATGTACGCAGCTCATTTTATGAGATAAGTATCCCAGAGGGAAGGAAGACAATCATCAGAGATGAGCGATGAGGCGGACCATTGCTTTGAGGAGTAGTGACTAAAAGTAGCACAATGACTCCTCTTTGAAAACTATGTATAGTGTATGATCTGATCTATGTGTAGAAAATATGCACCTGTCTCATGATTCTGTGGCTATAATTTTCAAATACCTATATCCCACTGAATTGCAATGGAAAATCCATGAGACCAATCATAAGAAAAAAGCTCTCCAACTATCTACTAAGAGTACAAAATCATGTTATATAATTCTTGTTCACATTCTGGATGGTTTTTTTTCACTTCCTTTCCTCAGAATCCTGTTTTCATGCAAATCTGATCACCATGCATACTGCTATTGTAAAATGTATTGATATTAATAATTTCATCATAGCTGAGCTGCACAAGGTCATTTGCATTTGGGGGGCAGAGGTTGTTTTACTAGATTTAAAAATGAAAGAATAAAAGAAGCATGACATGACTCAGTAAAAAGGCCTTGCTACTTTAGGACCAATGTATTCTAATCAATATCATCAGTGTGGAATTGTTCTTCCCTGAGGGGAAAAAAAAAAAAAGTATATATTAAATGGGCACAATCATTCCTTATGCTCTGTCACAATTTCCAGACACAGTTCATTTGGCATAATTGCTCTTTCTTGTTTTCATTCCCTGACACTAAAATCCAACTTTCTCTCTTCCTGGAGTACTACCAATGGATTAACAATTTTGAAAGCCAGCCAAGCTAACACTGGTGGTGGTGACAGTAGATTTCGGTCTTTCCTTGGAACACTGAATTGTGCAGTTAGTTAAACTAATTTGAGAGGTCATGAGATAATCTAATGATCTACAGTCTAGTATAGTTTCTCACATCAATACCCCCTCTGGAAAGCGAAGAGAAATAAAAACTTATTCCTGTCAGAAATACAGGAAATTCCTGTCTCGGGAAATAGTTAAAAATCTGTGCATACAAAAAAAATACAAATCTATCAAGTAAAATGACTGTAACTTTAGATACCCACATCTCAAAGCAGAACACTTAAGCCTCAACACCCCAATAGCTGAAGTACTGATAGCATAAAAAAATCACTATCCCAAAATTAAACAAATATAAAATAAAATGGACATTTGGACCTTGGTTAAGAATTGCACAGCAGAACAGACATCAGAATTAAGCATGCCTGGAAGTAACATAATTGACATAATTACAGGAGAAAAAAAAAAATCAAAGAAATAAAAAATATTCATGTACCATGAAACTTGTGCTTCAGCAAATATGAGATCGATGGATTATATGGCTTTTGAAGGCTTTCATTTACAGCTAAATCCTAACTGAAACACCAGAGCATTAAAGTCAGAAAAATCTGAAGGTTAGCATTTTTTTCAATGAGCAAAGTATTAAAAGTACTCCCTAAGTGAGCACTTCTTTTGTTATATAAATCCCTGTTCACTGAACCGATTTCCTGTTAGTAGACTGAACCGTGGATTAGGTACATTTGATTTGAAGAATGTCACTAATGAAACAAATCATCAGGAAAGGAAAGAGAATTTTAAAGTGTGCTTAGTGCACTGCAGGGTCATAGTGACGAGGTTTTGTAGAGCAGGGTAGAAACTCAATGGAAAAAAGTAAGGGAAAAATGTGAGTGTATAAAAAGGGATTTATGATGTGGCTCTGGAAAGCTGAACCCTCTGAAAGAGGCACTTGGAACCAAGGTAGCTGATGAAATATAAATGTCAACAACCATTATAGCTTAATGCAAGTGAAACATTTGTAATACAAAGTTATAAAGAAGCTGGCTGTAGTTGAAGTCAGTCTGGGTTAATGGAGGTCATATGTTCTTACGATTTGGATCAAACAATTGGTAGTCAGAGCCCCTGGCATCCACCGCTAATGTAGTCATTAAATTGGTGTAATTTTAAGAAAGTCATGACTGCAATGCCTCAGTTTACCCGTTTATGAAACCAGAATGCCATTTAACTGTGCTGCAGGGCTTAATTATGCTCATAAAGTACATGGGATAATTGTAGGAAACATTATATGCATGTGAATTTTTATGAGCATAACATCTGTATCAACAGTTCTTTGAATAGTAAAAGACATGAAATCTGCAGGATTGCAGGTGTAAAGAAGAAGGAATTTTTTTTCCATCATTGCATAGTAAATTACACATAATTAGAAAAAACAAAACTTAGATAAAATGGGACAACTTTGTAATTGTGTCGAGAATCCAACACTCACCATCCCAAATGTAATAATCTGTAGCCTTAGGACATTTTTCTGACATTTATGCACCAAAATCTAGAAGTCCGTTGTTCATACTGTTACAAATTACATTGCTTATCACTGTGTGGCACAGACACAAACCATGATTGGCTCCTTGTTTCTATGCCAAATTATAGCTTTAATTATGACATTTGCATTATCATCAAGACAAAATAGCTCAGCAAATTATTTTACCATTTCACATGAAACCTTTTATGTATTTCACAACACCTGTATATATGCTTCTCTAGAGACAGTCACACTGAAGACATAGGTGCATCCCCAGCACCTTTCTAAAAGTGTCCTTTTCCCGCCTTCACACGGTGAGATATTTGTATGAATGGTGCCTTTGACTCATGCAACAGTCCCAATTCAGTTGCAGTCTCTTTCTTTTTTTTGTTTTGTTTTAGTTTGGGTTATTTTGTGGGATTTTTTTTTTCTGTTAGGTTTTTCGTTGTTCTTTTGTTGTTCTTGTTGTTGTGGGAAGATTGTGTGTTTTAGTTAGGTTTTCAATCTCACAGACAATATCCCTGCATGGCAGAAATCAGATATAAATCTATATCCTCCTACATTAAGAAATCATATTCTCTGACAAAAAAAACTTTGTTAATGCACATTTAAGACTCTCACTAGTATCTCTTATAGAGCATCACTTCAGAAAAATTAAACCTTCTGAAAAGCATAAAATAAAAAATTATAGGACGTGACAGTTCAGTCTAACTCACTCCAATTCTACCTCTGCAAAAGCCACTGGGAATATCTGTGACAGTCCGTCTCCAAAAGCAGTGCATGACAGGGCAGAGTGGTAAAAAGAGTAGTGAGTAAAGGCGGGGGGGAGGGGGCAAATAAATAAACAGTGTTTCTGTGGAGTAAGTGAAGTGCTTTTTCCATGATTCTTTTATATTATCTACAAAACCAGAATATAAAATATATATGGCAGGCCACTGATAAGCAAGGGCAGAGCTAAGGTTAATTTTGTATCTCCTCATTCCTCACAGTGTGAATTTAACAGGTCAAGAACTGATGGTTAGCTTCTGAAACAGGCTACAGGGGGAAATGTATAGATCTGTAGGTAACTTGCATATATTTCAATTCATTTGTTGGACTACTTTCCATAAACTGTAATTTCATTTTTGTGAGGTTTTGTGGGTGCTAAAATGTAAGAACAAAACCATTTTTATACAAGACTTGAAGTTGATTTAGGTGGCTATAGCTATTGAAAAAGTTGAAAGCTGAGGTGCTGCTGCAATCAGGCAAAGGGAAGTATATTTTTCCACTCCTGATCACATTACTACAGTGGAAGGTTAATAATCATTCCCATCATTACCATCATTGGATGCTGGAGTTACTAAGAAAGATGGATTATAAGTTTTTCTCAAATCTAAATAGCATTAGTCTCTGTGGGTTACACTACTTCTAAGTACAAAAAAGAAGGCAGATGTTTTACAGATCTCTGTTTTTGGAAGAATATGTACAGGGCTAATGTTTCCTGACCGCAGGCTCCTTGCAGGGGTTTCTTAAAGATCAGCAGAGAGCCGTGCTGGTGAAGGAGTGTGCAGAGCTGCTGGTTCTTTGTGAAGGAACGTGCTCAGTGCCTGAACATGGAAGAGTGAAACGCTTATTAAGTTGTAATCTGACCTGGATGTTACGGAGAAGTGTAATATATAAATGTTAGTTGATTTTTTTCCTCCCTGTTTTTATGACTGAACTGCTTGGCTTCTTTTTACCTGATTTTACATGCTTACCCCTGGCCACCCCTAAATCATTGCAGTTTCCTTTTTAATTGTAGCTTTAAAAATAATAATAATAAAAAAAAATCATCAGACATAATATAGACAAAGGTTGGGTGAGAAAGTTCTCGTAAAAATTAAAAATAAATCAGCAAAATGTATAGCATTTAAGTAGCAGACAATTCCTATTTTAATGAAAGCTCTCTAAAAATGCTTCATCCTAGAAGTTTTTCCTAAAGACAGGTAGTACAGAAGTACTGTAGTCTTGAAAGGAGAGATAAAAAAACCAGAAATATGTGTTGGGGGAATACAGCAAAAGATGCATTTGCACTATTGTTGCTTTCTGCTGTCACATGAAAGAACATGTGGCAGACTCAGGAGGAGATAGTTTTTCTAAGAAAAAAGGCAAACAATTTTGAAAATTGGTTTTGTCATAATAACAACTTGCCAGGTGTTAGTCTTTTAGAAAGTCAGCTCCAAGTTCATTTTTCCCGACTTCTGCTGGATTTGGGGGAAAGATTATTTAGAACAAATAACATCCTGCAAATTGAAACACACTATCTGGGCTTTAAACCACATTCAACTTAAGAAGAAGAACTGCAAATCATTGTGGGCTTCCTGAATTATAGACAAATTTAGATAAGTCTATACGTGCTCAAGAGATATGCATATTGTTAGAAGATGTACCTAGTCCACAGAAATTTTAGAAGAAGAAATTATAGTATTTGAGTTTAGCTAAAGAGGTCTTCAAGCACGGTATTTGGGTTACTATATTCAGCAAACTACGAGTTGATTTGGAATGGAAATATGTATCTTTAGAGTAAAAGGAATGTGCAGATGGTCTTGGATGACTGAGAAACAAAACAAGCACTAGTACAAAATGAGCACAAACTGTTCATTTTATGAGTTGTCATGGAAAAAATTATGAATGGAGAATATTCTTACGCACTAACAAAGGCAGAAGAGCCCTGAAAGCTGCATTAATTATACTGTAACTGCATTACTCCAGTACGGACAACTTGTTGTACCAAATTTCTTATTTCAAGTGCTGACAAACCATCTTGTAAAATGTGATGCAAACATGTCAGTTTCCTGAAGAGCAAAACAAAACATTTAGATTGGAAGGAGGAAACTAGCTATTTGAAAAAAAGTTTGCTCATTCATAGAAAATGACTTCAGCAAAAGTGAACATGCCAAACTTGAGAAAAGGTTAGAAAGGACAGGAGTGCTGCATTTCATTTTCATTCCAAGGCAGGAGACTAAAGCAAAAGCAGAAATCACTGTGTTTCTTTCTGTAAACCCAGAGCTGGACAGGAAATGTAGAGTATGTTAACAAATACAAGTACTGGTAAGAATGACCAACTGATCGTAGTTTGGGAAGTAAGGTGAACCAGCAGTTCAGGTATGATATTAGTATGATATTACTGACTGATGAGAATTCAGTGACTGAATATGTTGCTGAAGTTACCATAAAGTAAATTCCTTCATTTAATAGTTTATCTGATAGAAAGGAAGATTGTGAAAGCAATATGAAGTGTTACGTTTCCAAATATATTATTAGAGGACTTTCAGTGCCCGTGAAGAGGGAAAAGCCAATGCCTTCAACATTGGGAATAGGATTTTCAAAAGTCCGTCCGTACCTGGGAAGGAAAATGCCACAGGAAGCCAACGTTTGAGGTGCTCTGTAACCCACCCACTGCAACAAATAATGAACAATCAATTACTTAAGTAAGTACTTAAGTACAGGAGATACCATTTTAAATCGGGCACCTCCAGGATCCATTACAATCAGTAGGAAATCATTATGTAGAAATTGAATGTAGCAGCTTATGTTTAAGAAGATGCTGAAATTAAGAAAAATAAAAAAATCACTGCATTCCAGTCACCAGCTGAGAGTACCAAAATTGCACTTTTGATGGTCATGTAAATTTGATGATGTCCTTCACCTCCTGTCACTGTGCTGGCAAGACAGTAGAAACAGAGGCAAAAAAAGCCTGATTCTCACTTGATGGCTAAATAGAGCGGTGTAATGTGGCTTCCAGAAGCAGTTCCCCCATGTAAAGTGGTTTTACAGGTTTTGAGATCAACTCAATTTAAGGCAAATTCCCTTCAGACTGCCACAGCCTATAGTCAGAATTTGTTGAGCACTTTGATGGATACACAAAGAAAAACCCAGCATCTATTTTAATTAATGATAAACTGATAATGCTATCAATAGTGGTGTGAAAACAGATGTGCATACCAGGGACATGCACTTTTTCTTTAATAGAATCAATTCACTGAAAGGTTTGGTGCTTCAAGACTAGTGTTAAAATGTAATATGGTGTTATTTCTGAATAAGGAGAAATGCTTGATTTTCTTACTCTTGAAGCATCTCCAGAGGCAGTTTATTTCTCTAGCTAAGAGAAATAAAGTCACATATATAATAAAATTAATATTCACGCCCAATACTTGCTTCTCTCTTCACCATTTTCTTCAGCTATTTTATTCAGTCTGAAGATTCAGTATTTGCTTTCTTTCTCATCCTGTGTATAAAAGGTTTGTTATTTTCAGTGTCTGCATTAAGAGAGGTTAGACATGTTAGATGCATACATGTGGTACACAGACAATACAGCATGGATTTAGTCTCAATATTTGTATAGCATTTCTTGTTCACAAAAGAAAAGTTTTTTTTTTTTCTTTTGGCAGCCCTTAGTTTTCATGGCAAGTAGCCAGCCAGCAACAAGTAGTGGGTGTTACTGGATAAACCCATCAGCATCAACTGCCTTATTTATGTTTATATTTGCAATAAGTCCCTGCTCTGAAATATGAACAAATGAAAATCCCTTTTCTTATGTTTTTAGTTAATTTAAGAAGTTTAAAATAATTATATACTCAAATGCAGAAATGTAAATATTAGTGAGATAAATAAGCTATTGATTTTTTAAGGTCTCCTTTATTATATTTCACACAACAAAATTATTTCTCTTTTGTGTAAGTTTTTTGCACTAATTATTTGTAGGAATTTACATATAATTTCCAGTATTTTCTTACAAAGCATTTTAAAACTGGTCTGCTTACATTTAAATCCCAGTCTGTATATATCACCTTGGATTTGTGGTTTGTTGGGAGAAGGAGGCAGGTGTTTTGGTTTTAGTTTTTTGTTTGTTTATTTGTTTTTAAATCAGGATGTCTGTTTGAAAATATAGACTTACTCTTTTGCAAAAACAAAATTAACCATTCACTGCTTTTTTTTTGGTTTTGCAAATGTGCCTAGTAGTTCATTCCACTTCAAAATGAGTAAAACCCAATAGATTTGCATGGTTCCTCACAAAGTTCCTCCCGATTGGCTCCGATTTTGTAGGAGATGACTGCTTGATGTAAGCAGAAGGGCACCTCAGCTTCCATGCCAATTCTATGAAGTTCGCACTCTCCTCATATTACAAATCCACATGGGTGACAATGACTGTGAATTATCTTGCATGATTTTTTTTAAGAGTAATAACTGAGACTTAAGGAATTAAGACTTAATTTTTGCTCTGTGCTAACAACTATAGAAATTGCCCTTTTAAGCAACATTTACTAGAAAAATAAATGGGCATGGTTTACAAACATTAACATTCTTTAAAGAAAAAGCCTTACAGTAATAATAATACGTTAAAATATGATGACTCTATTCATATTAGGCTTCCAATTTTTTAAGGGACCTACACTTTATTGAAATAATTCCAGCCACATAACCCAAAGAAAGACCAGTTTCCAGAATACAAATGAATAGATAACAACACTATCCCACTACTTAAAATTGGGAGGAATATTTCAAGTAGAAATGACTGTACTCCAATCTTAGCTTTCATACAGAATGTACTACATGACAATGGCGAAGGCAGGTAAGTGCTGGAAGTCTGTTTCTGCATTAGAATGAATTATGCTTATTTTTGGTGATAATCCAGTTCTATGTTCCTTTTCATCCATATAATATTCCCATCATGCCTGAGGTCCCCTCCAAAACAAAATATTTTTTCTCCAGTATATTTAACCACTTAAAAATCTCACTTTTATGCAAAAGTCTCTAAGTTTCATACATGGGAATAAAAAAGCTGCAATATTTAGTTTCAAAAAAGTTGAAAGGAGATAATTACCTTCCCTCTCCATAATTCATCTAAGACGTTGAAGCAAAGTTCTCATGAAGTTTGACACCTAAACTGTAGTTTTCAGGAAACTTACTATTCCTCACAAAAAAGTCACCAATAGCTAAGCCTATTACTACCATTGCCTTAACACTGCCTTGTGCAAGGTAGGCACACATTTAAGTGTAAAAGAAAAAAAAAAAAAAAGATTTTGTGGTGTTACAGTTTTATTCCTATACTTAAACATTTGTGTATTTTTCTAAAAAAAAAACAAATTTAAAAATACATCTTTTAACACACATCTACAAATTTAAAAAATATGTATCTTAAACCTTGAAACTTCTACATTACAATATTTGAAAAACTGAGAGCAAAACTAATACCTAACTGCTCTGAATTGCTCTCCTCCATCAAAAATTTGTTCCATTTTGTTCACAAAACCCATTGTTTCTGAGAAGTGTTCTAATTAACAGCTTAGCTACAGTTATAAAATATTTTCCATGTGACTTACTTTTCTCTGGTACAAGACAGATAAGGAAATAAATAGATTTGCTCTCCCAGAATTGCAGTTAACTCTTTTAAGTCAGCTGATTCATTCCAAAGCAATTTCCCTTAATATACTTAGTGCTTTATCCAACAAAAGAAAAACAAACCAACTTCACTTGAACATTAATAAAGGTTTTCCTTCTAGCTACCATTCTAATTAATCACACAATCAATAATGAAATATTTCTAACCTCATTTGTAACACAATATAGATCTAGTTACCCTACTTCAAAGAGAATATTTCTCATCTCAGTAAAATTTACAACAAATTTGCATAAAGTCAATCTAATGGGAACATTTCAAAGCAGTCCTGTTTCCATGTGAGAAGTATGACTTTGCCTAAACTGCTGTTCCTCTAAACATTATTGTATGGTGGCAAGTGATTTATACGCTGAAAGGTAATCACTGTATAAATAAATGAAAGGTAATTGAGGATATATTTGCAGCAGGAAAAAGTCTTATAATTTGTAGCTGTATAGTTGTGCCCACGTACTGGGTTTGTTTCTGAAATCTTGTTCTTTGATTTATACCTACAGTCTCACGTTGAGAGAGATACAGCACTTTATGTCAATGCAGAGCAAATTTGCCATGGCTTCATCCTCTCTCTTCCTCCATTAATTATGCTAGTTCAAGATGCTGATCTAGCCCACAGATGACCAAGGTACTTCTACAGGAATAATTCTGGGGCAGATCTGCTGCCCACACTTGCTCACCAGTCACATAATCCCTATGCCAGCACAAAGGTGTAGGTACTTCTCAAGGTACGGCTACCCTAACTTAAACATAAACTAAATGTTGCTTGACCTACCTGAAAAATAACTCTATTCTCTATTGCACCAGCATTTCTATACAAGTGTGGGATAAATTTCACAGTATCCTGCTAAGATGCTTCTGTTGTTTCATTGTTACCCTGCACATTACAGATTTAACTCAAAAGGCTGGACTTTGAGCACCTTATCATAACCCTTTGAGACAGCAGTTCAGTCAGTTTTAAATCCATCTCACAGTCCATTTATCTAGCCCATACTCCAGCAGTTAGTCCGTGCGGATATTATGGAAGACAGTGTTGAAGCTAAAGTCAAGGTCAACATCTTTTCCTGCTCTCCTCTCACCCGCCAAGCTATTTATTTCGTTGTACAAAGGCATGATTAGGCATGATTCCTGCTTCATAAATCCATGCTGACTATTCCCAATCACCTTGTTGTCCTTAATACATTTGATTATTCGCTCCACCCAAGGACCGAGGTGAGCCTTACCAGCCTGCAGTTCCCTGGATGCTCCTCCTTGCCCTTCTTAGAGATAGGAGTGACATTTGCTTTCTTCCAGTCCCCAGGAACCTTTCCTGACAGCTGTGACCTTTCAAATATAACCAGGAGGGGCCTTGCAGTGACTGGCCAGCTCCCTCGGCACTTGTGGGTACATCCCATCAGGTCCCATGGACTTTTGTATGTGCTATCTTGTCCTATCTGTTTAAATATTCCCTTACCCGATCCTCCTTCACCGAGGGTAAGTCTTTCTTTCTCCAGACTTTCCTACTGGTTTCAGGAACCTGGAATTGCTGAAGGTGTCTTACCAGTAAAGACCAAGACAAAGAAGGCACTGAGTACTTCATCCTCTACAACCTTCATCACCAGGTAACTGCACCATTCAGCAGTGGGAACACATTTTCCCCAGTTTTGTTTTTGCTACTGATGTACCTGTAGAAGCCTTCTTGTTGTCCTTCATGTCCCTCACCAGATTCAACTCCAGGTGGGCTTTGACATTTCTACCCCTGTTTCTGCATGTTTGGACAGTGTCTCTGTATTCCTCCCAGGTCACACGTCCCTGCTTTCAGTGGTAAATACTATGCTTTCAATGCATATTAACCTTACTTGCAGAGTTACAGTTATGTTTTGTGTGTATGTATACTTTAATTCTCTTTAGTAATTTGGAGTTTAATACAACTTTTTCTGATGTTGAAAACACTGGTTTTTTGAAATCCACTCTCTTAGACAGTTACATATTTCTAAAAAATAATAATTGCAGAATTCATAACTTCTATAATTACCAAGTTAATTCTAACTACAAAGCAAAATGCCTCATTGCCAAATCATGGTTTTCCTTCATGCAATATAATAATTTGATTAGACATTCTGTTCCATATTTCACTAATGATTTTAATATTTTCCTCTGGAAATTTAATTTTTAGTCTTGTTTTTCAGATGAATGTCATAGCTCATAAAGAATCAACTTATTTCTAGCTTGTTCATGGATACTGATAATAAAATGGGGGAAACATCAAGGATGATTTATTATACCACATCAAGCAGTGAAGAAAAAAACCAACCCAACCCTGTCGGTTGTGCTCACTTCTTTTTATTTAAATGAATGTGATAATATCCTCCTTCTCCATCTTTTCCAAAGTAATGTTTGTTTGCAGCTGATTTCTCAGCAATACTGCATCATACAAAGGAATGAAAGGGCATTTCTGAATGCAGAGTTGGTAGACTGAATATGCACTGGTGTTTGCAACTTGTTTAACTGGTCTTGAAACACCTGCATGCTATATTTCTAGTTACCATTGATAGTCCTTTTTAAGCACCTTTTAAAATGTGATGTACACTATTAGCAGAAGGGAAGTTGTTGGGGATTGCTAGGCAGTAACAGTATGTGTCAGCAGGAGAGATGCAACTCTGCAAGGAGCAGTGCACCACAGCACCTCTCCGTCTGTCCACTGCGTTGCTTCGGGCACCAACCTCTACTGTGATTCTCTGTGGTTTTCACAGCAAATGTGCTCAGGATTTCCAGTGACCCCTGACCCCAGTGGGCAGTGACTGCACCCACGCTTTTTCCCATGTGTGTGCAATCCTTTGCTGAACTGACCAAGGCTTCACCGGCTCATGGTCTAGTAATTGCACAAAAAGGGAATAGGATCCAGCTCCCTTTCTCACATCTGCAATGTCTCTGTAGGTCTTGGAATAGTTTTTACAAAAGCCAAAACAACCCTCAAAAATCGTTTTCCTTACTGAATCCAGCCAATGTGAATTAGCAGTAGTTATAAAAATACATTCATTAATAGATTTACACTTCAAGAACAGGATGCATTATTTCTGTTACACATTATAATAAAAAAGAAATAAAATATTGGGTAAATAACTTCTTAATTTTTTTCCAGAAAAGTAGATTTATGGTGACATATGGGACCCATTTCTATTTTTGATGGTTTGCAAGATACTGCAGTGACCTCTAAGACCAAAGCAAAACCACTGCCTGTTTAGCAGAAACCTTGTCTTTCAGAATCTGAAGTGGCCTTTCCTGTCCTGTCATCCAGAAATAGTCTTGGAAGGAAACTGGTTTTGTTAACCCTTTGAAATGCCTGATATCGAGCAAAAGATTAATGGTACAGGGGAGAAAAGAGGACATTTGAGAATGTTATCGCCCTGTCCCTTATAGTGTGGCCAGTGTGGCATTGCCAGATCTGCTGCGATGCGCCATGGTGGTGGTTATCAATGCTGCTGACATTTCTAGATGAGCTGCAACCCTCCTTTCTCATGCTTCTAACAGACTTCTGGAGAATGAATAGGAAGAAAGAGAGGAGACTGTAGACTTTGCCAGGCATGGAAGCAATCTTTGCCTGAATTGTCACTGGTGTAATAGGACATCAAGAGCCTAGAATGAAGATGGCAGACTATTGTCTGGTTTTAGAGACAAAGTGGCAGAAACTGCGAAGAGTGAGTCCCTTGTGTGCCTGTGTGCATAAGGTGAGAAAAAAGAAAGCCTGGAAGAAAAGCTTTATTTAGAAACAGCATGTATGCTGCTTGCAGGCTTATTGCTACCAGGAGCTTTTGTACTGAGAGATTTTAAAAGGAAAGTTAATACCTTTTTTTTCTTTTTTTTAAAATAATTTTCTTCCACATTCTCAAGCCTGACAGTACTTGATGAAAGGAGACAATGAACAGCACACTTCCCAGCAGAGGGCACGTTGCTTTGTTGTGGATTAGGGAAACAACACGAACTCCTCAGAAACAATATAACTGATTAATTAGATACAGGACTGAATTCTTCCTAGCAGAATTTCAGAATAAATTTACAGAGGACATAGATAAATTTCAATCTTTAGCATTCCTTAAATAGTACATTGCAAAGATTTTTCAGCTTAACTTTCACACAGAACTGGCACTGTTTATCTATCGACGACAAAGATAAATTCTTCAGAGACTCTGAGATGCGATGAATATGGTATTAGACCAGTCAAGGCAAATAGTTTTCAATTAATGAAACTTCCACTGCAAACAATGGGAAATCAGTAGGGAAAATGCTTGCAAGATCAAGATCAATCTCTGGGCTCTAAATCAGCTAAAGGAATATTTGAAGTTGCTTTAGTCTCTGAAAAGATAAGGATTCAGAACCTATACTTAAGTACTCATTTTTGAATACTGGCCCTCATTTTTAAGTTTTAAGTATAAAGACAAAACTATATTGATGAATTTCAAATGAAAAAGAACAGAAAATTTAAAGGAATATTAAGGGGTAGATTTTGCCTGTTTTACATTGAGAAACACTTCACATGGAATCCAACAGAAATTGATATGTCAATTTGCAGACTAGATGAGGGATTCTTTTTGTTTAATTTTAGTGACAGAAATGCTAGATGTCAAATCTAAGCTAATCACCTAGACTGCCTTAGAAAGAGGCAGGAACGTCTACAGGGCAATGCATTCCACTTAACTTTAACACTGAGGGTAGATGAATTAGCCTCTGGCAGCACCTATCTCTTTCTGCTGACCGTTAGGAAAGCCTAGACAACTGCCCCAGTTTATAGGCTTAGTTGATTGTGGCACCTTATTTGTGAAGTATTTTTAATGCACCGCAGATGTCTCCAGATAGTTGACTGAGAAATCTGAAGCTTTATTTATTTTTTATTTATTTATTTGTCCATACGCTTTTTTGCAAGGAATCAGAGAGGAATTTGGTACTCAGAGCTCCAGTGTGTCCTCAAAATGAGCACATCACTGAGATGGGAAGGGCATCTTTGATGCTCATACTTACAAAAGCACAACAACGTTCTCTCATGCTACTTCCAAATTATACATGTGCTTGCAAAGACACACAGAGACATACATGCTTTTGAAAATGCTTAGCCACTTAAGACTCAAAGTTTTCAGACATGAAACCCTGTTAGGTATTTACATTTTACTGGGCGCTCAAATACCACCATCACAATTGCTTTTAAAGATGTTTGAAAATCTGGACTGTTCAAAAGTCATGGATTGCACAGCCATCTAAATCTATTGTGTGTGTTTATATATCCTCTAGCACCAAAGAAATTGAATGACTCATGAAAGTCAACAGTAAGTTCTGACATCACTGGAACTAATAAAACATGACTCCTTATAGAAGTATGTTGTGACTGATTGACCTTGATGTCATACTGAAACATTTATAAATCTGTGGAAATCTAATTATTTAATTAATTTGAATCCTCTACTTCTGTCACATTCAGTTAAAATACACTGAGTTGAAAAGTTTTTAGAGGGAACACAAAGACACAGACATGCACAGGCGGTGGGGATCTGTGATCCCTGCCTCCCATGCAAATGATGCTACAGAGAAAAAGCTCTGCTATGCTTGCAGAAACTTTGAGCCATTCAGCCTAAAGCTCTAATTGTTCATCAAAATTAAAACAATGATCATGCAGCAAATATATCTGATACAGGTCTTTTACCTTCGTTTGCACTCTACAGGTAAAGGTTATAAGAGAAAAAGAGTTGAGCTCCAGGCAAATGTCAGGGGATACCAATGGAAATGCAAAAGGAAAAATAAGACCACAGCTGCAGAAGTGGTCTGCTCTGGGACTCCTACAAATAATGGCATTATTTACCCATGTCTGTAGCAGTTATGTCAACTTAACCAATAGTAAAAGAAGAAATTCACCAGAAGGCAAAGAAATGTAAACACATGGGTCAAATTTATATATATATTTATCCTATTGGGGAAAAATATTTTTCAGTCTTTTCACATAGAAAGTCAAAAAAGACTCTTTCAAGTATAAAGACAGTTTAAATGACAAATTTCTTATTTGCTCTCTTACATCTGCAGAATAACTGTGCTTGCCCATATAAATGGAAGAAAGATGATGTCAAGTTCAAATGAAAATGGCTGATACAAGGGGTGTCTAAATTCTCTGTCAGAACCACTCTTGTGGGAGTATCTCTAAAGAGGGCTTGATAGCAGCGTATGGGTAACTGAGTACATGAGAAGTGTCCTCACTCAGCTTCCCTCAATAGGGCATTTTCAGGTACTAAAGCTATCTCTGGGGTACACAGCATCGTAACCACACATCCTACTCTTCTGCTCATTTAAGACAATGGCAAATCTTCCATCAGCAGGTCTTAAATGAACAAACCTTTTCTCAGCATTTCTCAGGTTGAGCACTAAAACCTATTACTAGTGATCCATGGGGTATCATTCTGTGTCTTTTTCAAATGGACATAACAGGTAATGTCTGGCCAGAAAAATCCCCAAAGTAGAATTGCATGAGAGTAACTGATGTGAAAGTGATGGACAGTCGCCAAGCTGTATGGGAAAGCTTCTCAGTATCCACTGTATCTGTATCTTGTTGTTGTAACCGGGGCCTATAGATCTATCTCAATTGCAATCTCAGCTGTAGCAAGTTCATAAAGTGATATGCTAACGGGTAAGATGGAATTGTGATAGAAAGGGCACAAGAAGGAAACAAACCTCCTGGTGAACACAGGCATAAAGGAAAGACGATCAAATCCAAGGATTGTTAGGATCTTCACCAACAAACTAGAATACACAACATCAGAAATCTGTGCACTGGAAGAAGGATATTAGAAATGAGGGTTCTGGATGAATAAAATGAATTCCAGTCTCTCCCTCCTTCCGCCCCACGCCCCCCTTTTTTTTTTTTAGTTCCAAATGAAAGACTTAATGAGTCCTGGGGTAATCCTTTGGCAAAGGCCAGTGAGTCTGTTGTGGTCTAGAAACTCTGCCCTTTGCTAGTGAGCCCTGATCACTAGGACATCTAGACAAGCACAGTCACAAGGATTTCTGATTTGTACCAGGGCACCAACAAATCCTGTCCGACAGGCATGAGATTTCCCTCCATTCTGCCTTCTGTCCTCCTGACTACCTTCTTACTTTTCCTCTTTACCCATCTCTCTCTCAATTTCACAGCGACCCTGAGCCTCACTACACTTCACAGCACTGGCAAAACAGGCTGCGGCAGCTCCTGCAGAGAAGGAAAGCAACTTGCCTGATGGTGTCTCAAGCCGTGAAATAATCGAAAATAAAGAGAGGTGGTTGAGGAGGACAGATTGCAGTAGTTGTTGACTGCAACTGTGGGTACCACATTAGACTGCCTGTTTGTGGCTGTCATAGCCATTTATACTGAGAATACGTTCTGCTCTTTCTACTATGGTTTGCTTTTACAAATTTGGAAAAACAGCTATTATTCACACTTGTCCACTCAAAATTCAGTGACAGAAGTATTCTATTCTGACTTATATTTGTGCATGGGTAAGAAAGCAATTCTAACCAATGCCTTCAGCCTGAAAAAGACATTTTAATAATCTTTGCATGACTTTATTTTGCTTATGCATTCTGATTTCAATTTTGAATATTTTTTTTCTTTTCATCTTATATAGCATTGGCATGGGACTAAATTGACTAAGGTCTCTGTACTCAAACTCAGAAGCTATTTAAATGTTGAATTTTGTGTGTAGTAGGGTCAAACTCTTTGTTGGCATATTTCTGTTACCTTGGGTAGAGTTATATTACACATATGGTCAATTCGGTCTAAATGAAATATATATTATTATCATATTGTCTTGCTTCTGTATTCAAATGAATTCAAATAAATTTAACCACCATCTAGGAAACTGGTCAGCATTATACATACAAAAAATATGCCCCCTCAACTTTCAGGACTTCTTCAGTGCAATGCTCTTTAAATGTAAAATACAGTATGTATTTATAAAGCTCCAGTATATCCCTCAATCATGAGACAAGTTTTATTTTTTACTAATGTTCATGCAATGACTGGTGACTTTCACATTGGCTTGTGAGTGTAAATTATAGCAAAGTAAGGTAAGAAGAGTTCAAAAAAAGTGCAGAAAGTAAAGGATCAAGTTAGCTGGTAGCAAATCCCTACGTAGCTCCATGGACTTTACTGCCATACAGCTTTGCTGCATACACAGTTTGAAATATAACCCTGTAGGAAATGGGATCAGCATAAAATCAAATTACAGATAGATGCTGATGGATACCTCTCCTATAATCAGGTAGCATCGAAATGGGCTATTATGCAAAAAATATACAAAATCACAAATACATGCCCATGAACACATTTCAGAACATTTTGTTTCTCTTCCTTTTATGATTCCAGATGGACAATGCAGAATAAATAGAAACTGGATTAAAAAAGATGGCCTCACTGTTTAAACACGAGAGTTAATTAATTGAAAGTGACCACTGTTCATTCAAATCTCCAGCTGAAAAGTCTGCACAACTATTTGCAGGAAATACTATCTAAATACAAGATTACTGCCATACCTTCTGTTATCTTGAAGCTTTAAGTAGATTTTTACACCTTTTTTTTTAATCATAAGACAGCAAGTAAACTTTTGCATAAAAATTACTGTAGTTCAGGATAATACCTATTCAACAAGATGTCTGTTCACTACCACTGAAAGAAACCCAGGTTTAAAAGAGAGATTGAAACCAGCTGGTTTTCCCAATTTATAAAAAGCACAAGTGGAGATTAACTTCGGTAAGTGCTCACTGCAAGATTTGTTTTGGCTGTTTAAGTAAATTAGATTTAAAATATCATTCAGTTTTTCATTTAAAACTCGGGAATGCTAACTAAACTGCTAACCACTTTTTAGAGATATTTAATTGTACTCCAAATGGTCAAATAATTAAGGACTTAATGTTGTAATACAGTTTATTCTCAACTTAAACCATGAACCTATTATCTGTTCACTCAGAAAGAAAATAGAACAGACAAAAGCACTCCACCAGCTCTGCTATACATTAGAAACTGCAGTGCTTACATTAGTTTTGTATCTTAATTAGCAAAGATATCATTAGCTTTGTAGACTGGGACACTTCTCTTTTATTGCTGCTGTAATTTTATTTGTCAGGC
>VYZV01011602.1:5149-24881 GCA_013401275.1 Pandion haliaetus
AAGGCGGTGGGGGCGGGAGGGCGGACGGTATCTCGCGCGCGCGCGCCTGGTGGCGGCAGTTAAACGGCTTCTCCGCGCGGCCGGGAGCGAGGCCTGGGGCCGCCTCGTCAGCGCCCCCCTCGCGTTCCCTCGCCTTCCCTTCGCAGCCCGTCTGCTCGTCGCCTCCCGTCGGCTCCGCGCTCCCGAGGTGGCGGTGGGGCTTTCCCCCCGCCCCGGGGTTGCCCGGGAGCGGTTCGCGGGGGCCGGGCGGCGGGGGCTGCCCCGGTGGTTTAAGTGCCGCAAATGGCGGTAGGCGTCCGCGGCGTTTGCTTTGCCGGCGGCGGGGCGGGACGAGCCCGGGTTTAACTCGGGGATGGCGGAGGGGAAGGGCTCCAGCCGTGACGGCCTGGGTGGAGCGGCGCGGATGGCGCAGGGCCTGCCAGCCACGGAGCCGAGCACGGTGGCGGGGGTTGTGTGAGGAAACTTGGGACGCAGCGGTGCTCGGCTGTCCGAGTGTGTGACTGGGCTCTGCTGCCGCTCAAGGAACTTGTATTTTGCTGAGCCTGTATGTGTGGGAGAATGGGACCCAAGCAGCTATCTGTGACGATACCCTTACTCCTCTAATACACTGGGAAACCTCTCCGTAGAGCCGGCTATCACGTTGTTACGGGTGTCTTCCCTGCTGTGCTGTTGGGGTGCTCTTAGGGGTAGCAAAAAGTAACAGCACAGGTTAAATATCTTAATGCTACAGATCCCTTGCTCTCCTTAAGAGGACTTTTATCTCTTGTGTCCAGTGCCACAATAATATAAATGTCCTGTTGCCTCCTAGCTATCCAGCTCTAGCTTTTTGTTCAGGACTCCATCCCCTGCTACAGGTGGGCCTTAACCTCCTGTGTTCCATACGGAGGCATGGCGGTTACACAGATCTTGATTTTGATTGCCAGTGGTACATCTGTCGGATGCTGCCCTTCTGGTCCTGGCTGTTACGAAGGGTGCGGGGAGATGGTAGCATTTGGAGTCCCAAGTGTCCCGGTGTGGAAGAGGCAAAATTTCAGTATTTTGCCCGTTTCCTTTCTAGATTCTGTGCTGCAGCAATCTTACCTCTGCTAAAGCTTCGCCTCAGAGTTGAGTAACATTCAGCTCTGTGTTGGATCTTGACCCCTCCTGAGTATATATGGGCAGGAATTGGTTCCCCTAAAATAATGCTTCCCTGTTCCAGAGGAGCCACATACCTGAGAAATTCATTGAGACCATTACGTGAGTAGCTGAGGATGCAACTTCTAACTTCAGAACAAGCTGCCAGGTTGGCCAAACACCGAGGTGTATGTTGATGAGGTTTCCTGTCCCTGCTTGACATGGTAAATACTCCTGATAATGCACTTCCAATTTTAAATGAGGTGGTAGACTTCCAAGTATTTAGGTGCTTAAATATCCTGCTTTTTTCTTGGGTGATATCAAAATGCTGAAAATACTTCCGCCACCTTCATGAGCGTCCAAAGTCCTTACATCCTGAGTAATACTTCTCTAGAGCCTGAAGGTGAAAATCCATTCCCTTTATTACCAGTTCATTTGTATGTCAGCCATCACGCTATCTGACAAGAAGCTGGGTGCCTAGTATTTCCAGTGATTGTTTAGAAAATCCTGTTGTGGCAAATGATGAACTTACAGCATACCCGCCAGTTTAAGTGTCACCGTAGATGATAAAAGTAGATACCAAACACCCCTTTTGCTTTTTCTCCTTTGTTGTAAATTGTTTTTCCTTTGATAGAAATAAGAAAAACTTGACTGTTTGCCCAGATTTGCAGCTGGGCTCTAAAGGGAGAAAAATGTTATGCTCAGCAGTGAATTTGGAAGTTACTCTGCTGGCACCATCTGTCTGATGGCACAGTACAGTGTTGTGCGGTGCAGCGATTGAGCTATGGCTTCAGTGAACTGGGATCCCAGTACAGGAATGAAGTTTTTCTTACTTGGGCTAGAGCAGAAACACATAGTGATAGTGACTTGCTATTGTGAGGTGAATCCCCACTGTGGAACTGTAAGCGGTGTTGGGGAGGAGTAGAGGGGAGATAAAAATGGCTGAGGGAGGTAGTAACGGTAAGGTGGTTGCTCGAGGTGGTCCCTAAGGCTGGGCCTGGGGCAGCTGAAACAGCGGTGAGGGCCGTTCTCAAAGGGTAGCCGGTGCTGCATGTTGCCAGCGTTCTGTAGGCTGGAAACCCTGTGCTGGTGGACGCAGCCTGTGTACCACCAGGAAGTGCTCTGTGGAGGAACAGATTTGACCCTTATGGCGTGAACACTAACCCCCTGTTTTTCATCACTGATGAAAGCCAACAAATGCAAGATCAAAGAGCTGTCAAGAAACTACATGCCATCGGTTGGCTGAGGTTAACACACTAGTGAGGCCTGACAGGGAGAAGACTCGCATCTGTCTGGCTAGGCTGATGCTCTGGGATGCTCTGGGTGGAGCCAGCAGGACTGGAATCATTAAAACTGATTTACCAAGGGCTGTAGGGGTGAGATGATAAACTTTATTTTAAAAGTCTAGGGAAAAAAACCCTTAAAACACTTGGTTCTTTCTTCCATTGATGATACTGTGGGTGTCTCCTTTCTGAACTAGAGATAGGAAGGTTTACATAAGGACAGTTAACTGGGGCAGGGGCGTGGGGACACACTGTAACTAACTTCTGGGGTTTACTTGTGTTGGAAAGCTTGTGAATTTAGGAACTAACTGAGAATAACTGCTGTGCTGCCCTTCCCTTTGGTGCTCACATCAGCCTTCAGTGGATGGCCATGTGGACAGACGTGCTGGCCTAATGCAAAATGTCTGTTAACGTTCTCCTTGGTACCTGTCAGGTAGTCTGGGATCTTAATGCTGCTGGGAAGGGAAGAGGAAGGTTCTGCTGTTCCTGCTTTCTCGTTGTTCAGTGGGATGAACTAGTTGGATTCTTAAACATGGATGTTCTATTTCAACCTTTGTGTTTTTGCAATGCACCAACTATTGCAGCGTGTTACCAGAATATAATGATTCACTCACGTTTTTCAACTTTTTAAGGTGGCCTTGCACAGTTAGTATGAGTGTTGCTCAGTCGACCCAAATATCCTATCTACTTAGGTGTTTAGCTTATGGGAAATAAGTAGAGGGTTTGGTGACAAAAAAGTATCTGTTACGGATTTTCCTTTATTCCTCAGCATGTGCAGGGAGTTGAGCTATGCAGGTGCTCTTATTGTCTGTGACTGTTAAGGGCTTCTTCAAACATGTCCACATTCAGACTTGGAGAAAAGAGGAATCTGGCCTTCCTCAGTGCAAGTGATGCTTTAAAAAGGTAGCTGGTCAGGCCTTTAAAGAATTGTTTTCATGTTTGGTACTGGCTGTTCTACGTTGTGGCCGCTACCAGAGCATTAATAAGGGTGTTAACTCCTGTTCCCGTATCAGATTCAGTTTCTTATCTCATCTGTTAAACCAGTCCTAATGTTGGTAAACTGTCATGCGGTGTGGAGGTAGAATGACATTAGTGTCTATACAGGGAATATTACGATTATAAAACATGACCTAAGTGAAGTAAAGCAGACTGGCTAATGTCCGTGCGGAAGGCCCCGCATCACAGGACATAACGTAGGAATCTATTGAGTACTTAAGATTTCTGCTGTGTTGCCAGGGCCCCAAACAGAGATGTACAGGAGCTCTGCTAGGATAGCAGAGGCAGCATTCTTTGTATATAATCTTTATATTTTATTTAAAACAGAGAACAGGAAAGCCCATCCTGCCATAGGCAGGCAACATCTAAACTTTGCAATACACTAAATAGGTCTCTGCATCATTTCTCTGGGGAGTTTATTTATGTTCTCACTTTCCATTTGTGGGTTGACCTGCATTCCAGCCCAGGCTATCGTTCTAATCTATTAGGAGGTTGCCTATGGCAGTTTTACTGCAGCTGGCATTCTGTAACCGTGAGCAGTTGGCTCTTATGATAGTGCATGGTGGACATGCTGGTCAATCTAAGCTTCTGCACCATTTCTGTGTCTCATCATTTGAGAAGGCCTTTAATGCAAACCTAATGAGTTTAGGGTTCATTTGTTCTTGGGTTCCAGGCTAAGTTTTAAAGGGCATTTGAGATCATTGCTTATTCCAAAGAAAGACTGATGTTCCTATCAAGTCATGGTTCTCTGGAAATATGAATTAGTTCACTAGATAGTTCCAGTAGCGTCACCCTTGCTGTACAATGCTGTACTGCAGCTCTTTTTTTACACTGATTTTCATACCACTATGTTACCACTGTATGACATTTATTTTCATGTATATAAACATTTTGTAAATCAAGTGAAAAAGAGGATAGTAATAAGGAAAATAGTATGAAATGCCAAATGTTTATTCAACTCTATGAAGCAATAGGTAACACATTATGCTTGTAAAATAGTTAAGTATTTTCCTTTGGCCTTTTTTTGTCTTTTCTGTGTAGGAACTGTTAATGATAATGTTCTATAGTATTACATTTGTTAATACCTCGATCCATATACCTATTCTGGAGAAAGAAAGAAAGAATGAAGAGACTGTCACCAGCAGAGTAGCATAAGCAGTCTGAAGCGTAGCAACCAATAGGCACTGCTTTCTAAAGGTTTGGAATCTGAGCTGTACTGTTCAGAGCATCCCTACTGTGGGGAATATCCACTTTAAACAAAACGCACAGCCTCTTGGATAAGGCAAATAAACTTCATATGATAGATTTTTGCATGCTTCCTGACAAAAGCCTTGGCACTTGGCAAATTCCAATGTGACTCTTCATGGCTCTGCCCATGTACCAGCTTACTTTAACACACAGCATAGCATGGATCCAAAACCCAGAGCAACCAAGCGGGTGATGCTTTATTTTCCTGACACTCTGAATAAGACCCAGAAGTAACTTTTTAAATCTGAATACAAGGATGTCCTTTTTCTGGGATTTTTTTTTTTTCTTTTTAATTTGCACACCTATTAATAGATCTATGTGCCTATAAAACATGAATGAAAAAGGAGCAGGCTTTGCTTTTGAGGTTAATGTGAATTCCTAAAAAATTGTAATTGTGATAGTTTGCTTTCATTGCTGGGAAACTCCCATTACTGTCTGATGTTGATTAAGCATTCTTTGGATTTAGAAAAACACAAAACTAAGACTGAAATGAAATAATGCAAAGGTGGAGAAGATAAAAAGTTACAGTGCCAAGGTTATTGTAGACTTCTTAGTTCTATTCACTTAGGTGTATAGATGTTTTCATCCTTTCACTTAAACAACTGGATTGTCCTGATGGAAAATATGAAATTTTAGGAAAATGAACACTTATACTTTATTTACTTTGTATTTAATAAACTTAGTACAGTCAGGTAAGTGTACCATAAATGCTTTAAGATACAAAATTATGGAGTTAGGAACATTCAAATAATACTAAACCTTAAGTGTTCATGAATCTTAAATACTTTAACTTGAGTGATTATGTGTTTATAATTTCCTCATAACCTTTTTTTTCCCTGTTGCTTAGACACAAGAAGTGTTTTGAATAAGAAAATCAGGCAGTAGGATTATGGAGCAAAACAAATTTAATGTAGGTGACCAGCTGCACATCACTAATTGGAAGTAGTGAAGAGTTGAACAGTTTTTAAGTAAATACGGAATTAGATTGCATAAACTCTCTGATGCCTAAGTGCAATTAATGAAAAAAATGCACTTATAAAAGCAAAAAGATTGTAAAGCAAGGAGGCAGTTTGGATTTAAAAAAAAGAAATCAATGTTTGACTGGTTTGTGTATATAAAATCAAAGGAACTGAATGTTATTTTTAAGTAGAGAAATGAAAATGGATATAAATGAAAATTGGGAGGTGAGGAATGGAGAAAAAGAAGCTAAGTTATTACTACTTGATCTGATAGCAAACCATCTGGCAATATGCTGCCAAATCATTATGTATCAGTTATATGACTCAGTGCTAATTAGATGTGCACGGATTATGCAGACTTCTTGTGCTTTCAACATTGGTAGCATGTTTTAAAAATAACACTTGCGATATTAGTATGAAATGCACTTGTTATGAATTTCTGACAGTAATCCAAGCCATTTTTCACTAGAAAAATCCCAAGCACTTCAAAGACTGTTCAAATTTTGACTTCTGTAAAAAAACAAAAAAAACAATATAATATCACTATTTTCTGTACAGACACTAAGAAATTAATTTCTTTCTCTTTTTCACTAAGTTACTGAAAATATACTGACTAAGCAGTTAGGCTTGAACAGTATGAAAAGATAACTAACTAGATAGATACATACACACCACAGGTTACAGTAAGTATGCTTTGAAGGAGCATGTAATAAAACATCTTTTAACAGTGTGTGCATGGTGCTGTGCCTATGCATACACAAATCCAATACTTGTATATTTTTCTAAAAAGAAATGTAGGTATGTTATTTCTCTGCTTGCACTGTCACAACATCAACAATTGCCACAAATGGAGCACTACTGAAGTTTCCTTTGAGTGTTCATAGCATGTCTATAGCTATACTTAGTCATATATTTAGAATAGCTAATTTATTCTATCTTAAACATACTTCCACAGAAATCTGTTAATAAAATGTATGTTGAGAATTTAAAACTTCAAACTGTCTTCATATGAAAGCTACAAAAATGTGTTGGATAGAATATCAAATACTGAAAGTTAAAAATTGGCAGGCTGAATAATTAACAGCTCAAATTGCTCCTTTCTCCTCAAGAAATACCTCAAAGGTGGTATATACAAAACTATGGAAATGATTCTTCTGAAGAAAAAAAAATTGAATATGCTTGACTAAGAAATACTCTGTGTAATCTGGAAATTAGGGCCTATAAAGGGAGCTTGTTTATTTGTTAGGTAACCATAAGATTCAGTTATGAATATGGTGAAAATAAGGCAGCACAAACCCATAGTGGTATGAAGGACTAGCAAACGGGAAGAAAGAAGTAATATTTGAAAAACTCAGAACATTCTACTAAAGGGCTATAGATCTTAACACAAGACTACTTTTTGTGATGTGGATGCTTGTGTTAATTTAAGTGTGACTTGCTGTGTGCAGTTTCTTGTATTTACATTTATAGATGATATGGAAGAGTTAAAGATAGCTCAAACAGCTGGCAGCATGCTTTGTAGTGTAGAAAGCATATTCTGCAAAGTGGTATAAATAATCCATTGTTTAGATTTACTTATAGACTTAGAATTACTTACACAAGAAAAATGTATATGCTTATCAGAGCATTTTTTTATTTTAGACATAGTCATGTAATGTTCCTCTAGTAGAAGGATGAGAGCAAAATTCAAAACAAAACCGAGATGTACGCTTTTAACAGTGACTGTCATTAATGATCTCCTGGTAAACTTTTCCAGTATGATAAACTTGTTTGAATTCCAAAGTTACAGATTGTTGCCTTTTGAAAAAGTTACTGTCCTTTGAACAGAGGCTAGATTCAGGGCTCTGTGCATGAAAACTGGATTGTTGTGCAAGAGATTTGATTTTAGTACTGTAATAGTGAAGTCCATGCTCTGCTTAGAGCATGCTGAGGACTGATCCCTGTGAGAGGCCCCAAGTGGGTGGGCCCAAAAAAGTGAGAAACTAAAATAATGAGGACCTTAGGAAAATGCTGGTAAATGTCTTTTGACAGCTTGTCTGGATTTACCTGGGCTGTGGTAATAACCATTTTACAGAGAATTCAAGCTGAAACAAAAGAAATATGAAGTATTTCCCATTTTGAAATTTACCACATCTGTTAATCATATGTCTGAGCCAAGCCTTGGCACACAGATACCATTACTAATAAGCATTACATACGGTTTGTTGGTTTGAGGTTTGGTTTTTTTTTTTTTGCTTGCTCTTGGATCAATAAAGAAAAACAAGCTTATGTGTAACTTCCAGACATTGGGTGGCACCATTGCCTCATGTAAGCCACCATATAGATGCCTTCTAGTCTAAGTTTTACAATGTTGGCTCACTATATATGGCAAGTCGAAAAGCAGAGCTAGTAGCCACTTTCCTTTTTTTTTTTTAGCTTGATTTCAAGAAATCATCTTGCATTAAACAGTAACGGATTTTTGACCAAGAACTGATCTTGCTTAGTTTAAGGAACTGTTGTTTGATTTCAAGTGCTGATCTACAGATCTTCTGTGAAGCTCTGGACTGAACTGGAAAGATACTACAGTCAATCTGCTTTTGTGTGCGGGTGCCCCAGCCAGCCTGTTGTGAAGCTGTGCACTGATGTAAGAAGCAGGAATAGCACCTGGGTGTTTTATTGTCTTTAATAAAACTTAAGTGTAAAAGGATTTTTTTAATTAAGAGCTGATTTGCCTCGATGACATGGCTGACATATCGGATACCATTATATGTTTCTGTAAGTGCAAGATCTCTAAGTTTACTTTTAAGATGTATTTAGGTCTTTTTAATTGGATCTTGATCTCCTTGCTGGCAGGTGCAAAGTTTGTTCCAGATCACAAGACATTCGTATGTATGCCACTTTCAAATTTAATGTATTACTGGTATAAAAGCATAAGACAAATACCTCTTTTACCGACTGGTATATTTTCTTTTTTTCTGGGGTTCATTAAATTTGTTGTACAGAGCAAAATATTCATATAGTAGGTAACAGTAAATAACTAATAGCATTTTGCCATTAGATTAATCAGTCTGTCAGAGACCGCATTTTGAAAATTGACTGACCAGTTACACAGTATTTACTACTGTGGAACAGAATGAGCCAGCAGAAAGGAATACAGTATTTGGGTTAATTTTTAGTTCATGGCTGTATTTGAGGAAAAAGTGCAGAATTAAGTTTTGCAGTTGTTTCAGAAAGTCCCATAGCAGAGCAATGTCAGAGTTACATAGATCGGTGTTAGGACTGGCTTAGCTGAGGGAAAAGATTCTGATGAAAGCTGAAAGAATAACTGAGTTTTTTGGATTAACTCCCCCCCCGCCCCCGGCCCCACTTGCATGTATGTTGGCTGTTCAACCTAAAGATACACAATTTTAGCCTAAATGGAAATCTGCACAAAAGTATTTCTTACTCTTTGAAAATGTTGCCATCCAGTTGAGTTATCAGACACACTAACAGATCATGTATCAGTAGTATCTACTATAAACTGCTTATGAACCTGCTACCTGCAAAGTTTGTACTGTTAAGCCTTGTAAGGAACGCGTTTGCTCGAATCTGAACCAACTACAAAATTCAAGAACAGATTATTAAAGCACATTTCTTGGATTATTTATTTGTAATGCATAATCTGACCAGCTCTATCTGTTTATACTGCTGTAGAACTGATCGCAGTGCAGCTCTGCAAGTTCAAGGTCTTTCATTCTTCAAACATTTAGAGCCTCACAAGTAAACTTGGGAGTAACAGATAATCCAGTTTCAGAGCTGAAATATGCTACGAGAACCAGTAAGGATCAGTGATTTAATGTTAGAAGAATCCTACATTTTTATTCTTTTTAGTGGAAAAAGAAATTAAAAAGAAACATGATACTATTTCTCAAGTACTGAAAAACTAGGTAAGGACTTTCTCTAGGCCCATAAAGGGTATGATGAGAAGTAATGCCTTAAAATTAAAACAAGGAGGATTTAAGTTGGACACCAGAAAGAAGCATTCTAGTCATGAGAAGTAAATACTGAGGGAGGCTTTTGCATAGCAGCTTCTAATGATGCGGATTTCAAACAACTGTCAAAATGGTTTAGACCCAGTTCATTGTGCCTTCTGGCTGGAACTGGGAAGGAGGAGATAGAGGAGGACTAGTGACTGGTTGAAGGAAGTGATGTGCTGGATTGTACTTTTCTTTCCGTAAGGGCTGCTCAGCTGATACTGTGTCTTTTGGCTCCCACAGGGTTTGGAGCTCAGTGTCAGCCAGGAACTGGGAGTCAATGCCTTGCACAACTGAAAGTTACTTCTGATTTCAGGTGTCTCCATGCTTTGAGAGGCAGCCTGGGTCCTGGTGTGAGCGGATATGGTTGAAATGACCTCTTGAGGTTTCTTCTAAGTCCTGTCCCATCCCACCCCATGATTTTAATATTGTACATTCTGTAGTAGATTAATCTGCTGGAAAAAATAATTTGTCAAATTTATTATTCAGACCAAGGTCCCTGATCTGTTACACTAAATTCACTGCCAAATAACAGTGATGAAATGACAAAATTTACTGATTTAGACAAGATCATTACCAACCATTGTGGGTTGGCCCTCGACAACAGCTGAGCACCCACACAGCTGCTTGCTCACTCTCCCCCCTCCCCCAGCATGACAGTTAGTAAAGGAAGAGCAAAAGCAAGAAAACATGGGTTGGGATACAGACAGTTGAGTAAGCTAAGGAAAGAGAGGGGGAAGGACCCAAGTGATGCCAAGGCAATTGCTCACCACCTCTCAAAGCAGAGCAATGTCCAGACAGTCTCTAAGCAACCTTGGAACTAACCCCCCCCCAACCTTCTTCTTCCAGCTTTTATTGCTGAGCATAACTTTATATGGTAAGGAATATGCCTTTGGCAAGTTTGGGTCCTAGCTGTGTCCCCTCCCAACTTCTTGCTCAATTGGGGGGAAGGATAGCAGCATCTGGGCTGCTATGCTTGAAGGTAGTTTGCAGACCCAAAATTATAGATCAATTTTTGTCTGTAGGTATGTGCCAGATAGGTGTCATGTAATTTTCTATTCTTCTCCCTACCACCCCAGAATAAGAGAATATTTTAGGCTGGGAAAGACTTCTTGAGTCCATCTGGTCCAATGCCCAGCTCAAAGCAGGGCTACCTCTGAAGTTGCTCAGGGTCCTGTCCAGTAAATTCCGAATGTCTCCAAGGATGGAGGTTCTTCAGCCTCTCTGGGCAAACTTGTCTCAGTGTCTAATCTCTGTGGCTTTTTTGTTATATTCATTTAGAATTTCCCTTACTGCAACTTGTGAACACTTATTCTCTTGCTGTGCACTTACTGAGAGAACCTCTAGCTTTCCATCTCTAGGTAATTGCTGGCAGCAATTAGATTCCCCTTTAGTCTTTTTTTCCATCTATCTTGAACAATCTGTTACTTCGGACCTGCCTGGTACGCCACATGTTCCAAGCCCTTAACCAACTTGGTGGCTGTCCATTGGATTTGCTCCAGTTTGACAGTCTTTCTTGTGCTGGTGGGCCCAAAATTGTACAGAGTACTCCAGGTACTGCCTCCGAATAACAAACAGAGGGTATTAATCACTTCTTTTGTTCTGCTGACTGTGGCACTGTTGTATAGTTGACCTTCACTACCACAAAAGGGCACTGCTTTCTCACATTCAGCTTGACCGCCAGAACTCCCAGGCTTCTTCCAGCAAAGCTGCTTCCTAGCCAGTCAGTCCCCAGCCTGTTGGTATTATGTGAGGTTATTCTGACCCAGGTGCAGAATTTTACATTTGTTGAACAATATAAGGTTTCTATCAGCCCATTTTTAAAGCTTATGCCTTTTGAAGGGCAGCCCTGCCCTCCAGGGTTTTGACTGTTCCCCAACAGCTTGGTGTCATCTGCAAATGTGCTGAAGGTGTGCCCTCCAGGAATTGTTTGGGACAGCGCTAAAAAAGGCCAGGACCTGCCTGTATAGTCCAGAGTTGTTGGTGTGAAGGCAACTGCTGTATTTTATCACTCTCTGTCAGGTAGCTTCAGATATGAGGGCAGAACATAACACTATGACATCATTTTCAGAAGCTTTTTGGGGGTCTATGAGGTTTGGACTCCCTCCTGTTTTCCTACTCTACACCAGAAAACGTTCCTGTCTGATGATGACCATGAGAAGATGATTTGTCAATGTACTGGCCCTCTGTTAATCAGTCCATGCAACTTACTAGCTTTTTGACACCCTATGTGCTGGGATGCTGTGAGAGTATCCATGTTGGAAAGCTACTCCTATAGCAATGGCATTGGCATTTCCAGTACCTCAACTAGAGATGAGATTTCTCTCAAGTGTCGTTAAGATAATAACAAAGTATTTATGATACATAACATAGCTACAAAGGTTTATGGAGACACATGACAAAATGAGGACACTGCCTAATCTAGTTATACTAAAATAAAATGCAGAGGCCCACCAGCTAGCAGGGATTTTCCAACCCTACTTGTTCGGGGCATGATTATTGTGCACATCCAAGTTGGTTCACAGGAGAGCTGCTTTAGCTAAAGAAACTAGCTGTTATGTTCCTGCCATTGCTTAGAGTGTTCTTACCTAAGGGTAACCCCCTGCACTTCTTGGGATTACTTGCATTACAAGCTGTAAGACAGACGTACCTGAAAGTCTTTGGTGTCATCATCTTACAGGATGGATTTTTCCAGGACCTAAAACCTAGTTCAGATGTTGCATGCTGTTTGAACATCTCTGGATGTTCCTGTGACTACTTGTCTCTTCTACTCCCAAGGATTTTTTTTTTTTTTCTCCTGCCAAATTGGGATGTCATGACAACTTTTGAGTTGGTTCCTGAACTGTCATAGTTTACAGTGCAGCTGTAATAAGGTAAAATAAAATATGTGGAAGCCATTTGTGAGATACGGGACATCCTGAAGCAGTAATCCCAACAGCTGATGCATGTTAGTCAATGCTTGAGTGATCACGTTCTTTACAGCCCATGAAAACAGCAGAAAAGTTAAAGTCAGAGGACATTATTTGACCATCCACTCCAGTGTTCCTTGAGCAGTTCACCTTGTTTTTTTCCCTGCCACTATGACTTAGTACACAGTGGAGAAGGGTAGGTGATTCTTTATACCACTATTTCTTTTCTTGTAGGAATAGAAGCAGGGGAAAGTAGTCAATATGGCCACTAAGCTCTTTAAAATACATGGAAGCATTCTGTTCCTACATGGTTTTGCTCGGTTAAATCCCTTGCTATTCATCTATACTTTGACTCTCAGTTGACAAGGTAATATTTTTATACATTGGTAAAAAAACACTATCAGGTAGTTTAGTACTAATGTTTTGTATTTTCAAACAGCTGCACTTCAGCAGGGAAAATATGAAGAGCTCAGATACGTTTGGTAGAGGCAGTCCTGTGTCAGATGTAAGCAGCAGGAGACAAAACAGGAGAGAGCATCAAGTCTGACAGTTCTTTTAGGCAAGCTGTTCATTTGACCAAAGGAGTGGGAAATATGCCTTTGGCTTGTAATTGGGACTGAAAAGCTTCAGTCCTCTACATCTGCCTGTGGAATTATTACCCTTGTTTCTCCTTGACTGTGTGCAGTACAAAGACGGGAGCGTAAATCATCTTCCTCTCATCATGCGACAGTTGCAAGAAATCAAAGTAATGCATTTCCCCCCTGGTTTTAACCTGGCAGCTATTTGTCTGCAGGTACCAATTCTGAAAAGAGTTTATACTATAGCTTTTCAGGAATGTTGTGCTAAAAATAATTCTTAACTGAATCTTCCTATCAATATCATATGGGATTAAATAATTTCAAGTCAGTTCTGAACCTAGATAAATTTCCAATCAAATTACTTAATTTTAAAAGTAATCTCATAAAGTAAAACTGGAGACAACACTGAGCTTCCAGAAGTAGAAAAGGAAAACTTTGTAATTGCACATAATTGAATGTTACAAAATATTAATACTAACTTAGGGATAATAAGGTCCTTTCCACAGGACTCTGACATTCTGAATTCCTTCTCTGATATGATAGGTTAGTATAGTAATTTTCAGACTGGATAGTCTTGTAGTAGGGGTTTTTGACAGATTAGATATGCTGTAGTTAGAACAAAGCCAAAGAGGAGGTAGAAGTTTAGGAGTGCAGAATGACTAAAGCCAACATGGTGACTGTGAGGAGAGTAAGAGAGGTGTTCTGTAGAGAACACCTGAGAATGTTCTAAGATCTCGTCAGTGAAATTTCATGTCTGAATATGGCAAGAAAGAAGAAGAATCAGATTCTGCAACTAAGCTACGATCCTGTGGGAAGAAGGGATAGCCAAGTTACTGACTGAAATGGAGGAGAAGTGAGAAAGGTTTCAAGCAGGGGAGAGGGAGGGAATTTAGTTCCTAGGTTCACCTTCCAAAGGATTCCAGATTCCAAGCTTGCATCTCTCCCACAGACCTGTTGATTTTCTACTGCTGTGTGTTTTAAACTACAAATTTATGAAATAGGAACTTGACAAAACTGCAGCTGTAGGTTATATTCTTTATGCTACCTGAATAATAAGCATAACCATTTTAGGTTTCCTTCATGCTGTTTCTTTGAGACTACGCGTTTCAGAAGGTAAGCCACACCTGGAATGTGGCAGTCCAGGGGCAACAGGTTTTCAGTGATGCCTATGAGAATGATTGGATCAGAAATTTCAAGCTGTGGTCTCTAAGGGAGACTGAATCCCTGACGTTGAAATGGCTCTTTAAAGGCACTCTGGGGATCTGTGTCAAGTTCTACGGTTTGATAGATCTCCTGTTTGTCATCCATGGCTTAGTCAAAGATGATGAAATACCTGTGTCCTTGCCCCTCCCCTGAGTGTATATACTCTGCCTCTTGGACAATCCTATCATGAGCTCCAGAATATATGCTACGTAAGGTATTTTCAGTGTTTCTGTGCCAGATGACAGAGACGAGCTGTTAAGCAAGCATTATTTGCCCCATAGGAAAGGAATTGTATTTGATCCATCTTTACAATTTTCCAAGGATCTGTGACTGATCACTGCATGCTCAATGTTTTTCCAGGTCCTTTCTAAAGAACATGTAATCTAATAACAGCAGTCTCTATCATGAGAAATTGCTTGGTTGAACTCTGTCCCCGGGACTCTCTGCTAGCCCCAGACCAGTTCTCTATAAAGCTTTGACTGAATGCCCTAAGACTTACCTCAAGATGGAGTTCTCAAATTTTAATTACGAGCAAGTGCTTTCCAGATGAACCCAGGAAGGAGAGAGACTAAACTCAAGACTACACTGTGGGCTACCCCAGGGGTTGACTGGAGCACCGATCTCTCTCAGTGGTTTGGTTGTCGGGCTTACAGCATCTGTGTGCTCTGATACTGCAACTTTATCAATTCTTCTGAACGAGATGGGGCAAGTCCCAGGCCAAGTGTCACTGACCGAGTCATGTCTACAGCGCTCAGGGCTTTCCCCGCTACTGCAGATTTCTCCTGGGGAGAGAAATTTAGAGTGGTCCAAATAGGACAAGGGAGCATCATTAAGAGCTGAACAATGCAAGACTATCAGATCTCCCATGCTCAAGCTCACTGCCTAGCATTCGACAAATGTTGAGGTACTCCCAGGGTATTAGCCAGACATTGTGATGTTAATGGAATGGAACCATCACTGAATTACTGTCTTGAGTAGCTGAAAGCTGAGAAACTGTTTCCAGATGCATGTTGTGATTCAAAAAGTAATCGTGGGATTCTGAACTCATTTAGATTGCTTTTGCTGATTTCCGCAGGATTAGTCATAGCTTAAAGTTAGGCCCTTGCTTATGTAACTTGCTGAGTAGGACAGAGAGGTCAAACTGCAGCAGCCTGAGGAAGAGCTGAACAGAACTCAACTCATGTGATTAACAGGCCTGCCCCTGCCGAAAAGGCCTTTCTGCCCCATCCGTTGCACGAAACCGTACCAGTACACCATCATTAAGGGCAAGGAAGCTGGTGAGGGGCCTGGTGCACAAGTCTTCTGAGGAGCGGCTGAGGAAACTGGGGTTGTTTAGCCTGGAGAAAAGGAGGCTGAGGGGAGACCTTATCGCTCCTTACAACTACCTGAAAGGAGGTTGTAGTGAGGTGGGTGCTGGTCTCTTCTGTCAAGTAACTAGTGATAGGACAAGAAGAAATGGCCTCAAGTTGCAGCATGGGAGGTTTAGATTGGATATTGGGAAAAATTTCTTTCCTGAAAGGGTTGTCAGACATTGGAACAGGCTGCCCAGGGAAGTGGTGGAGTCACCATCCCTGGAGGTATTCAAAAAGCATGTAGACAAGGCACTTCATGACATAGTTTAGTGGGCATGGTTGATGGTTGAACTCGATGATCTTAGGTCTTTTCCAACCTAAATGATTCTATGATTCTATCATTCCTGGACTGGTTAAACATTTTTCAAATGGCTAATATAACAAAGTAGTCCCAGTCAAGTTCTCTAACTCAGTAATTGCCAATGTGTCTGGTTCATAATTTCTCTCTTCCTCTCCCATATTATCGTCCTTCTATAGGAACAGGTGACAGAGCCATCAGTGTCCTGAATTGCTGCTGGGTTGCCTGCGCAGAAGGGCAAACCACCCTTGAACCACATGCCAGCCTGGCCAGCCTCAAGTGGATGCTGTTGCCATCATCCATCTCTGAACTTCTCCCACTGTTGCCTTTTTCTGTGATGTGGCAATCTGAGCATTTTGTTTTGAGATAGAAAGGCTGGCTGTCCCTTGGTTTGTGTAAAGGGATGGGTGAATAACACAAATGGCACAGCTGGAATACAAGTACGGGTTGTATGTATTGTGGAAGTTTATGCTTGCTAAGATACAAACACTTGCCATATCTTCAAGCTTATTTCTCCTTTGGCACTCCAGATTCTTTGATTTCTTCTAGCCACTTGATGAATGAAAAAGGTTAAAATATGGGTCTATGAAAAGGTGTAAGGACTTAAATTTACCATGTGAATGGTCCTGTTGATCTCTTAACTGCTTATGCACATGAAGTGTTTTCAAATCATAGGTGAAATGTTGTCCCCGTTCCAGTCACTGGCAATTTTCAGTTGACAAAACATCGCTTTGTGTCTCACATCAAATTGTCAAACTGAAGTAAAACAGCAAAGCTTCCACAAATCCGTGAGAAAAAACAACCTCAGAAATTCTACAGGCCTCATAATCCCACAATTTATGATACAATACTAAATGTTATTAACTAAAATGTAGTAACTTGGATGCAAAATTGTTGTAACATACATGCTATTATAAATATTTCAGAGGATATAGTAATATGCTTTATTATTTTAATTACTCTTTTTCCAGAAAGTACAGGTTTACATTATGGAAAAAAAAAAGCTGGGTTTTTTGGCCTTTTTTTTTCCAAAAATCTTACCTGTGATGAATAATTAATTTAAAATGTTTGATTGTGTTTAATATCTGTAAAAGATGTTGTATCAGGACAAAATAAATTTGATATGCATAACTTTATGTACATATATCTAACAGGATTTCTTTGTATTTGCAGCCTCCCTTGTTAATCTGAGAGGTGGGACAGCAGCAGTGCTACATTTGTATTATTTATAAATGTAAGATATATGTAATACTGTAAGGAAAGGAAGCTTGGTGGTGTTCTGAACCTCTGTGTTCCTTACCAGAAAGTTCATTATTTTCATCCTTCCTGAGATGGAAATTCTCAGTGAGGTAGGTAGAACAACAAGCAAACACAATCTGAGTTTGTATGTAGAGTAGAATTCAAGAAAAAGATTTATTTCCTCCTTCTTCCTCCCAGCCTCGAATACAAAACACTTAGGTACTATTTTTCTTAACGGTTGGAGAACATTAGGTTTCCTGGTAGAGTTCCATATTTCCAGGGAGGTTGTTACAATGAAATTTCTATTATATTTGTGAGAAGCCAAAACATTGATTATATTTTAGCAAAAGGTTGGTGGTTTTTTTTTCCTTACTGACTTGCTGCATGTAGAAACATTTGACCATGGGTATATCTGAACCATTTTGAAAGTGGAAAGTCTTGTGTTTATCCCAGCTGTTGTGGACATGGTCTTTGTGAATTATGGAAACCAGCACAGAACAGAGAAATGGGAGAAAGGGCAGGAAATGTTGCTGAAACTTAGAAGGAAAAACAAGCAAATGCAGATACATGTGTTAATCAAAGGGATCCACGCCTTTTATATTGTTATAGGTACAGAAATGGAAGGAAAACTCAGTGCTGCTTTTTTTTCCTGCTAATGAGCACGCATATAGAATGAGAGAGAAATGTAGTATGAAAGTTTCTATTTAATTTGCATCAGAATTATTATTCGTGAGGCCAGTAACTTACTTAGTGAATCAGAATGTCAGCAACAAGCAGTTGTTCTGTACAGCAAATAACAAGCTATGGTTGTCCACACTTGTGTCCCTTTTTCCCTCTCTCTTCAACCCCCTGCAACATAAAGGAGGGTAGCAGACACATAAAGCAAGTCTAATACCCCAGGGAAGTCTGGCTAATAGGTTTCTACTGAGATAGTTTTAAAGAAAAGTGTGAAGTCTGCTACCAAGTTACAGTGATATAGATGTGCTTGCTTGAACTTGCAGTGAGAGTGAGCGTTTATCACTGTGAAAAGATTTCCATTCATCTTTAAAATCACCTCTCTGGCATACTTAAGGAACCCTATTGTAACTGCTTGATCTGTCAGGAAAAGAATGCAGTAGATGTGAAAGCTGCAGAGTTTTGAGGAAAGGTCCAAGTTGGGTTCCATGCTTTTGGCCTTACTGGATTAAAATGTGGGAAGTTTATGGCTGACCTGGACATCGCACCATTTGTCTCCAGTGAGATTGGTGCACACTGAATGGTTGGGTTGGTACGAGGGCTCTGCGTGGAAAGTATTTGATGAGAAAATGTGTACATATAGACCTGGCTGGAACTCATGTCTATGTGTACCCGGCGTGTAAGGAATAGTTGCCACGCGGCACCAGGTATGACACTCAAAATCGTCTTTAAGGGCAAAGAGGAAGCATGCCTTCTATGTAAGTAAAGCCAAGAATTTCTTGTTACTATAGTTGAAATGTGAAGAATCTAATAATTATTAATACAGATCTAACTGCTACAGAAAAAGAAAGAATTACACTGCAGTGAAAATTTTTATGCACACTGCTGGGTTTCTGCTTCTTTTCCTGCTCACTGTTCTGTGGCTCCCCTGGGTCTGAAGGTTGGCAGGTTCATTCTGGGCTGTATGGGGATGTCACAGCAAGTGGTCAGCATGTGGAGTGCTCTACTGGGACAAATCGGACATTCCTGTGGATAGTTTCTTCTTCCTTGCTCCAGGATCCATGTGGGGTCATTTTTCATTTGCTAACAAGGTTTTACACTCTTGATCTTTCTTCACCGGTCTGCAGCTCTGTTACATCCAAATTTACTGTCTATATCGTGACATTTGTGCATGTTAGATACCACTTCTTTGTTCTCTGTGTTATCCCTAAAAGCAGTCCCGTGCGGCTCCTTTAACCTGCTGCATTTCTTTAACCAGCTACGGGTGAGTTGTTTGTAGCTGCGCAGTTTCCAGTGCCAAGGTTGCGCCCGCTTGCGTTGCGTGCCCGTGCTGCACCCCACGTCTCCGCTCCTGGTGACACAGGTAGTTACGAAGTAGTTGTCTGGAGGTGTAGTGTGCTCTTTTGGGGTAACGGTTTGTGAGGGTTGTTTTAGAGATGAACTAGGCCACTTGTTATTGTGGACCAGGTTCTCATCAGACTGCCGGGTATCGTTTGACTGACAATATATAAATTTGTGAGAGGAGAAGGATGAAGCTAATAACCAAAACACCCCTATTTTGTCTAGATTGGACAACCTAGAAACCTCGATGGAGGACTTTCCGTCGAGTTAATAATCCAGCATTGAGACTCAAAGACATTATTGTTTTCGGTAACAGATGCTGGCCGATCAATAATGGCTATGGAGAGCTACGCTTAACAAGGATTACTTCGGGTTGGCTATTTAGCCCATAACCACATATAGGTCTGTAGGAGCTCCGGCTGCCCCCGGGAGGGCTGGGGGCCCGCAGAGCTGCCGCCGGCTCCGGGGCGCGGCGAGGAGGCCAGAGCCGGCGGGGAGGCGCGGGGCGCCGCCTCCCCCTCCCCCGCTGCCGCCCGCCAGAGGGCG
>VYZV01011602.1:50007-75208 GCA_013401275.1 Pandion haliaetus
ATTTTGGGGCGGCGAATTCTTTATCCGACATTTTGGGGTGGCTAATTCTTCCAGCAACTTCTTAAAGGGGCTGCCTCTGCAGCCCCTCTCCCCTGCCACCAAGGAAAACCACGCCACACAAACCCATAACAGGGGCCTGGAGCACAAGTCTTCTGAGGAGCGGCTGAGGGAACTGGGGTTGTTTAGCCTGGAGAAAAGGAGGCTGAGGGGAGACCTTATTGCTCCCTACAACTCCCTGAAAGGAGGTTGTAGTGAGGTGGGTGCTGGTCTCTTCTGTCAGATGGCTGGTGATAGGAGGAGAGGAAATGGCCTCAAGTTATGGCAGGGGGGGGTTAGATTGGATATGAGGAAAAATTTCTTCACCGAAAGAGTTGTCAGATACTGGAACAGGCTGCCCAGGGAAGTGGTGGAGTCACCATCCTTGGAGGTTTTAAAAAAGCATGTAGACAAGGCATTTCAGGACATGGTTTAGTGGGCATGGTTGACGGTTGGACTCAGTGACCTTAAAAGTCTTTTCCAACCTAAATGATTCTAGGATTCTATTCTATGATTCTATAAAAAAACTCCATATTAGGTTGCTTGAGTAAATACTTGCTTTAGTTAACATCTTCATTAAATTTTCATAATACTGTTTCTTTGTCAGTCTCCCAGTTGCCAGTTTGGCTAACGTGAAAATAGGTGACAAATGTTAGGAGCATACTATAGTTGTGCTTGTGTTTATTTAAAACAATTTTGCAAAATCTTGTTTCCTGAAGCACAGCAGGAACAAAAATGATCAGAAACCCAGCTGGCCTATGCCAGTGGTCCGTGCCTCAGAAGTTCAGTCTCTTGTTATTTTACAGCATCATGCCTACAGAAGGTTCTATTTTTCTGCTTCCAACACAAATGGACTGTAACTCAGTATATTAGCTGCTGCATTTATAAGTTTGAAAAGCCTCTTGGTGCTTATCTCAGCTTGTATTTTATTATGTCATTAGATTCATGGCCACAGTATCTGTTGCCGAAGTGCCAATTGTTGTTGAGCTTGGTGTATGTGCTTTAAAAATCTGTTATTTTTAATTGCCTAGGCTCTACTGAGGGCAGCATTGCACTATTTCAATAATATGGAGGATTTCTTTGTTGAAGTGTTGGAAAGGGAACTAAAAGTGTAATTAGTTTGCTTGAATTCTAATGTATGTATGTTAAGCCATCACCATATTCCTATCTGAAATGCTCTTGTCTCCAAACTGCTCCTGCTTATGTTTTGGCCATCTGTGAAAGACTACTTTTTGGGGATTGTAGACTGTTTATTTTTTTTTCTTAATTTGCTAGTGGGACAGCCATTCATTTTCTGGGTGAATTAATGTTCTCTGAAGTTCTTCCTAGCTCTACTTAGACATTGATTTCAGATACTGGAGTGAAGCTAGCTGAAGTTCTGTTGTCCAAAAGCCTCTTTAAATATTTCTCTGTAATTGTTTGATACTATTCCTGTGATGAATTCTGACATCCATATCTCACCTGAGATTTTTAAATACTATCAGGCTATGATGGAAACAACTCTGAAAATGTGTCTAGGTTTTTCTTGGGTTGCAGTAGTTCTTTTGTTACTTCATTCCTTGTTAGATGTATTGCACAAATGAACAGGCTTACATTCCTCTTCCTCACTAACAACAAGCTCTATAGCTAAAACCTCCCAACAGTTCTTGGACTAAGTCTGAACTGTTCCCTTACTGTAAAGCTCACATGCATGTTAATAATGTTCTGGTAATAAAATTTAGTGGAAGGATTGCTCGTTCACTGCAACTGAGATGTTTTTAAACTGATCTGTATATTTAGATGAAATAGTCATAGACTTAATTTGCTTGAGACCTTTCAAAATTAATACCATAAATGCAGTGCAATCCATAATATATCCATTGCTTCCACTTTCAGATTACGTGTTAAAATTCTAGATTCTAGTATAAAACCCCTGTTTCCTCCTCTCCCTCTTATAATGGCTTCCTATGCCATGGAAGCTGCTTTCCAGCTGAGACTGATCAGGTGATTCATTTTTGGATCTTGCAGTTTTAACAAGGTTTAACTGATTCTATTTAAGTGAAGTGTTGGGGTACATTCTGTCCTGCCCCTCCATCTCTGTGTCTACAACAGTTTATCTTCATGGCAAGGTTTTCCACAATATCAAGATCAACCCTATTTTTTTAATTAGAACAGGTATGTTTTATGGATAACTTTAAATTATTTCCCAGTGTTACTAGATCTAGTGTCTTTTGTGTGTGTGTGTGTAAAATGTCAGTGTGCAATCTGTTTCCTTCCTAGCCACAGCTTTCTTTTCTTCTGCAAGGATTTATTCATGTCAAATAAATCCTGTAGCCTCATGAAATCTGCTTATCACCTTAGTTCTTAAAATGTTTATTCCTTAAAATGTAAGAGTTTATCTTGCCAGGCAGTGGACAGTTTTTGTTGACTTTATTTATGAAAAACAAGGTTCTTTGGCATACTTTCTCCATTAGCTTTCCATCATTTTTCCCTCTTTGTAGAACAAAGATCAGATGCCAGTCTATACCAGTGCTGTTGGGGAAGATCCTGTCATGTCATGTGTGATGTTAATCTTTTACACCACTCTACTTGGCCCAGGTCTAGCTAGTCTTTGACTGATCAGCAGGACTCTCCACAGCAAAATGATCAGTCTGGCACGTGACTGGCAATAGACTGTGTGAAGGTATCTTGCTGAGATGACAAGTCCTGCACTTCTCTGGTGAGGGTAGAAAAGCTGATGGGGTACCTGGAGTACTGCACTCTTAGCTTCTCAAAGACGTCAAGTCACTGCAGGGAGTCCCTCATAGCCTCAAAAAATTAGAGTAATTAGGGAACATTGTACTGGAGTGAAAGAGAGGGAGGAAGAAGTTCCAGCCATTATCAGTGGCCTCCTGAAACCTGTCACATCCCAGTTTCTCAGGACAATGACTCAGGTTTGCTGATTCCCAGGTCAGGATTAAGGTGAAACGACATTAACTCAAAAAACTCAATTTTTATTTGCTTACAGCAAGAATTGGCATTCTCACCACCAAAACTGGTATGCTCACAAAAATATTGGCATGAGGCTATGTCAGTAAACTGTGTAACATGTGCTAACCATACATCACCAAACATATACTATAGGCTTTGCTTATTTGGGAATCAGTTCAGGGAAGGCAATAAGGGGAGCCCTCCCGTTGAGTCATGATGTTCAGAGCAGACCCCCTTGCTTTCTAGACTCCTCCTCAGCGAGGAGCCCAGGGGTGGCTGAATCCACTCCTAGTCAATGGTTTATGCCTAAAGGGCTGAGGTGTAGGGATTATGGAAAAGGGAAAGAGACAGAGAAGAGAAAGATTTCACCGGTCCTGGGTCCAGCATGGGTGCAGTCAGCCGAGGGGTCCGGTTCCGGTGGGCTTGCACACATGGGGCTTCAGTTTGTGTCCTTTTATCGTCCTTGCCCCTCCTTTGCGTGAGCACTCGAACTCATTAGGCTAATTAGGTAGCCTTTGGGCCGTGGGCTTGGGGGTCATTTGGGGAGTAGCTTCCCCTTCCCTGTTGCCGCACCTGGTGAGCTGCCCTGTTCAGCACATCAGAACAGCACACCAGACCAGGGAGCTGTGCACCCTCCAGCACGCCCTCCTGCTCCTAGAGCTGATGGGTGCTGATGTGCTTCTTTTCATCTGTGGTTGCTTGCTAGGCCGAGTTAGTTGTTATGCAGTTAGTCCTTAAACAGAACTTGCCCCACCACAATGTTTGAGACATTAACTCCTTCAGTCTCTCACAAAACCACACAAATCCTTGTCCAAAAGTTTTGAGTATCGTAGTACCCAGTATGTGTTGCTCTTTTGATGCTTTTTTCTATCTGTAGTGCTCGAGTCAGATGATAATACCGGTAACTACTAAAAGCCCTGTATCATCTGTAGTTTATGAATAGAAAATTCTGGAAACAAGATTTCTTTGTCCATTTCTTCCCCTGCACCCCCCCAACTTTAAACAGTATTTTGCATTTAGAGAATGAACACCTAAATATTGCCATACTAGTTGAATTTTTTCCTGAACTTGCATATTTGTATCTTGCATGATTTAGGTTTCTTGTTTAAAAGGCAGAAAACACATTGATGGTTTAATTTAGTATTTCAGACTTGCCCTCATTTTCAGATTCCTCTATCAAGTTTACTTGGAACTTCATTTTATCTAACCTTTCCCCTCTCCTCTTGGCTTTTGTTTTGCCTGACTTCTATTTGTAGCATCATCCAAAACTTTCATATTTATACTTATCTTGCAAATCTGTCCATAAGACTTCACTTCTGTTATGTGGGTAGAGCTTGTAGTATAAAAACCTTGTCTCTATTAAGTGTGTGCATTTAAGTGGTCAGCGTATGACATTTGTATTTCTCCTTCCTTATCCATACCAACATCTGCATTTGTTTTCTGATATATTACCTATTCTGCTTACCTACATTGTCTGATACCAGCATGTTCTTGGTCATTTTCTTACCTGTTGAGTCCATAGTTTGTCTTCATAATGCTTAATTTCTTCTAGGATTTGCATTTTAATATAAAATTGCTCATTTTAGGGCCTCAATATTTGGGTGCTCAACTTCTGAAATGCTTCTGAACTCTGATCTGTTGAAGGGTGAGGTGCCTCTAAGTTCTGAAAATAAAACCTTTTGAAAGTGTTTCAGGAAAGGTGTACAAAATTACTATTTAGTTTTGAAAATGTATTTTGGAATTGTCTTGAATCTCTTCCCTTCAAGGTCATCTTGCAGGACTTTACAGATTAAACTGACTTCTGTTTTATCTTTGCTTTCCTCCAGCTGTTCTCTTGGCTCTTTGTTTTAATTGTTTGATCTCTGACTTTCTGATATGCCCTTGCTTGTCATTCTGCAAAGGTACCAGAATCCTTTTGACAATCACTAGGCTTTATTATCAGCAAAATTGATGTCTAGCCCATTAACTATTGAAACTGTAAAAGGTACCTACACTGTAGTGCTAGAAGGTGAATATGATCATCTTCCCATAATAGATATTCAGTAGATTTGAAGGAATTTGTGGAAGTTGGATAATTCTGCACTAATGGGATCTTTTAAATGTTTCAGTAGTGATGAATGGGCTCCTCTCAGCCCTACCTTACACATCACACACTGTTTTTATACAGCAGCTTTTCCCAGTCAAATGCGTGGTAACTGCACTGGCTTTTTTTGTGCAGAAAATAGGACCTGTCACCTCACAGAGGTGACTTCTCATGTCAGGGCAAAATGTATACATGAAATTGGGAAGTTTAAAGTGCTTTAGGCAAAGGTGCCTATTTTGGCTTCTTCTGCAGAAATACCTGCATACATAATAGGATTTGAACAAAACCATTTCACTAAGGTATCTCTTTATTAGAAAAGAAGAAGAGATTGGTCTAAAGTTTCCTCTTCCACTGTGGCTGCAGTCTGCTATGTTAAAATTGCTCAGTCATCTTTGAATAGAGTGCCATATTCACTGCTCTCAAGTATACATGAGACTGGAATTGCTAAATCATCGGATTTAAACCCTTAAAATCAGTACCTGTTGACAGTTTTCTTTGTTCTTGTAAGTTCTCCTGAGCATCTGTACTAGTACTTGAAACACATTTACCAAATTTCTTGCCTTGTGGAAGCTTCTTTCTGCTCTGCTGTTCTGCTTCCTTCTTTTCTTCCTCTATTCATGCTTAGTTAGAAAATGCATTTTAGGTTTACTTGGTAAGAGACTGCTGGGGGGAAGGGACCTTCTGCCCCATGTATCATATTAAATTAGCTGGGGAGATGACTGCCTCAAACTTGCTGTTGGTGAAAGGTGCTCCAGACTTACTTGTCTGTGAATATGAAAATCTACTAAGAAATGGAAATACTTAAAACTGTCCGTGAGGCTACGAATTTCCATCAATACTGCAATAAAAAGTTGAAGGTTAATGAGCTTATAATATTTGCATAGACGAAAGGGAGAGAAGAGCAGAAGACAGAAGTAAACCATTGTCCATTTGTGTGTAGGACACATGGAATTTGCAAACCATCCAATGTTAGAATAGACTTTATAGATGTTGAAAGGAAAATTTGCTAACAATAAAAGAATCAACAGAACCCCATAAATAGCTTAATTTCATTGTTTAAAATGTTTTTATGTATTAGTTCTGATTGAGAAAGGTTTTGCTTTTAAGTAAAAACTTACTTTACACACTAATATTATCAGCCACAATACTAAAATCCTATCTTAAACACATTCTAAATAAAGTATCTTATTCAGATCAGTTGACAACATAATTATTATGGTTCACCATTAATACTTACTTTCATGAATAATAGCTGTGTACTGTTTACCACACGTCTGTCTTCTCTATGATTGCTTTTATTTAGAATTCTGGAAAACTGTTGAGCGGTGAAGACAGTATTCCTCACTGCTTTTTATACACACAAGTGATAAGCAAACAAATGGCACTTTACTGCAATATATTGTTGTCATTCTAGGGTACTGTCTCATATGTATCTCTGGTAGCATTTATTATAATAAGCACTCAAAATATTTCCAGATTTTTCCACATCTTTTTTTTCTTGTTACAGAATAAGACTTTGAGATGTTGGTGATCACCAACTCTTAAAAGAACAGAACGGGGAAGATAAGATATATCTAAGGGGAATATAGGGGATTCTAAGGGAGGAAAAAGAAAATTAAAAGCAGAGTGAATTGGTGAGAACTTTTATATTGATTAAGTTTCTTCCTTCAAAGCTACACTTTTTAATTAGCAAGTTCAAAGTATTAGTTTTCAAAATTCAGGCTGCTGCTCAAACTAAATATTAGACTGACTTAAAATCCATGTAATTATTATTATTTTATTAAATCCCGGTTAACCGAAAGTATTGCAGACGTGCCATACGGCTTTTTTGGACTATTTCTGCATTAGCAAGTAGTGTGGTGCAATAGGAGCAAACATGTAGAGCCATGCAGTTGTTGCTGAGGAGCTTGCATCTGTGTGACATGACTTATCAAAGGGTTTTATTTTGGACTAGTTCTGATTTGGTTCTATGAACTGGAGATCCATTAGCAGTTGCAGCACATCCTTTGGTTTAGTTTTATCCCAAAGAAATACAATTTGTGCACTCTATGATGCAAGGTAGTGTGGTGAGTAGGAAAAAATGCACAAAAATGGGCGAAGCTAGACTGAATATATGAGACAGTGTTAGGAAGCAGTAGGAGCTGCTTTTGGTCTAGGTCTCAATCTTGCAATTAGGTTTGAACTTTATTTAGTAAATAAGTCTTTTTTTTCTAGGTATTAAGATTTATGATAATCATTTTGAAATGGGTCAATACCTCTGAATGTTGTTCACATCTCAGTAATTACAAGAATGAAATTAGTTATTTTTTTAAATTGTTCAGTTTGAAAAGTCAGGATTTGACAACTATGTCAGCAAGCACTAATTAAAGACTCCAGACTTCATTTTGATCTTTGAAACATGTAGCCCAGTCTAGATTAAAACAGATGAAATTAGAAGTATATTGTGTTTTTTTGACTAATAGGGGGGAGCGCATTATTTATTTGTTGATGAACATATATTTTGAAAAAAAACCAACCCAACTTTTTTCAATTTAGTAGTTTCTTGAGTTTTCTCATGTCCTGGTCATCTGAATTACAATCTGTTCAGGTTTTTATCTGCTAAGATTGGAGGCAATTGTGTTGATGTCAACACGTTTTCTGCTCCTGATAATGGAAAATGCAGGCACATTTATAAATTCTTTGTATGACTGTTTCTCAGTTTGCTGCAGGACACTTGTTTGTACCACTAGTTGAAGAAAATCTCCTGGTGTCCCATCAACATAATGCAATCCAAATTAACTGCTGACCACAGGTGAATTATTTCTGGGTCACAAAACCCTTACTGGACCTTTTACTGATTTTCTAGTTGTGGGAACTTTAGGTTAGTAATTGGCAACATTGTCATACGCATGTTGAAATTTATTCCCGCTATTGTTGAAGAACAACCCAGTAAAGTAAATCACTGGCTACCAGCGTCTTTCCTACATGAAAATTTACATCAATGATAATTCTAGGTTTTTGAGACAGAAATACATTGTAGTAGAAGCTTTCTTTTTGATGATGAAGTTAGTGTATAAGGATTAATATTCCAGCTAACTGCCTAAAAAGTCACTTCAGATACAAATACTTATGGTAGCTATTTTCCCAGTCAATGAGTTGCTGGATCTAGTGTGCAGGCACTCAGGAGTCAGTGCTTTGGTTATACATTCAAGTATATTTTCTGGCAGCTAACTTGTGTTCAGAGGATTTCAATATAATGTACAGTAGGAAAAAGGAAGAAAATTACTTCCTCTTCATTAAAACTCCTCCTTTTTTTGCCTCTTATCTCAACTTATAGTCAGGAACATTTCAAATCGCTTTCTTAACTTGCAGTTATTACCTTCATATGATTGGATAAATGCTTCCCTCTTTTCTTTAATGTAAGATTGTTTGACAACAGACTTACATACAACATCTTGCTCTTGATTTATTAAAGCAGGGTACTGCTGTGGCCTTTCCCTGAACCCTTTGAAACTGCATGTAATATATTACAAAAACTCAGTTCTTTTTAAAAATGATAACCAGGCATCTGAGAGTAGAACAGAAGTAGAGATTCTCTCTAATGGAAGACAGTAGATTATTACTTTAGGCTTCCTGAGGAGCAAAAGATGATAAAATGTCTATTTATTGGATATCATGCTTTGTTAGCAACATGGGTTTGTAAAACCTTGTTGTGGCCTTTCGATACTTAAAGGGGGCCTATAGGAGGGATGGGGACAGACTTTTTAGTAGGGCCTGTAGCAATAGGACAAGGGGTAATGTTTTTAAACTAAAAGAGGGTAGATTCAGATATAAGGAAGAAATGTTTTTTACAATGAGGGTGGTGAAACACTGGCGCAGGTTGCCCAGAGTGGTGGTAGATGCCCCGTCCCTGGAAACATTCCAGGTCAGGTTGGACAGGGCTCTGAGCAACCTGATGTAGTTGAAGATGTACCTGCTCGTTGCAGGGGGGTTGGACTAGATGACCCTTAAAGGTGCCTTCTGACCCAAACCATTCTGTGATTCTACGATCATCTAGGGAGAAATAGAGCAAAGGTTAAAAAGGTCATGACCATCTTGGAGACGCTCCCAAATAACTGACTTGTTAAACAGAAGCAAATTACTTCTGTTACAGTTGTATTGTAAAATATTACTTTAAATCATTCATGGTTTTTATTTGAAATAATTGAAATTGAAACAATGTTTTGCCCTGAATTCTTGGACTTGATGCTCTGATAAATATTGGTACTTACGTCTTTAAAACATGAAAAATATTTGAAACGTGTGTTGTAGTTTTCAGTGTTTAAGGAAATTGTTAGAATATGGAGAAACAGTAGTGTACAGTGTAGTATTTGACAGTGGCAATTCCTAGCAGATTGACTGACCCACTGGGTTTAGAGGTAGGGCATTTGCTCTTACTTTCTGTCATTTTAGAAATCCTTCAGAGTGTCTACAGAAGTGACATGTTTGTGAAAATAAAGCTGTAGGGAGACTTCAGTGTGTATTCCACAGCTCTACTTCGTCAAAGTAGTCATAATGAATGACTGGAAGAGCTTGGCTTATTTAACCTCCCAGGGGAGGGCTGAGAAGAGGGTAGATAGGCTAGCTCTGAATGTGTTTTAGGATTAATTTCTGAAAAGAAGATAAGAGTAGGGAAAATGTTGTTAAGTGCTTGTAGAGCATGTAGAGCAAAAATTAGGAAAAGATTTCTAATTCTGGAACTGTGCAATTCAGCAACAGTGTCTAGGGTTTAGGATTCCCCCTTCTGCCCTCCCGTTCTGGGTTTCATGAGGGAGTTTAATAAACTTACAAAGCACAGGGATGTATGCAAGATACCTGCAGATACCGGTATACTGGACTCATTAACAGCAGAGTCCTATACATTACTGTATTTTTCTATAATGTGTTATAAGTTTGCTAACTGCTCTGATCAGGTGACTCAGTAATAAAACAATAAACATATTACTGCCATGTTTTGTATTTCACCACAGTTCCGTATCTGTTTATATGTAATACTTAAAATGTCACATAGGGCATATAATAGGTAGTGGTGACCAACATCCAGTTTGAATTGTGTTCTAAAAAGCATGTTCTCGCTAAACCATACACTTAGGGCAAGGTTTAGTTATGCTTAGATGAAATTCAATGGACTCCATTCTGCAGGGAAACAAACCAAGCACAGGTCTTCTAGAGGGGATCTTAGAGGATGTGACTTCGCTCTGGCTCTGGAAATCCCGTTTCAGCTGGGCATGGTCTCTGCCATCCTGGGTGCTTACAGAGCAGCTTGTAGCCTATGAAATCTTAGCTCTTTTCTTTGTTTTTACACCATACTGTTTTGTTCTCTGGAAGTTGTGCATTTCTCATAGGTTTTGGGAGATATAATATGAAATTGCATGTATTACAGAAAGATTTCAGATATTTGTTTCAGGTTAGCAATTCTCTTAATTATTTCTTGCAAATTCTTTTATTCTGAATGGTCTTTTTCCTCATTGGATATGCGGTTCCCCCAAGGTTTTTCACATGTTAATGAAGACTTTTAATGTTTAGATTCAAGAACCAGAGTTTGATTTCAGTTCTGTTGATGATTTGCTGTGAAATTGAGCATGTCACTAGTGTCTTTGTACTTCAACTTGCATAAATAATACTAAATGATTTTAAAGGTACATATGAGGCAGTGTCTATGTGTTTTGAATTGGTTTGGAGATGTGCATCTAACTCCTTTATTCACACTTCAGTTCTTTGTGTAGAGTTTGCAATTGTAATCCGTGGCAGGTATTGCTGCTCTCACTGTGCTGATACAGTAGTTGGTATTTGGGGTAAAAATGTCTTATAGTGTATTTCAGACCACAAGTGATTTCATTTTTTGGTTTGCCCTTTTAAAGTCAGCTCAGTTGTGAAAGTGAGGAGGGTAGTTTCTTGGTCTTCAGAAGTGATTAAATTATTTTATTTAGATTAAATTTGACTTGTCATATGTAAAGTGTTAGTATCTGTGAAGGTATATGGGCTCTCTAACTGTTGAAACAATAGTTTCAAGATGAAATAACCAGTGAATGCATTACAGGGTATGGGTGCATTTGTACGAGAGTTTTATGAGATACACAGAAACAGTGTGTAAGTTAGTTATCACTACTTTGACTATCTAGCCATCCCCTGATGAGCTAGCCTGTGCATGCCCTTTCACTCCCCAGAGTTGACATCAGGTATTTTTTTTGCCTTTTTTCTGTCCTTGTACTGAAGGTAGAATAAATAAAATGAATAGGTCAGCCCAGTTCCACTAGGTTCACAGTGAAAATCCATAAAATGAGAAAGGAAAAGCAACAGACATCCTCCTGTATTTTTGGAAGAGGCTGTTTTACCCGTACAGTGTTTTTTAAGCATCTCTTTTATTAAATCAGAATTGATGCATTGTTAGAGATGAGTGGAAGGAAAGGTATATGCAGGACGTGTTATTTTCATGTTTTAGAGGAAGTTGGGTAGAGAAAAGGAGCAGGCTTATGACAATGTCCAAAAGAAAAGATACCTTGCAAAAGTATCAGATCAGCTCAAGAAAAAGTGTTTTTTCTTTATTGTCACTCCTTTGATCTGCACAAAGGAAAGAGTTGGGGTTTTTTTGTTAAAGAAGAGATACCTGAGTATATGGTACAGCTACTTAGATTATGTAATTTACTTATTACCTTTTGCATGGGCAAGTGTTGTTTGTATCTAAAATGAATACAACTTCAGCCTTTAGTGTGATACAGACACTGAATGTATTAACTACTTTTATCTCTGTCTGGCTCCTGTTGTACATGAAATACATGGCCACATACAAATACTAACATAACTGCAGGGTTTGTATCCTTGTAAAAACAAATGCTCTTGTAAAGACAGAGGTTTGCCCTTTTATCTTCCTATCTGCAGTCCCATAAGCAAACATATTTTTATGATTTTACCATGAAGTGGTTACATTTTAGTGAAATACCAGATGTTGAGCATACTGTTACTAAGATTCGCCACTTCCACTAAAAACCTCTGGATTTCCTTGGTTTTGCAATAAATTGAAACTAACCAGGAACATATTTGATAGATTGGCTGGAACTAGAACCATGAATCAGAACCGCTGGTATTTTAGATGCAGGTGATTATCCTGTTCTAAATTAGAGTTTTGGCATTGTTTCTTTTCAATTTGGGTCATTCACAATAGCATAAATATTTTTTAAAACAGTAGATTGTTATTTTTTGATAGGATTAATGCAGTCCTGAGAGACACCATTATTCTTGAGAGTGGTAGAGATGTTTTCTTTAGTGTATGAAGTTTGGAGGTTTTATGTATTTCTAGGTGCTGTGCTTAACTGCCCTTAAAAAGGATTTAAAGTAAACTTGACAGAGTCAGCAAGTAGCGTGAACTTCATCTTACAGCTTTTCCGAGAGAGTAAGTTATTTTTCTGTTTAAATGTGAATTTTATGTTAATGGAATTGGCTTATATTCCTGAGAAGTGTTCATCAAACAAAGATGTTTGGCATATGCATAGTGTAAGTGGAAAGGAATTAGGCCCTTGAGGGATCAAGATGGTTTGTCTTAGGAGCTGCTGAATCTGCTAGCCTGCGAGAGGCAAGGCTGCTGCAGCTCCGTGTTCCCAGGTCCAGCCAGTAGCGAGGCTGAGCATGTGTTCCCAATAGGCACATGTGCACCCATACACACACTACGTGTACATATATATGTGGTCATCCATGTAGATCAACACAGAAACCGCAGCACTCTCACAAAAACAAACTGCACCAATGGCCTGACCTTGTTTCACCTTTGTGGCTGGTCAGGATGAAAGCCTGTTTGTGGAACGTGTATACATAAATACACTTATCCACAATATGGATGCCTCCAGTAGCTGATCTTTGACACTCAGTCTATGCAGCCGCAGGTCTTGCATCCCTGGTCTCTGCATTTGCCAGCACGTGGGTATGTGAGGCTTGCTGTGTGGCTTGTAGCTTCATTCCAGTTGCTGGTGCTCAGCCCTCCTCCTGCACACCCCCACACACACGTGCACTCGCTGTGGATCCTCCCAGTAGCTTTAGGCACTCAGTGTATCCAGTAGTTGAGCCCTGGCCTCCCTGTTGCCTCAAACACAGACACACAAGTGGAAATGGGTCTTTCTGGTACCTGGTGGAGATTTATAACCCTACCAGTAGCTGACCCTTGCACCCCAGAGGCTCTCCTATAGCTGGGACCTCCTGTTTCCTCCAGTAACCAACTGTCAGGCCCCTTGGTCCCCCCAGGGTCTGCCTCACCTGTGGCTGCTCTGATACGTGGCTCCAAAGCCTCTTCTCCTACTCCTAGTCCAGCTTGATGCTCAGGAGCGATTACACACATTGAAACACACACTCACACAACATGCATGCACCCACTCCCCCAGTTTCTGGCAGCATAGACATGTGCACCCCTACTACTCATGGTCCCCCTCCAGTTGCAGGCTCTCAGACTTCCAAAGACACACAGAGCCTCCTGCCCAGGAGTTAGAAATGGAATTTAAGGAGAAGACAGGACAGACTGCAGTGATCAGTGCAGGGCATGGACAGACAAGCCTCCTGAACAGCAATCTGTTTCAAGTGACCAACCCCTTTTTTACTCCTGTGTTTACCAATGGTTATTCCTCCTCAAACCGCCCTGATTCCTCTTTGCCTGGCCTTTTGTCTTCCCTAAGCATCTCATAAGAAGTTTTGTGCCATCCCAAACTGCTCTTCCCCTGAATCCCTTAATGAGTCCCATGCCCCTGTAGGCAGTAACCCCCTGTGAGAGTGTAAGGTGAGCAGGGAGCCTTTCCCTTCTCTTTAGCTGGTGAGTGTCACACCTGGACAGGCTGATGGCTCCCCTGGGACAGCCCTGGGTCAAGGTACTCAGTTTTCTCCAGTTACATTATTGGGGTTCCTACCCTGTTACTGTTCCTCTGTGCTTCTTTGTGTTTATGGTGAGGAGCTTTTAATCACATAACAGTTTGTATAATGGAAAGGTGGGATCATTTACCTGCTAGTATTAAGTCATTTTGTGTTAAAGTGCATTAACACCACCAGTGCTTTGTTAGGTTAATTGTTGTAATGGGCTGTACTTAGGTGGTGAGGAAGTTTATCTAAACTGGGAGGTTAGGCTCTTCTGGCAGGAAGATTTTTGTTTCAGTACTAATACAATTACCAAACCCAAAGGATTTAGACATTTGTGAGGTTGTTGAGACCCTAATGGTGCTGCAGTAGAGTATTGTGCTTCTAAATGTAGTAAATCAACAGTGTGATATACTGCCTATATATTGAGGGATGTATATCTCTCTCCCAGTTTTTACATGTGTGAACTAGTGAATAAGTTACGCACTTTGGTATATCAGAGGGCCGTATTTAAAGGAAGTTTTCTTGGAAACTACCCCAGAGTGATAGCTTGTCTGCTAGACATCAGGATCTATCACATCAAAGAGATTTCAAGTGACAAAAGAGCAAAGAAACTTATGAAAAGGTTTTCCTTTGTAGGAAGCTTCTTTGATTTTTCAGGAAGAAAAAAATACTAACTCCTCATTTTGATTTTTGTGTAAACCCATGGGGTTTTGTAATGATATTAGTGTGACAGGTCAAAGCTGAACTTGGCAAAGTAAAGAATGTTAGAACTCTCACAAGCTCTGTGTGACATGATTGATTATCCAGTGGAAGCCTTTGTAGAATACCCTACATTATTTATAAGTCTTTCTTTACAGTGTGGGATTTTATGATACGGTAGAGAAATGAATATGATATATTGCTTAATTGATTACATAGGACCTATACAAAGCATTTAACTTGAAGTGTTTTAGCTTTATATCTAATAGAGAATTAAGAAGTCATGTGTTGGAAGAAGCACTTTCCCTAAATTGCAGGTCACCTTGTTTCATACCATCCTAAGTCATCTATTCTGCAGGGCTACTTGCTGGTAAAAATCAACGAAGAACTAAGTAGTCATTCCAGAGTAATTTTTTTAAGATTAGTTGGTGTTTAGGAAAAAAAGTGCATACAATTCAAGTTTAATGTGAATATTTTTATTTTTCTTAAAGGAATTACCTACAGTTTTGCTTATTCATCAGATGGACGGGCATGAAGGTGCATGGACAATATTACCATTAATGAGAGAGTAAGTGTAATGAATGCCAGTTATTTTCAGAATTTGTTGTAACCAAGAATATAAATATTAATTACTCAGACCTCTTTTTTCAGAAGCAAAGTTTTTGAATGAGAGTTGCAGCCTTGTCTTTTCACTTTCTAACTTTTTATCTAAACTGTCCGAGGAAGACATGCTGCATTTACATGGTAGTATGTTGCAAAGTGTCAGGAAACAGTGATTCTTGTTTCAGAAAGTGCTAAAGCTCCATCGTGCTGAAGGCTATCCTTTCCCTAAAACTTGCACTTGAAATTGGTGCCAGAGGCTCGGCAGCTTCTTGAGGTTTAATTTAGTTAATATAATTTAGTAGAGTTACTCAGAAGGATGTTTTTGGTTTGGTTTGAGGTTTTTGCATCAGAGTGGTTGCAGGACAGGATGCTTTTCCTTCTGCTTTCCATTGCTTTCTGTGTGTGTAGAAACATGAAAATAGTGCTTGTATAGTAGTTATCTTTGAGATACATGTAAACTGTAAAAAGAAGCAAAAGGAGAATTAAAGTAAATTGAAAAACTCAAAGATGATGTTCCAGCTATCAGTCATCTTTGTTTTTCCTTCTTAGCTCCTGTTCCAATGACCTAGTGGTTCCTCTTCTGAATTATTTATGTCTTGGTGACAGGGTTTACAGATACAGCTCTTACAAGATAGCAAAACCCAGAAGCAAAAATAAAAATGCTCATTTGTGTGACAAAGCAGAAGAAAATTCTTCAGAAATCAGAAGAGGAATCTTAAGTAGAGGATTTCTATCTTGAGAATTCTGGAATATGAACTTCCTTGTGTCTACAGTTTCACCACTTTTGGCAGAATGAAGACGTGGAGTAGTTTAGAAGTATGTTGATGTTGGGTGGCTTGTGCTGTTTAGTTTTCTTAATGGACAGAAGAGGAGGAAGGGAGATCAGCCCATTCTGCAGCAGCTGATGATGCTTGAAATTGTGATATAAGATACATCCTTATCTGAAAACTGCTTTCAGAAGAATGGCTTTCCTCCATTCTGTAGTTGTCAGCATTTTTAAGGAAGGCCTCTAAACAGTTATGGCAATTCTTAATTTTTAATTCTTGGGCACAGTTTAACTTGGACAAAATACTTCATTTCAGAAGATGTAATCACAAGACATCAATGGATGTCCTATGACACAGTACCATTACTGTCTCCAGAACATTTCTTCTAAGTAACCATGTTCATTAAGTAGAGAAGAAATCCCTCTTTTAAATTACTACCCCGAAACCAGATATTACCTGAGTATCTCCAATGGCTCCTTGCAATCTGAACTCCAAATTTGTGTACTATGAGGTCTACATAAGGCTCTCTGCAGGCCTTAAATATTTAGCCTTGAAAATCATTCTGTTTGTCCATAAATAGCTAGATGAACAGATCATTCTTTTTGTCAACTTGTATGTGCTGTATTCACAAGATGCAGCAATTCTTTTTGTGGGGGTCATTCTAGTATTTTCTCCTTACCTTTCACCCACCTGCTTTCCTGTAAATCCAGATATTTTTCTCCTAGAGTTTTAGCTGAGCACTAAAGCATGAGAGAAAAGCCTTCAGTCTTCACAGGGCATTGAACACTGTACATGTTTAAAAACATGAGGGTATCTGATATCCTTTCCGTACTTGTTTGGCAAGTATTAGAAGGAACAGCTAGGAAGTGTCTTTCCCAGCTAATTGTATCTTGTTTGCTTGCCTGAATGGCAGAGTTGCCCAGATTTCAGTGTTGAGTAGGTAACAAGTATATGCTTTTATGAACTAAAAGGATGAATGTATCGTGAGTTCTTCCGGCTATTGTAGTTTAGCAGATTAAGTATCATAAGCAGAAAGCAGTGAATAATCAAATACCATCGCAAGACACAGAGGAGAGGTAGCTTTATAGGAAGATGACTGTCATGCTTTAACCGCAGCCAGCAGCTAAGTCCCACCCAGCCGCTCGCTCACTCCCCCGCAGTGGGACGGGGGAGAGAATCAGAAGGGTAAAAGTGAGAAAACTCGTGGGCTGAGATAAAGACAGTTTAATAGGTAAAGCAAAAGCCACGCATGCAAGCAAAGCAAAAGAAGGAATTCATTCCCCACTTCCCATGGACAGGCAGGTGTTCAGCCATCTCCAGAAAAGCAGGGCTCCAGCACGCTTAACGGTGACTTGGGAAGACAAACACCATCACTCCAAACATCCCCCATTCCTTCTTCTTCCCCCAGCTTCATATACTGAGCATGATGTCCTATGGCCTGGAAAATCCCTTTGGTCAGTCGGGGTCAGCTGTCCCGGCTGTGTCCCCTCCCAGCTCCTTGTGCCCCCCCAGCCTGCTGGCTGGTGGGGCGGTTTGAGAAGCAGAAAAGCCCTTGGCTCTGTGTAAGCACTGCTCAGCAATAAGCAAAACATCCCTGTGTTATCAGCACTGTTTCCAGCACAAATCCAAAACACAGCCCCATACTAGCTACTGTGAAGAAAATTAACTCCATCCCAGCTAAAACCAGTACAACGATTTGTCCCAGATGAAAAAAGGCTGAACTAGTTTAGCACCTGGCAACCATCTGGTGCTTCTACCATGTTAATTAAAAGACCTGCAGCAGCAGGTATCACATATTCTAGCATAAGGATTTCTCAGATGGTGGGTTTGGTGTTTTGGGTTTGTTGGGGATTTGTTTGGTTTTTTGTTTGTTTTTTTAGGCAAATACCATTCCCTAAAACGTAAATGATCCTATCACCCTTTTTTACTTTTTTTTTTTTGACTTACATTTCTGCTGTTTATTTTCATTGCCGATTTTATCAGTAGAGAATGCTGTAGAGGAATAAATCTGTGATTTTTATAGGTGCTAATTTTCTTATACCTCTCCTCAGATGATTTGTTTAATTAAATCAACATAAGAGCTATGCAGAGGAAACCAGACAAGTAATCATTAGGGGTTTTTCCCATTAGGATGTCATGAATTAATAAGGCTTTGTTTTGTTAAGTAGTGGAAGAATTAAGCTGGGACAAGTAGAGAAATAAGGAATGAGATTTTTCTGAAGGAGTGATGAATCTTGCATTGAGTTTGGTGTTAGCTTTGAGGAAGGTAGGGGAGTCGCTTCAATCTGTATAGTTTCACTGTACTGAAAAAGCTAATAAAGTTTTTAGGTTGGGGATAATCAGTGTCAAACAGCTGTGAGAAAACCTGTCATTAGGCATTTTCATGATTGTTGCAGTGGTGTTAGATGCCCAACAGTGGGGCTTCTTGGAAGAAAGTGAAGGTACAGAGGGGAAGGTAGCTTAAACTGCTATCTATAAACTTCTGAATTCACAGGTGGCTAATAGACCTGTGGTAACTATACATTTCTGAGGGGACATTTTTATGTATCTCTATTCTCTTCTTTCTAGAATAGCTGGTGCTATTACAAATAGATAGCAGCAGAGGCAGTATCTTTATCCATTCACTTTAGTTCTTTGGTATGTAATTCTAAGTTAGTAAAAGTTTCTGTGTAAATGAATAATTGATTGCAAAGTACTTATATTTGGGGAATGGGTTGAATCTATCGTTCTGTTCATAAGCCAGTTTATTAGTAAAATGTTAATTTCTTTTGTTAGCTTCTCTGTTACCTATGGTAGAAACTCCTCATGGATTTTCTTCTGTGAAGAAGATACAAGAATACAAGTTGTAAAGCTGCTAGAAACACTTGGAAGATTTGACGGGTCTAAGGTGAAATAAAAATTTAGATATTTAAGTTACTTTTGAATGTGCTTGAATGGGTTTTTAGATGAAATGTGGAATCATTTTAAGTACAAATTTATAAATAAAGAATTTTAGAATTCCTAGTTACAGAACAGTTTCTGTGGTCCAGAATTTAATTTTACAACATTTCCTGGATGGCTAAATGCTCCAAACATTGGAAAAGATGTATCCAAACAGCTTAAAATAAGAGGATAGATTTCTGTTGCTGAGGCTGAGCAAGGTATTTAACATGAAGCAGCATGAGTGCATGTCTAGCTGTTGAAGAACTGTTAAAATTGAGCAGAGAAAAGATTCCTTCTGTGGATAGCCTGAGAATGATGTAGCATCAGTAAAAAGATTAATATAGTCTGCTGTGTGGTCCTCTCTCCCCATTTTCCTGTCTGTCATTAGTTCTGATTTTCATCAGACAGAATGACTGATGTTAGTTTGACTAACTGTCTCTGATCTAAAATAGTGGGGCATTTTATTTGCATTCTGTTTCTGAACTGTCTTGGTGATAAGACAGTTTTCTTTATCTGCTGGAAAAGAAACAGTGCCAAAGGACTTGCAGAACAAAAGAAAAATGCAGTCACCAAGGAACAAAGTACATTTGGCAATGCAACTGACATGAAAGGTCTTAATCTTTAAAATTCTCAGTATTCAGAAAAAAATTCAGCTTTCAGTCTGTCCTTTGCCTGGAATAAAGCAAGCCAAAGTCTCCTATGCAAAATATGTTTTGCTACTTTATTGTTACCTTGACTGAGTATTGAACCTCTGCTTCAGGTCTCACTTCAGCATATTTACTTCTTTTGCAGGCACATGGCCTTTTCATGTTTTCTCACAAATCTTTTCTAAAATAGTAATAATAACAAGCCTGAGATCTTACATTTTTAAACACTGTTTTCAAAATGTCTGACTGAATATATTCAAGCCTTTGGAATATCCATTTATTTCTGTTTCAGAAACACCTATTCCTAATTGATGTTCTCAGAATAGAAACATAAAAATTTTTGTTCTAAATGCTGCCTTTACGCCAGTTTTAATCTCTCCCTTGCATTACATGTAAATTCTATTACAGTAACAAATTGTGTTCCAACCTGCGTTAAAAGAAAAATCAAATGTTTTGCTTTTGCACATAGCAATCGTCATCTTAGTGTAACAGTCCATAACTGATTCCTTATGTACAGTAGTAGTCCATCAGTCACAAAATTTAAGATGAGTTAGACCAGAATGAGCTCATTCATTATTAATTTTAAAATGTCAGCAGTCTGCATAATAAAAATCTGGTATACATTAATCACAATAAAAGGTCTACAAGGGGCATGTGAATAGTTGATGAATCTGCAGCTTTTCAATCTGGATATCTAGAGATTAGTAACAGAACTATTGAAACTGAGACAAATGTAATAATGAGTGAAACCAGATGTGCAAAAGCACCATAAGAGACTGTGGAGGAATGTTAAGAGAATGACCTGCATTGATAACCAAGGACATTATTGACTGCAGTAGAACTAAATAACAGTGAGGAATATCTGATTTATATGAAGACTTCAAGGGAAGCACTCAGATGGTGAATTATATCTGAACATCAGGAAACACTTTTTTACTGTGAGGGTGACTAAGCATTGGCACAGGTTGCCTGAAGAGGTTGTGGAGTCTCTGTGCTTGGACATAACTCACAAGCTGTCTGGACATGTTCCTGGGCATCCTGCTGTAGAGATGGCCCTGCTTGAGCAGGAGAAGTTAGACCAGATGATCCCCAGAGGTCCCTTCCAACCTCAACCCCTCTGTGATTCTATGTTTCAACAGCATATTGATTCAACCTGTGCTTTCACAATGGAAGACAGCAGCAAGGTTAAACCAAATTGTATGTGCCACTCCTCTTCCTGTCATCCTAACAGGATGATAGACTACAGCCCCAAAGATATCCAGAATGAGTAAACCAAGCTGATGTGCAGCAATGACTTAGTAGCTGATGATACATAAAGGGTATAAAAGATCTGTCTAAAGAACAGCATGACTTGGAGAATCATAAGAACTCATAAAATGTTGTAGTAAGACACAATGAGGATGTGGCAGCTGAAATCTCCTGTCCTCCGTGTCAGACACAAGTCTTGAATGGATGAATTGGGCACACTTGACTTAGTATTTATAAGTGGATACCAATGAGTCGGTAGAATCAACTTGATTAGCAAGTTAGGTGAAGTCACCTCTGCCCTCCCTGAGGTCTGGTATTGAGTTTTGTTGCATCCCATTCCTTCAGGTATTTAAAGTGCTCTAAAGACTTTGGAGTGCTCTTACTAAAGGTAGGTGATTTTTGCCATTGTGCCATTTTTGAAGCACAATGATCCTTAATGCAATAAATCACATTTTTTTAAAATCCACATTTTTGCCTATATGCAATTGGATTACCATAATTTCTTAAGTTACTTTATAAGTTCCTTTGTATATAACTAATTTAATCTTGTAAAGCCAGCCTGCACAGATTGATTTGTCCTATGTATTGGTGTAGTAAATAAACAAAGTTATGACCAGGTAAGCTTGGAGAGTATTGGCTGTAACCCGGAATGCCTTCACTGTGATTTGTGGCTTAATATTGCGAGAAATATTACTATGTGAAAGCCTGAGGAGGGTATATGTATGGGTTTAATTTTCTATGCTTTATAGAGAAAGGAGAGTAAGGTTATTTTTTTTAATTCATAGATTGTTTTGGTGTAAAATTAGCATGCAAAATGAGGATAAATAAAGAGGTTTTTTCACTCTGTAGCATAACAAAGTGAAGGTCCAGAAAAAAAATTGTCTGCAGATGGTACTGTCGTATTAAAACGTTACTATTTATTAACTATTTCTGAAACAGAATAGTGTGCTTGTGTTATGAACATTTTGAAGCCCTGGAGGCCCTAAAAGAGTTAAAAAATGGTGTGTACAAATGCTTCTAAAGAATTGATTATTTCAAAGCTATCATCTTTGTGCATAAAAATTAGTGTGTTTGCCCATTTTCTTTTACCTCCCAATATTTTTGTTTGTTTTTTTTATCCTTCCAGTGAACACTATTGAATCCTTCCAATAAAGGAAGGAGAAAGCAGGGTCTGTTGTGATTGAAGGCATAAATCAAAGGCTAAGTAAGTAGGTACCAGGTAGTAACTCCTATGAAGGTGGTTAAAAAAAACGGTGGGAAAAAAATCTTACCTTCTCCATATATTGGGTAGTGTCAGTTTAACTTTGGCTGTGTTCTCAACAGATTCCTGAACACCTACCTCTCAGCCTTAGGAGGCACATGGGGATTATGGGAACAAACAAGTTTTCAGCATTTGTGTTACCTCTGAAGTCACTAGTCAAGTACAAGATATATTCAACTTACTTTTATTGAGAGTAGGTGATCAAAGTAGAGGGGAGAAATGTGCAGAATTCATGGGAAATGCACTCGGCACCTTACACATGTATGCATACACATGCATACCGTGTTAAACCTGCATCAGTCCCTTGGAGGGTCGGTGTTCTTGGCAGGGGTGGCATCCTGTATCTTTGACTCACGGTTGCTTATATGGGTCCTGGCCATCATTGCAGAGGTAGGGTTCCTGAAGCAGGCAGCACCCCGTAGCTTTGACTGGGTGCGTGCAGTAGGACAAGCATCCCTGGTAGCTCCTGAGGGCTGCCCTTTTATTGCCTTTTGGGGAGCCAGGTTGAGTCCTGGCTGGATGCTGGGGGGGCTGCCAGGCTGAGTGTCTTCTGGGGCAGCCACACTTGTATACTCTCTGCTAGGCTCAGCCAGTTGGTTTTGGCTGGTGCATGCAGACCTCTCCTGCTGTTTGCTGACCCTGCCATGCCCTGGCCCAATCTCACTCCAGGCTCCTCATCGACTCTGGGGAGCTATAAAATTTATATCAGTCTATATAGCAACATCTGCTTGGAGTTAGATGACTATTGAGGTGCAAGATCCTCTTGAGGTTAGACTTTTTTTTTTTTTTTTTTTGGCCAGTACTTCTGCTTGAATATTTTCTGTTTTGTCTTGAATTTTGTGTAAATTATTTATCTCATGTGAAGTGTGTGAACTGTGCTAATGCCTTGAAGGAATTTTTAATTGTTGCTGATTGCTGCCCCTTTAAAGGAGGGGGAAAATCAAATACGGCAGGGAGTATGGAGAAAGAATCTTTTGTGAAAAAGCAGTTGCCCTGACCTTGAGTCTATTTGAGCGATGAATTGTCAGGGATTGATAAATTGTCAGGAAAAAGAAAAGCCTGAGTTACTGTCATAATGCAAAGAACTTCACACTTTAAAGACTTAATACAAGCATTAAGGTAATTCAGAATTCTGATTCATAATTTGTACTTGTAAGCCTGAAAAGCAGTTTATAGATATTATTATTTTTATTATATGTGTGCACATATATTGTTTTTTCCCTTCATTACAGTCATTATTCTGCAAAAATTGGGGGTGTACTTGTTTATACCCATTCTAAACAAAGATTAAGACAGCTGACAGTAATGTTAAAGAAATAGTATTTAAGTCTGTTAATTATTTTCTGATACAGCAGAGTCAGTAGTAAATTCTTGAACACTGTTATTTAAAACTCCAATAATAATACTGCTACTAAAGTTTTTACTTTACAAATGCATACTTGGAACCTTTTAACTGTTTGAAGATCAAACTATTTAAAATGTTTGCTTTTTAAGGTTCGTAGTGTAAAAGAGGCTAGACAGATGGAAATTCAGAATGGATATATATAAGGTTCCTGAATGCAATGCTTTTGAGTGTCTTGTCTAGTCAGTAGTCAGTTTGGGTGGTCAAACACTGGAAGAGGTTTCCCAGAGAGGTTGTGGATGGCGTATTCAAAATATGACTGGACAGAGTCCTGGGCAACCTGCTCTGGCTGACTTTGCTTGAGCAGGGGGATTGGACTAGATGATCTCAAGAGCCCCCTTCCAACCTCAACACTTCTATGATTCAGGGCTTTTTGAACAGGTGGAATCCAGGGCAAGTGCTGAAAATACAGCGTGTATTTGAATTTAGAGAACTGTTTTAGTTTGGTTTCTTACCAAGTACAAGTTTTGTCCAGATTATTGTGAACAATATGCTTCCCTTGTTTTTGTTTTCAGGTTTGCTTTATTCAGCATGAATGCAGTTGTCATCTTCACTAAAAGGATGCTGTAGATGAACAAAATTGTTTCCTATATTCCTTTACAGGAGTGGTTTTTAGGTAAAGCATTATATGATGAAGAATCTACAATAATTCACCATTATGCCTTTGCTGAAAATCCTACAGTCTTTACATTTCCAGATTTTGCTGCTGGTTGGGCGCTTAGCATTCCACTTGTTAACAAGTAAGAATTGAATTTTTAATCACTTCTTGTTTATTGATAGTAATTAAGAGTGTTTAATTTATACAATTTTTCTAGAAGCTAATCAATATTACTTTAATGAGTTATGATTTCATATGGATTACTATTTTCTGTAAAAGATTAAGGTGTTCCTGCAGTATAGTTGAAGGTCTTACTGCAGATCATGTAGGTATGCAAAGTCACATTTTAATTTTGACCTGTCTTTGAATTGAAGCTGCTGATTGCAGCTTAGCTATGGCAGACAGCTTGGGATGTACTGAACCAGTGCAGGCTGGCCTCTCATGGATTTGACTTCAGAGCCTACACTGATCTTTTGCTGCTGCCACCTATATTATCAGCATCCATGCAGATACATGTAAGTCTACTTTAGTTTGAGGACCCACGGTGCATAGCAAGATATTCAGCCAAGCACAGTAATGTACAACTAGCTCTGGGTATGCCTACATGGACTTGTGCTCTTACTATAAACTTTCCCCAGTAAATACTTCTTTGATAAAATTCCATTTCTTCCTTATTCTACACATTCCAAGCATAATTACTATAAATAAACACTTAAGAATTCATTAGTAGACAAGGGTACAGAAATAGATTTCTGTATCATTGCTGTGCATGTGATTTATTTTGCTTCACTCTGCCTATCTAGAAGTTAACATCATGTCAGCTAGTTAATAGTTGTCCAGTAGTAGTCATTCAACTAGTTCAATACCACCTCTTGTCATTTTAAAAATGTATCCTCCCCCAGACAACAGTTTTATTCCTGGATCTTAGAGTGACTGCACTGCCTTCTAGAAGTGTTTCTCATGCTATAGAGACAACCTAGATATTTACTGCAGATTAGATGCTTTGTTTTTAAATGAGATTTGAAAAGTTCATAGATTTCAGAAGTTGAATGCTTCTTGCTGTAACAAGGATTGATGTTTTCATAAATTGAACTAAATACTCTGCTTTGGATTACACAAAAAGAGAATACTGTCAG